>ML058357.1:600000-1060000 GCA_003013855.2 Liriodendron chinense
CTATTTTGATTATTTGGCTATGATTAGACGATTATTGGTCTATGTGAGCACGTGGGAACTCGCCCACATGTATTTTCCTAAGTTAACACCCGTCAAATCGAAGGTACCCAATTTCAAATTTTTTGAAGCATTACAAATGGTATCAGAGTGAAGTTTTAAGATAACTAGGATCCTGGGAATGGGAATTATACAAACCATAATGATCGAATGTTAAGCCGTTTAGGGTTAGGGCCTTAAACTTGATAAGGAAATTCCTAGATCTAGGGAAATCCGATGATGTAGGAAGTCTAGCAAACTAGGAGCAATGAACCCTATGAACAATGAACCCAGTTTGCTATAATTTTTAACTTAAACTTATAAACAATCCCAAAGCTCATCACTTCTGTGATAATATCGAATATGAACATAGAGATCAAATCCCCCCAAGTGTATGATGATTTTAAACATGAACATAAAAGCCTTAAACCTTATGATTAAATTTTCAATGGTTTAGTGAATTCGAAATTAAACTTAGAAATTTGAACACTAGGATTGCCCTGGTCGAAACCGCCAAGTGCGAAATGCCTTTGTGCTCGTGAGTCTGTCTTCAAACTAATTAATTGGGTAGACTAAAGCCTAAGGGTGGATGTTTTGGGGTAAAGGTCCGGGGAATCACTGGTCTTAAGTTTTTTTAGTCCAATGAGTTGGTGAACCAAAAATTTTAATGACCAATCAGCCCGACTCGTGTACAGCACTATGCATCATCCATAAATACGTGACATTTTTTTATCGGACGTTGGCGTTTTAACCTAGTTTTGATTTATCAAAATTTATGAACGGATAAGATTTGGAAAAAAAAATCCTATCATTTAAAAGTCGAACTTTTTGAAAAATGCCAAAAAGTTACGATTTATACTAGGAATGGAAAATTGGAATTTATGTTATTGGGAATTTGATTTTCTAAATATTTTTATTGAATTCAAATGGGGGGGTACTTTTTTATTTCATGAAATAACTTAAAGTAACATTTACATAAATGCTATGCATGTAAATAAGTAGACACTATCTAGAAAGGTCAGTAGAACTAAGGCTTTTTAAAAAATGGGCTAATAAAAAAAATTCTCCATAGGGGCTTTGGTGCACCGAATAGGACTTTAGCGAACCGAAGGGTGTCCAAACAGCTTCAGCCCGAGCCAACCATGCATCATTGTACCGAAGGGGTTCTAGCCTCAGAGGAATTTGGTGTACTGAGAAAGTCTTTAGTGCACTGAAGACAATCGAACAAGCTTCAGTTTGAACTGAAGATCTTCGGCGCACCAAACAGCTTTGTCAACTTTTATGCACTGGTTTTCAAAAATCCATATCTCCCTCAATATAACTCTGATTTAAGTGATTCAAAATCATGATTGAATCTTGAAGAGTCTAGTTTTATATAAAAATAAATGAAAAATAAAAATAAAACTAAAATGAGTTTGAATTTAGAAAGATTTGGAAACTATCTAGAAACTTTTTAATTTTAGGTAGTTGGTACTTCAGGAATTTTAATAATTTTTATAGATTTTGGAATAAGCTAAAATTTTATGGCATAAAATTAAACTTGACAATGCATTACAATAAAAATTATAAAAGTAATTTAATAAACAAAAGTTTCAAAAACATTACAAGAAATAAAACCCTTAAAGCTGACAATTTCTTCAACGATCAGTTGTCAATGGATCGTACGTACCATTTTCATCTTAGAGTTTTATTGTGCAGTGTATTCTTAAGATTTGCTTCTTATCATTTTAGAAATAATTTAAAAAGTTAAATTAGGATTTACTATTTTTAGTAAAATTTACAATTTCGGGTAGGTTTCAATTTAGTCGAAGTAGGGCCCCTAATTAGGATTTATGATCTCTTATTGTAATTCCATTTAGGGATAAACATCAATAAAATTATTTTAAAATTCCTTTTCTTTCCTATGGATTCAAGATTAGCCTTGTGGATTTAAGGTTTTGTATACCTGAGGTAGATGATGATCTTTCTCATCACACCCTTCCGTGCGTCAGATTAAGAGTGAATAACGAGATGACTCTTTGAACTTGACCAAAAGGACAATCTTAGGAATATGAAACTTGAACTTCTAATAATACATGATATTTTTTCAAGCATCTAAAATGATTGAACCATGGACATACATAACCAAAATTAAGCGAAGCATTCGTGGTTTGACCCAATTCCAAATCCTAGGTGATTGCTAATGGCCTATTGCTTTAACTAAGTAAAAGACCCAAATCCACCAGGACTAGAGAGGGATACGACAAACTTTTTGCCCTGGTCAAGGCAGAGGATCGATGCATCAGATTCAGACCTACCATAATCGTTTCTTCGTATTAGCCCAAACGTGAAAACAATATACACTAACCCTTTAGCTAAATTTTGAGGCCAAACAGTTAGTGCGACATTGATGATTTTGATGTATATTCTTGAATCTCGAAGGTAAAAATTATTTGAAGGGGGTAGACCATTGTTACCTAGGCTACACACCCTTGCATGTACATAAACATGATTTCTACTAATACTCAGGCATATGAAACAAGAACATCTTCACTTAGTGACGTTACGCAATTTCAGGGATGAAATTGTTTTTTAAGGGGGGTAGATTGTAACGCCCCGAATTTTCAGCTAATTTCAATTTAAAATCCTTAGAAATTTTTCCGTTAAAATTATTTCATTTTACCACGTAGTGATCTTTAGTACTTGATCCTACTAAATACACTGGTATTACCATTAAAAGAATTGTACAAATTCGATTAGACATCCTTAAGGAGCTAATGCTTACACCCTCTCATAAAAAACTTGAGCCTAATCATGCGATCTACAAATCTAAAGCAAAGATCTAGTGGAACCCACTATTAATAAAGTGACCTAGCCGATGCATAATGAACATCTAACCAAGAACAATAATAATTACCACTTAGATCACACTTATAACCCAACTTAACAGACTTCTCATCTAACTTACAAATCAACAGATGAGAGTGAATTAGACCAAAACACTATTTCTATTAACTTTAAATCAGCCAAACTTCAGACGTAGGTAGATCAGACTCCACTTAGCATACCCTAGAAATCTCATCCTCAACTTTATTCCTGAAAACCTCAAAAAACACCGAATAGAGTCTAGACCGTTCATTAGTGAGCCATAAAACTCGAAACTAAGGAACATCATTCGTCTTAGCGGATGATGTTTGAATCGCACAACTTGGATCTGAGAGGGCAACACATGTGATATGTGAATCTATTTAGAAATTACCTAAAACTTAAGTGAATTATGTCATTCAAACTTATATGAAATTCTAACTTTTGAGCCGTTAGATTCTGATGAAACTTAGGACCCTAGTCTCAAATATTTCCACGCATACATCCCTAAATTTGCAACCCCGATCAATGATCGATGACCATTAAATGAACTTATTTTCATAATTGTTAATCGTCGCATCCGAAATACAGGCGATTGTAACCTTAGGTGAATCTTCACTTGTAGCAACTATCCCATAGATTAGAATGACTCATGTGGACCCAAGTGGGCCTTAAATGCTAGAAACAACCTCTCATAGGGTTAATAGTAAGTACCTAGGATTTAGGGTCATTTGTGCCACATTTGGTACTATAAATAAAGTCAATTTGGGACTTTCTCTTCCAAATCTGAATTTGCTAGGTTAAGAGAGAGAGAAGGGAAAAAAGAGAAGAAGAAGAAGAGTGAGATTGTGAGGAGAGCTTGGGTTCGATCCTTACTCTTGTGGATTGTTTGAGCCCCAACCTAATCGTAAGAGCCACCACTTCCTCCATCGTATCTACATCACCTTGCAATCGAAGGTAATTTGTGCTTATTTCTTTTTCAATTAGGCTTCTTTAAGTTAGAATTTTATGAATCTCACATAGGATCTCCCGATTAGTGTAGGAATCACCAATTTCTCCCAAAACCCTAACCTTAGGTTTTTAGAGATCGAGGAATCCTTCTCTAAGGTGTGGACCATGTTAGTACACTTTTCTGTAGCATAATAGTGCACCTTATTTGTCAATCACGTGCATCTATGTGTTGTAACACCAGTTGAGCCTTGGTAAGTTGAAGACCGAAGATTTAAGTAGACAAGAAGCATCAAGGAAGAAGAACAGATAAAAGAGATTCCTTGATGACTGTTCGTCAACCCCAAGTGCAAGGTTGCGATGTAGAGATAATTCGATCGTGAGACCGAGATCGTCCTCAGGGATTGTCGTAACAATTCTAAATTATATAACTAGGATGGACTAAATTCAGATTTAATTTGAAAGATGAATTTTATAAACATAAAACTATATACTTTTGGAATAACAGAAAACTAAACACTAGAGCGTCAAGGATCCACTTATAATCAATTCACAATGTTAATTCAACCATTCAAACTAATAACTCAATTGGAATCGGAGTCCTATCCCTATCCAATCGGAATATTGAACAATTAAATCATCATAACATATCTAACACGGATGGATCATCTATTGATATAGTTCCCTTATAACAACTAAGGCATTGGGTGTATCATCCAATCACACAGGTCAATCCTTAACAAAACAAGTGAAATCACATTCATGATTCTTCTTCAAATCTTGTCACTAGACTTGATTTATAATCATGAATTAAACTTAAATCAAACCAATATCAATACATAAAACATTCATCTTAAAGCAAATCAAAAGATATGAACTCCTTCTAGTTCAGTTCTAGATAAGCACTTAGGAAACTTGGTTTGTAAGATCGCATAGCATCCACTACATCATGATGAATCTAAGATCTCTACAACCCAAAATCCTATCAACAACACCTCATTGATCAATCTCAGTAAATCAAAACATCCTATGTAAGCAAAATCACAAGAGATAGAAGATTAAACTAAAACTACCAACTTTATTTCAAACCAAAATTAGAATTCTTCATCATTAAATCCCAAAGTACTTGAATCAAATCAAAATAAGCATTGTAAACGAGTATAAGCTTCACCTCTTGGTTCTAGCTAAGAGGTTTAGCTAATCATTAAGAAGATTGAACTAAAACTCAAAAGAAAAACTATTAAAATCATGGAAAAACTAGAAAAACCCCAATCGGAGGAGTTGTAGACTCTCCACTTTGATCCTTTCTACCTCCAGCGATTGTAGAACTGTCACGCCCCAAATTCGGTTCTCGACGTCCATTCGCTATAACCCGAATTCAGAGGTGGCAGCCTCCGTAGTACCCCGATCTCGGATCCTAACCCCACACGCCAGGTTCCGATCCTGGGATACCACAAGGAGGATTTTAGGGTCTGAATTTTTTTTTTGAAAACATGAGCATCACAATATGAGTACCATCAAAGACAACACAATAATTCCACTAAATCATTCGTTTATATACAGTACTGAAAAGTAAATACACAATGCGTAAATATAAAAACTGTGCACAATCCGGCACCTCCTGCTACTGCACTCCTAACTCCAACTCAACGTTGCTGATATACTCTGGTAGAACCTGCAGCGTAACAAACGCGCATAAGCTTCGAACGAAGCTTCGTGAGTGCGTGTGTGCGTGCGCAATGCGTATGACAAGCATGATAAATATCAGAGTAAGCAGTAAAGCATGATGAGGACTTTAAACCAAGACTTCGCCCAATTAGGCTACACGATCATGTGATATGAATAACTAGCCCACCACGGCTATGCAAGCATGCAATACAGATAACTAGCCTACCATGGCTATGCAAGCATGCAATACAGGTAACCAGCCTACCAAGGCTATATACTCATACTGTGCAATGGCCTACAGGGCCTAATGTCACGTACAATGATCCAATGCATGTATGCAAATCACCACCTCTCAGTACAGTGGTCCAGATACGAACAGTCATAACGCAGTCACGTAAGCAATGCAGGACTCGAAACTGGTAGCTCGCCCAGTGTGGTAGCTCGCCCAGGCTTACAGCCTCGCCCACGTCACACCCGCCCACATCAGGTCCGTCCCACACCATACAGAACATCAGTCACATCACTGATACCAATACCATCTCTGAAACGGAACATCACCGGGGTCTCACCGACCTCACTACTCACCAGTAGAATGCCAAAGCCTAGCTGGTGCAATAGCGGACCTACTCACAGCTGGTCAAACTCAACCCCCTTTGCCAACACTCTTCCGGCAGGTTAGGTCAGACCTCCTTCCAAACTGACCACGTGCAGTGGATAACACCGCCGTTTGGTATTCGGCATACTGGTGTATGATTAAACCACCCGGTCCTTGAATGGAGCACCCACCTTGGTACCAACGGGATCAGGGACTTTCACCCAGGGACATCTTTGGCATCCAGTTTAAAGATCACATATTTCCGGCGTTCTGCAAACCACGATGGAGCTGTGGTTGCAACGTAGTAACCATGCTATATGCGGCACAAGCAGACGGTGCGAAATGCAACCATGCATACAAATGTGGGACGACATGCCCGTGCAAGTCTCCAAAGAGCACCATAAAAACTATAAGGTCTCAAACACAATGTCACCGTCAGCTGGTAATGAACTGCACGACAATCACGACCGATATGGCCGGTTGATACAAGACAATCAGGTGAGCCAAGCATTCATGATGCATGAGTCAAGTATACAGTATGAGTGCCAACAAGTAGCCCATCTACCACGATGGCAATAAATCAATCTAGTCCAACCTATTTGAGATATCATTAAGATGAGGGGACACATATGAATGATCGAGTCATAGTGCGGGATGTCGCTAGCCAGGGAATCTCGCACCAAGGGCTACAAGGTATGCTAAGCTATTCCTACCATACAGTGTAAGTCAGGATGATAGATTCCTGTCCTCGAATAGTCCCATACCTATTGGAGAGGTTTGCGATAGAGAGCACATGACTTACATTTGCGCGACTACACCTCGAATGCTTTATGAATGTGTTTATGCCCTAGTGGTCCCCAACTAACAATGGTGATTCGGGATGCATACTCATTACACATGCATGGTGGTCGTCGAAGCATATAGTATAAAGATCATATATGAGTATTCTAACAACACTACGTGTGGCAACAGACATATCAAAAATAGCATAAAAAGATAATTCACTTATAATACAAGCAAACATAAAGAGATAAGACTCTAAATGGATAGTATACAACAACACAGACGTTCCAATAACTGAACGGTGTGGATTAACCTTCAATATTCAGATAACCCAAATGGAAAGAAAATGATTGAAAACACTACCGACACATCAAAGGTAGAACCTACTTGAGCGGCAAGAGTGGAATACTCAAAATCATGCCGAGACCCATAATCCTGTAGTACAGTTGAGATAAACACGATGAATGGTCCGTAGAAGGAATGTCATAGAACGGGTTGCAAGATAGACAGGTCATGGCAGAGAATCATAAATGGTAGTGTAATATGAGATAGATGGTCAACACGATGAAGTCCAAAAGGGACGATAGGTCTAACCTCATGCTACAAGATAGGCTCCATATAATGGATGGCCTAGATGACATACGAACGTCGAGGATGAGCCCCATACTCGTCCTATAGGTAAACGGGCGGTGTGGATGAGATATACACAATATGGTAGTCTTTTAATAGTTGGGTACAAGGGTAGAAGGGGTGAGTCATATGAGTATACAAGCTGAGTTAACAAGATCAATCAACATGGTGAGTCAACAAGGTGAGTCAATAAGGCAAGTTGACAAGACGGGTCAACATGGTGAGTTAATAAGGTGAATTAACAAGACGGTTCAACAGGGTGAGTTTAAGAAAGTAGCCCTGTGACTTGGATCGAGCAAACTCTAAGGATGACCTTTCAATAAGGATTTACACAACTAATCATCAAGGTGGATCCATAGGATGGACAACGCGGTCATTCGAACACCCACACTAAGGTGGTCCCAAGGGCTATCCTGTACATAACATGCTAGGGTTCATTCATTTGGATGGTTTGGATCAAGCACAAAAATTAAGGCGGTCCTTATGGATGGCCGACATACATATCGCACCATGGAGGCCAATAGCTGACGTGGATAGAACACATGCATAACAAGGTGGACCCGTGGTTGGGTATAACCGCACAAAGGAGTGGGGAAGCCACATACATTAATGGGCCCCAACAGTTTGGGATCAACTCAATATTTGTGCTTTCCCCACGAATCAAGTGAGATGGCAAACAAACACCATGGTGGGGCCCGCACACCACACGTGTGGAACCCCACCCATGGCTGGGTGACTTATGAACAAGGAGAATGGCAAATAAATATAATAAATGGGTCCTGTAAAGTCTCCAATGGTAGGCATTCAATCTCCCTTATTTTCTACGTGTGGCCCACCTAAAACTGGGCCCACACCCCTGCCAAGAAGAACGACACGATATACTCAACATTCATCAAGGTGGGACCCAAAGTTGGGCCCCATCACCTTTGGTTAGATGGAAAAATAAACATTACAATGGCCCCAAGGAAGGTTTCAAAGGTGGGCATCAATGGCCACGGTTTCCTACAATGTGGTCCACTTGAGGTTTGTATTTACCTCATTATGAGGGCCCCCAGCCCTAAAATAATATGGAAAAACAGATGGGCGGCATACATAAAACAGATACATCGTGGTGGGACCCATAGAGCGTCGCACCCAAATGGGTCCCAAGCATTTTGAATCAAACTAATATTTTTATTTCCCCCTTCACCCATATCCATGTGATCTTATGAACAAGTTAAATGACAAATAAACATCATTGTAGAGCCTGGGAAGGTTTCAACGGTGGAGATCATAATTCCCACTGTTCCCATGGCATGGTCCACTTGACATTTGGATATGCTTCAATTTTTGGCTCAGCCACTAAAATGAGCTGGAAAAACATGCGGGCGGAATAGATAAGGCACATACATTATAGGTGGGCCCAACGAGTGGGGCCCATTGCCATGCCCAGAGAGGGCTGCGCCGCTGGGCAGCAGCGTCCCCTGGACGCTGTCTGTCCAGTGGCCAGCTCCCATATATATTTTTTTTTATTTTTATTATTATTTTTTTTTTATAAATATTTTCTTTTATATCCTCTCCGCAAGTGGGGCCCACAAGCTTTTGATCAATCTGATATTTTTGTTTTCCCTTCTTACTTGCATGTGTGAACTTATGCACAGGTTGGATCTCAAATAAACATCATGGTGGGCCATAGGTAGGTTTCAACGGTCTGTCACTGTCCTCACTATTTCCTTTGGTAGGGCCCTCCTGAGATTTGGATCTGTCTCATTCTTGGGTTCATGTCCTAAAATGATCTCCCCAAATGGATGGACGGTGTGGATACAGCACATACATCATGGTGGGACCCACGAGTGGGCCACCAGATGGCCTCACGAGTCAGCGTCCACGGACGCTGGCACTCCAGCGTCAGAGACGCCTCACGCCTCTCCCCTTCATATTTCCTTTCTTTCTTTCTTTCTCTTTTTTTTTTTTTTTTTCATGGTTTTCGTCGAGTGGGGCCCACATGAGGGTGATCCACTCCGTTCATCAGCTGGGCCATCTCATGGTGGGCCCAATGAGCCCAATATTGGGTACGTTTTGGGGGCTACAAATATCAAGGTGGGCCGAGGAGGTTCAGTAGTACAAATCGTCTCCCCACTGTTTCATACGGTGCGGTCCACTTAAAATTCAGATCGGCTTCAGATTTGGGCCTTGGCCCTAAAATGATATGGGAAAACAGATAGACGGTGTGGATGGGACACAAACATCAAGGTGGGTCCCACGAGTGGGGACCCCTCCCAGCGTCCAAGTAACGCTGGACGTTCCAGCGTCAGGACGTCCAGACGCTGGACGTCCAGCACATGTATAAATTTTTTTTTTTTTCTTTTTTTTTTTTTTTTTCGGTGGTCATTTCATGTGGGGCCCACTTAGGAAAGATCCAATCCGTCCATCAGGTTTCCCAGCTCGCTGGGGACCTAATAAGCCCAATATTGGGCGGGTGATTCCGTCTACAAACATCACGGTGGGCCAAAGAAGTTTCGACAGTAGGCATCCTTGCCTTTACTATTTTTCTATGGTGTGGTCCACCTGAGATCTGGATTTACTTCATTTTTGGTGTCCAGCCCTAAAATGGGCTGGAGAAACAAATGGTCGGCGTGGATCACATACATACATCAAGGTGGGTCCCACAAGTGGGCCAGCCGTCAAAGCCCAAAAGGGACTTCACCCAGCGCTGCTGGGCAGCAGCGTCCTCTGGACGCTGGCTGTCCAGCGGCATCTCCTTCTTCATTCTTTTCTTCTTCTTTTTTTTTATAACTTCAAGTGGGGCCCACATGTGTAAGATCCACTCCATCTATCAGCTGGGCCATCACATGGTGGGCCCACATGGTGGACAGCGTGGATGAACAACATACATCATGGTGGTCTATTGGCCACACTATATATGCCACAAAATAGGCCTCCAAGTGGGATCCACACCATCAAAAGGTGGGACCCATTCATGGACGATCCAGCCCATCCATCTCATTGCCCATCACAAGGTGGGACCAAGGAAAGAAAACGAAAAGTAAACGAGAAAAAGGGGGAAAGGTATGCACTCACAATGATGGTTGGACGGTTGGATTGCCGATCGGACGGTCCGGATGATGATCGGGGTCCTCCAAGCTTGATCTTCACCTTCAATCTCTCTCTTTTTCTCTTGATCTCCCTCTAAATCTCTCTCTAAACTCACTCAATCTCTCAAATCTCTCTACTTCTCTCTCTTCTCTCTCTCTCTCTCTCCCTCCCTCTCTCTCTCTCTCTCTCTCTCTCTCTCTCTCTAATCTTGCAATTTAGATGGCCAACCCCCCCCCACGTATGGCTCTTGTATGGGAAGAGGGGGGGGTGCATGATGTCATGATGATGATGATGATGATGAGAGAGGACATGGGGGAATGGGTTAGAGTTGACTTTTGGAAGTGAGAGGATGGGGTGGGTATGGTGATGATGGCTAGATAATGATGGGGGTATGGGTAAGGGTGATGTTGATTGATTTGACATGTTGTTGGAATTGTGCAAGTGGGGCCCACGCCACACGCGCGTTGCGTGGCCCACCTCGAATTGCACGAACGTATGCATCTTACACACCGGGTATCGCAATGGGGCGTGCCGCGCGGCGTTGGAATCGCGGCGCCCGCGCGGTCGCAAGGGTACAAGTCTTGGGTCGTTGCGGTACTAAATCAGGGTCGCGATCAAGGCTCTCTAATCTGGTCCGTCCGGGACGTACCGGTACCGAAAACTAAACGTACGGAGGGCAATTCAGGGTACGGGTCTTACAAGAACCCTTCTAGGATACCTTAGAACGATTGTGGATGTGTCCTTTTATAGCAAAAATGAAGTACCACCTTGAAATTTTTGAGAAACCACAGAGTCCTCTCGCAGTTTGGACACTGGCCGACTGGTCACTACCAGTCTTACCCGTCTAGTTTTTGTCCAGCAAGCTCCAAGAAGTTCAGCAAGGGAGCCGATCGATCAGCCGACTAGTCAATGCATTGGCCAACCGGTCAGACCCTTCTTATTCTCATTTTTCTTTCTTTCTTTCTTCTTTCTCCTCTCCTTGCTTCTTCTCTCCCCCTCTTGGCTCATCCTTTCATGTCTTCAATAAGCTTTAAGAAGTGTCTTTTGACATCAAATTGGTGAAGTCTCTCTCTCTCTCATTCCAACCAACACAAAACCATGCATTAGATAAGTCCTTAAACATAAAAATCATGCATAATGTGTGATGAATTGGGGTTAGAACATGCACAATTCAGAGCTCAACAGTGACCTTAACCCTTAGAACCAAAACAACCATAACCTCGAGATGACTTATACCATATAGTAAAACCCTTGGTCATCTTCATTAGCCTTAGAACACTTAGAAAAATATGAAAAGTTAGGCTAATAAAAGAGGTGCAAGCTATTGTAAACAAACCAGCCCAGACAGAAGTTTTCGATTGGACTTCGATCCATCAAAGTTCGGTTCGATGGCTCTCCAATTTCATTGAAGACCAATTTGATCCATCGAACATATGTTCAGCAACATTTTTGAACTCTCTGGATAGTTTTTCAATCCCATCGAAGTGGGTTTTTCAATGCCATCAAAATATGTTTCGATCCATCGAAATGGATGTCCAACAACTTCAAAAACTCTCTGAACAGTTCTTCAATCCCATCGAAGTTGGGTTACGATCTATCAAAGGGATTTTTCAATCCATCGAAGATGAGTTTGATGCCATCAAAGTGACCATTTTCTGCCCGTTTTATAGTCGTTAGAGCTTCATTCATAGAAATAGGAGACTCGATCTTTGGGCTTAAGAGAGGAATTTTAGAGCATTAGAAGCCACCATCATAGCCAACATCATTAGGCTTTAATCTTAACCCTAGCAAGTCATCTTCCTTGTGATTCACCACAAGAATAGAGCATTCAAAGCTCATTTAGAATATGGACTTTTTCCTCTTGATCTCTAGAAGTTTAGACACCTCCACCAGAGTTAAAACCTTAATCTAAACCTCTCTAAGAGATCCATATTGGTGCATTCCTCTAGGCAACCAATTCTTACTAGTTGTAGAGAATTCACCACCACCTCCCATCACCTTGGCCATCTTAAGAAGATCATATGCAAGGCGATTGATTGTTGAAGCTAAGGCATTAGCAACACACCAACAACAAGATTGGGGGAACACATGGAGAGTTGATTGAAGCACGGGAGAGCAGAGATCAAGCAACCCAAGGTGGCGCATCAATGGGGCTCAATTCGATAAGTAAGTATCAAGTTTAAGAGTCTATTAGCACTCTTTCCTTTAATAGGATTGAGTGTGAATTTAAGATTGATGGTCAGCCTATTAAAAACCACATAAGTCTCCAAGGGGAGCCACCGACATGAGTGTGTACGTGTAAGTTATTGGTTAGCTTAAGAAACCATTGTAGGTCTCTTGTGTAGGACCAAAGGGTTGGGAGGAACCTTCAAACTCCTAGGTTAGGTGAAACCCGTTAAACACCTCAGTTGGGTGGAACCGATTGAAACACCTAGGTTAAGAGATGAACCTAGAAAATCTATATTCAGGTTGAGAGGTGAACCTTTACAAAAACCTTCGTATAAAGGTTAAGAGGTGAACCTGGTTTAAAACCTTCGTTTAGTGAAATCCGGTATTCTCATGGATTGAGAACGGTAACTAAGAGTGGAGTAGGAAACCGAACCACTATACATGCTTGTGTTTGTGATTGTCATTTAAACACTCTTCTATTCATCCATTATCTTTTAAATGCTTAATTATATGAATGATGAATGAGTTGAATGTTATGTTCTTGATAGGCGCATTCATACACAAAATGTATATTCACTAGGCTTGACTAGTTGCTTAGGTAGTTATATCATTTGTAATCTAGATAATTGCATATTGATTAAAATCTCAACATGTTGCATCATTATAATCTATGTGCTTAGGCTAGTTTGCTTAATTGCATTATCTTTTATAGCCTTTGTGATTGGACCCACTTAAGCTTGAAAGCTAAGTGTTCTTGCTTAACTAGCTTAATTGCTAATTAGTTTAACTTAGATAAGAGTTTTTAAAGGATTTAAAAAACGTCCTAATCACCCCTCTCCTCCTTTCTAGGACTTAGCCACAGTTCTATAAGCTCCACAAGCTTTCGAATGTAGCGTAGGGTATCCCCCCGAAGCAATGTCAGACCATTCCTACTAGGTTTCCTTTTATCAAACTATGAGAGCTATAGTTAATGAATTCATGATTATGCTTAGTTCGGTATGTTAGGTGTTCGCTCGCCTCAAGTGCAAGGCTACAATGTAGTAATAAATCTTGGTAAGACCTAGGTTGAGCCACAGGGAATTAGGTAAACCAATTCTAATTATCTCAGCGACTTCAAATTCAATCAATTTAAAAGTTCAAATCATAAACTAACTTAAAATAGTAAAGTTGTAAAATCTGTAATTAACAGAACTAAGGCCTCGTGGATCCACTTGTGGGAGCCCTCATGTGAATTCACTCATCCAAGCATCACACAACTAGAATTGAAGTCCTATCTCTCTTCTAGTTGGAAGATATAGCATTTAAACACAATAATCTCCACTCAAGTTGAAGAATAGACTTCTAGTTCTAATGAAGCATGTAGAAGTCGAACATGTAGCCTTCGAAGTAACAACCATGCCAATAGATAATGGTATGCTCAGGGGTTACTACAATTCGAATCTAAACAATCCAAACATGACAATTTCAGAGAATTAACAAGGAACCCATGTCCGAAGCACATGAACTCTCATAAAACATCCAAAAATATCAATTTTTATTTAAACTAGAACTCAAAATCCAACTTAAATTAGAGTACTTGAATTAAAACAAATTCAACATGATTACTACCCATAAGCTTCACCTCTTAGCCTTAGCTAAGAGGTTCTAGCTAAGCATTATCATGTTTTAACTAAAAATAATGAAAAATAAACTAGAAAGCATAAAAACTCGAATTTGGGAGAGTTGCAGACGCTACACGACGGCTCTCTTCACCTCCCACGAAGTTCCTCCGCTTCTATGATGCCCTAGGAAGAGACCCTAGGTGTCCTTTTATAGTGGAGAGGTTCTACCACCTCAGAAACTTCTAGAATCGCAGACTACTTACGCACTGCACATAAAATTCGGAGCTTGAGGATTAAGTCTACTGGAGTCCTGGTCGAACTACACTAGCCGACCGGTCTTGACCGGTCGAAGCTGGCTGGCCGACTGGTCTTGACCGGTTGGACCTGTCTAGGGGCAGTCCAGAGAGTGAGAGAGAGGGGCCGACCTATTGGCAGACCGGTCTTGACCGGTCGGACCAACCTGGTCCTTTGTCCAGTGAGCTTTCAAGGTGGGCAGCAGGGTGGCCGACCGGTCATGGCTCCCTTGGCCGACCAGTCATGATCGGTCTGTAGACACCCCACCTTCGGCTACACTGTTGGTAGAGATAGCTGGTTGAATGGAGGACCATACCCCCAAATCCCAAGTCCAAACTCAGCCAAACTCACCCTTATAAGCCCCATTCCATAGCCCAGTTCAAGCCTGAACCCAGTCAACCCAGTCCTAAACATCACCCTGAAAAACCCCCCATAAGAAAAGCCAGCCAAAAAATCCCAAAAAAGTCAAACTCGCTGAGTCAACCCACTGAGTCAATCCGCTGAGTTAACCCGCTGAGTCGACTCGTCGAGTCAAACCACCGAGTCAACCCGTCGAGTCAAATCACCAAGTCGACCCGCTGAGTCAACTCACTGAGTCGACCCAGCGAGTCAAACAGCAGCCCCGAGGGAGCGACCGTACTCGCTGGAAACCGAGGAGTGGTCGTACGGGCGGCCGATAGCAGGCCGCCCGAGACAAATTATGAGCTCTGCCACTGCTCGCTGCTATAAATACCCCCCTCCCCTTCTCATTTCAACATCCCTTCGAGTCCAGTGAAGTCCTGTCTGTCCTGAGCCCCTCTCCACCCTTTAGCCCATTTTTCCACCAAGGAGAGCCCGAGTGAGGAGAATCTAGCCCTGGTCCAGCCCAGCCTGACCACTGGTCCAATCCTTTCAAGCCACCCAAGTCTTGATCCAACCACTCGAAGCCAACCCTTGCGACACCTCCGTCCACCCAGCTACACTTTTCCAGCATCATCTCATTCGCATCTAGCATAAGTGCAACATTTACTTTTCTTCCAACCCCCCTGCTTCACTACAAGCACCTTGATTACTCAAGCACACGTGCATATGTCTTTATATTGAGCACCTGTCAGTTCGAGCGTATGCTCTGGGCTTGCCCGTTGTTGGAACCTACCCATCAGAAACTCTTACTGTTCAGACCTGCATTCACGTACATATCACTATAAGCACTTTGAATATTCAAGCACACAGCATGCATCATCTCGCATAAAGCACCTGTCAGTTCGAGCGTACGCTCTGGGCTTGCCTGTTGTTGGAACCTGCCCATCAGAAACTCTTACTGTTCAGACCCGCATTCATGCATCATGTCATCCATGAGAATATACGAGGATTAAACTAGACTTTCAAGTATTCGATCGATTCTGTGAAGTAGAGACCGTACTTCGGTACGGGCAGTGTGTGGGGTGCTTAACCTCTTCCCACCCTGTAACCGTGCTCCCTTACCTCGAACCTTTGGCCGCAGATCAAAAGGAGTCATTTTAGAGGAAGAAATCTTCGGATCCCCTTCTCTAACGTTTCTACGGGGTCTAGCCGACTGTAGATTCAAAGTAACTGGCTAGTGGCGACTCTGGTCTTATATAAACTCACTTAAACATATCCAGCTTAACACGACAACCAAACGAAGCCCTCGAGAACGAGGCAAGCCAGTGGCATAAACGGCGATTTCGCACTCACGCATCCTTCTCTCCTTCTTTTTCAGAAAAGGGAAGGGACGAGAACGACGTCGTGTGGGGAGCGCGGAAATCGGCGAGGGTCCACAGAATGGCGACTCCACTGGGGATGAATTAGTCCCACTAGTCGTGATCCGACTTGAAAAACAGAATCCTTCCCGTACTTGAAAGTCACTAATCCTCATACAATCTCATCCGCATAGCATTCTACCCAAAACAAACAAAAAATAGAAGATCCCAAAACCAGAAAAAAAATAGAAAATCCCAAAACCCAAAAAGAGTAGAGTACAGTCCTCACCATTGCGCCTCCTCGGGCTCAACGTACGCGGAGACAACTTCCCTTCCGCAGCATAATCCGCACTCAGGCTCAGCAAGCCATGTCCGACCACGAAGAAGAAACTCATCTCCTTCCCGCTCTTGAAATGACCAAAGAGTAACTTCCAGCACAACAGCCCATTGATAATACGCCAATCATACAGGAATTGGCACAAGGAGTGAGAGCAATGCAAGAAATGCTCTTGCAATTCATGCAAGCACAAGCCACCGCAGCAGCCAACAATCAGGTTGGCCCAGTTCAGCAATCTCAGCAACCATGCCGGATCCTGCCGGCCTCGAGTTCAAATCAAGCACAACCATCGAAGTCTGCCCAAGACTACCGACAGCAGCCATCTCAGCCCTTCACTATGGGGCATCCTTCTCAATATCTTCCTGCGACGACAAGGCCATCTCAGAGCACTTCCGTTGCAGGAACATCCAGTCAGCTTCCAGTCAATCTTGCAAATAACAATCTCAGTAGATCTCAGCATGTCCCCGCCGATGGGACACCTTTTCAATTTCAGCACATCCCCGCCGATGGGATTTCAATTCAATTTCCAGCAACAGGGACAGCACTGGCGAATGCCCACAATGGGGGTCAGTGTCAAGCCCACATCAATCAGCGGACAGTGGCGAATACCCAACAAGGGGGTCACTTCCCAGCATCTCAGCCTCCTGCAAACAGGAGCACTTTTCAATTCCAGCACATCCCCGCCAATGGGACTCCAGTTAATTTCCAGCAATCTTCAGTTCAGCAATCTCCAGTTAATTTCCAGCAAGTTCCAGTTCAACCTTCAGTACAGTCTCCAGTTCAGTTACAATCATTTCAAGCACAAGATCATCAGAATCCAGTTCAATCATCAAACCAATTTCAGCAACCCGCGGTTGCTTTTCAGCAAGCCCATAGGGTCGAAGACATCGACCACTATGCCGAAGAAGAACGTGCCTTACTCCAAGAGGCACCAGTCGCTCGAACAGATCACTCAGGACTGGACGAGTTGCGGGAGCAGTTCCAGATCTTGCAAAATCAGCTTCAGCGACAACAAGGAATTGATCTATGTTCGCTTCCCCAAGTGTAGGGTTGCGATGTAGTAATAATCTCGGTAAGACCGAGGTCGATCCACAGGGAAGGAAGTAAACAATTCCAACTATCCTAATAACTAGAATCAAAGAGGTTTGTGAAATTGGTTTTGAACATAAAATAGAAAATCTAATAATGAAAAGATAACTAGAGCATCAAGGATCCACTTATAGCTTTCCTTAGATGCATAATTCGCTATGGTTTCTTATTCTCTCAACTAGAATCGACATTCCTGTCTATCTAGTCGGATGATAGAGCTGTTAAACCAAATAGTCTGTAATATGTAAGTTCCATGCATCAAATTCACTCAATGTAGGCTGATCTGAGCATGCTCAATTGCATAGGTCATTCCCCTTTTCTATAAGTCCAGTTCACAATCATAACCATCCTCAAGTCCTCTCACAAGACAAGGCTAGATCAGGATTTAAACTGGATTCAAATTACATGCACAGTCATTACATATTCCAGAAAAACAACAAAAATAGAACTTTGGTAGGAAGTCCCTTCATGAAGAGCTTAGTACTAGAGCGCACTCCGATTCCTCAGATCATACAGGTCTAGACCGTTGCAAACAAATTAAGAGGCTAAGTAATTCATCCAAACATCCGTGAGTCATCACAAGACTAAGAAAAATTACTTAAAAACTTGTATAAACTTCAAACCTTAGTTCATAATCATGAATTCCAAACTAAAAACCAATAAAACGAATTAAACAATCTAAGAAAACTATAAGGTTCACCTCTTAGCTCTAGCTAAGAGATTAGCTAATAAAAAGCATATTAAAAACTAGAACTAGAACTAAGAAAAGGAAGAAAAACTAGCTGGAGGAGGCTAGGAAGCCTCCTATGACTTGAACTCCTTGCTCCCCACGTCCTTGGTTGCCCTGGAATAGAAGAGAGCACCTCCTTTTATAGTGCAGCACTAGTACAGCAACATAGCAGAATTTGTTTCGCTTGGTACGGCTTAACCAATGGTCGGATTGCCTTCAAAATTGATTTGTAGTTTCCTTGTAATGTGATCTTCCTCATAGATGATTTAGATTTCCAAGATTGTCCTCTGAATGGGCCCACCAATCACATCACCGACCGCCTCTCAAAATCGCGCACTTCGGGTACCTTCAGAACCAGTCATCTTGCTTTCAACGCTCCGGAGTGTACAGAGGTCGGATTGATCTCAAATTTTGAACATGAGTAGAAAACTTCCTCCTCTACATGATAGACGGATTAGATTGTCCAAAAAGATCTCAGAATGTGGTCCGAAAATTAGAACAATTAGGGCTTTTATAAACTCTGCGCAGTTGGAGCTTTCTGGATGGTCCATCTTTCTTCAACCGGTACGATCAAACCACACACCCTTTTGATCTGAAACTTTTGTGGTTATTCATATATGGATGTGGTCTAAAAGATAGTCAAAGTAGATTCTTCATATCATCAATGATGGGCCACCTGGACCGGCCCAGAGTGGAACAGCGAAATCTGGAACTTTCTGGACAGTTCGTATTGTTTTGGCCACCACGATCAATCCGTAGCTCCGATCGACACGAAACCACTTGGGTTAGTTCGGCGTCGAGCTCCTCTTCGACATGGATGTGTTGGATTTCCAAATATCATCAAGATCGGCCCAGAAAACTGGTCCGAAAAACCAGGTGCGGGAATACATTGCTGTTTTAGAAACTGAAATCTGAAACTTGCATGGCCGACCGGTCACGACCGGTCGGACAGGGCTGGCCGACCGGTCACGACCGGTCAGGCCCTCTTTGGCATTACTCCAGCAAGCATGGCCGACCGGTCAAGACCGGTCGGGCTTCCTTGGCCGACCGGTCAAGACCGGTCGGTCTCTGTTTCTTCTTGTTTTCTTCCTTTCTTTCTTCTATTTTCTTCTTTCTTTGCTTCTTTCTTTGCTTCCTTCTTCCTTCAGCCCTCCTTGGGTCTTCATCCAAGGTTCTAAATCAGCTCTTTTGGTCATCAATTGGGCAAAGTAACTCTCATTCCTACAACCACAAAACATGTATTTGATTAGTCTTTAAATTATGAAAACC
Source organism: Liriodendron chinense (assembly GCA_003013855.2). Lineage (NCBI taxonomy): Eukaryota > Viridiplantae > Streptophyta > Magnoliopsida > Magnoliales > Magnoliaceae > Liriodendron > Liriodendron chinense. The sequence goes on from ML058357.1 coordinate 619,769, forward strand.
ATGCATAATGAGTGATGAATTGGGGTTAAAATATGCACAATTAATAGCTCAACAATCTACCTTCGACCAAGTTCAGAGACTTGTGTCCTTTCCCAGATGCTCAAGTACCTCAAAACTTTGAGGTTCCAAAGTTCAAAAGATACGATGGCAGCAGTTGTCCCACAGCACATCTCAAGGCTTTCTGTGGAGAGCTGAGTGCAATTGCAGGAAATGAAGGGGCCCTCATACGTTTGTTCCAAAAGTCTCTGAAGGGCGATGCCCTAGATTGGTACACTTCATTGGACTGCCACCGCATCAGGACATGGGAACAGCTTTCCCAGGCTTTCGTCGATAGATTCGCGTACAATCTCAAACATGGCACCCAGAAGAGCCGACCTCGCAGCTCTCAGGCAAAGGAGTGATGAAACACTATCAGCTTATGTGGGTCGCTGGCGAGCTATGGCAGCTCGAATGCGAACGCCTATCGACGACGAAGAACAAATCTCCATGATTGTTCATTCAACATATCCAGGCATATCCGGGTATCTCATCTCGCATCCATATGCGAATTTTTCACAATTGATCCGTGCTGGAGAGCAAGTCGAAGCAGGAATCCGTGCCGGGACAATCTCCCCATGGCCTCATCAAGCCACTCCAATAAAAAGGAACAGAGTGGAAGGAAGGCCTATCGGGCACGGGAATGGAAACCGCAGTGGTTCTCCTCCCCGTCCAACCGAAGTAAACAACATCAACACCACTGCTCAAGGAAATCAACATGCTCTCCCACAGGGACGTCAACAGTATCAGCAGAATCAAGTTCAGCATCAGCCTCAGCGGTATCAGCCACAACCGAATCCTCAGCAACAACCACCTCGACAACAACAGCAGTTCAGAGAAAACGGTCAATACTCATATCAAAATAGGCAAAACTACAGGGAGTCCAGGAAATTTACTCCCCTCTCTCAACCACTCAGTCAAGTCATGGCTACTCTGGTGCAGAAGCAATTACTTACTCTAATGGCACCTAGGCCCCCTCCTCATCCTCTGCCACCGAATTACCCACTAATCGATGATTCACTTTGAAGAACGCCATACAAGATCTGATTGATGACCGCAAGATTGTCATTTCAGTCCCTGGAACTCCTGCAGCAGCTTCCACCAACATTCTTCAGAATCCTCTGCCTCAACATCCGACGGACCCCAATTCGTCTCGTGGACCTGCAGTCAATAGTATAGAAGAAGGGGACCATCTCGATCGCTTCTTCTCCCCTATCCAGTCCATTCATGCTTACACTTATGGGCCGACAAGTCCTCCTCCGATCATGCAAGGGGCAAGTCCCTTTCCTCCTCCAGTCCTCGAGCCAGTAATACTCGAAGGAGCACTGCCATACGATGTGCCAGTTGTGCAAGGAGCATCTTACGACCCCTCATGTTGGGAACCAGTCGTCCTAGAAGGAGCACAGTCATACATCGAGCCCACATACGAACCTGTCGTCTTGCAAGGGGCAACTCAAGAACAATCCAATCCACAATGGAGGGATTATACTCATCAGCAACAAGAACCCGTTGTATTGGAAGGAGCTCTTCCAGTCGAGCCAGTCATATTGCAAGGGGCAAACCCTGGAGGCGTGTCAATCACACTACGGCAGCTGGGACAAACAGAGAAACCTCCTGCCATATCAAGAGGACCAGTATTCATTCCATGGGAGCCTCCTGCTCCAGGAACAATCAAGCCAGGACCACGACCTTATGTGGTCTATGAAGATAAGCCTCGATACTACCCCTTCAGCACAGGCAACAATGTAGTTCTCAAGGCAAAAGCTCCATACGAGGAAGATCTGGTACCCACACCAGCACCGTTGCAAGAACCGGTGGTCCTAGAAGGCAAAAGGGAGGAAAGCTACAAAGAGGTTCCACGGCACTATCCAGAATGTGCGGAAGTGGGGAACATGAATCCCAATGGGCGTTGCATCCGAAGAGATAATCAGAACAGAGGAGATCCCAAAGGCGCTCTCTCAGGCCTCGACAACAAAAATGAAGCCGCATACGATGTGGCAACTCAGCTCAAGTCAATCCCTGCTCAAATCTCAGTATGGAAGCTACTCTGCACATCTCGCATACACCGAGAAATGTTTGCCAAAACCTTGAACGATGCCCACGTCTCCTCTGATACGGCACCGGAGATGATAGCATTGATGATTGGACAACTCCTGGCTCCGCACGCCATCACCTTCACAGATAATGAGTTGCCACCAGAAGGACGAGATCATGGGCGATCCCTCAACATAGCTGTTGAACCTCCAATTTATACATTGCATTGCCCATTACACTACATAATTTTCATGATTTTCATGGTTAAAAGGCCCACCTAACATGTGTTTTGTGATTGTAGAGATAAGAGGGGATTTCATCAGATTGGAGTCAAAAGATTACATTTGAAGACATTGGATGAAGTCCTAAGATGGACCAAGGAAAGAAGAAGAAAGAGAGAGAAAAGAGAATGAAGAAAAGAAGAAAAAGATGAAGGAATGCAAGGCTGACCGGTCGTCTGACCGGTCAGCCACATCACATGAATAAGAAGAAGAGAGGCCGACCGGTCATGACCGGTCGGCCATGCACACTGGATCAAGGCAGTAGATCAGCCCGACCGGTCATGACCGGTCGGGCATGCACGCTGGATGGGGAGGTCAGTCCGACCGGTCTTGACCGGTCGGCTGCACTCACTGGACGTTTCAAAAAGCTGGTCCGACCGGTCACGACCGGTCGGCTCTGCGTAATAGGAGTCCTTTCTAATTCGGGACTCCGAAATTTGCTGCGCAATGCGAAGGCTTTCGCAGGATCCGACGCAAGGGGGGTTTGTTGCTATAAAAGGACACCTAGGGGCTCTCCCTAAGGTATCAGAGAGGAGAAGGAACGTGAGTTTGGAGGCTGAAGGCGACTGTGGGGCGTCTGCAACATCTATCTTCGGGTTTTTCTAGTTTTATGCTTTATTTTTGAGTTTTTAGTTGTAGTATGACTATGCTCGGCTAAAACCTCTCAGCTAAGGCTGAGAGGTGAAGCTTGTAGCCAATTCTATGTTAATTTCAGTTTGATTCAAGTATTATTCAATTCAAAGTTAGAATTTTTCTTCTGTTTCAGTTAAAAAGATGGTAGTTTGAGATGTCTTATCTGAGTTCATGTGCTCCGGACATGAATTCCTTTTAATTCTCTGAGATTATCACAGGTTGCTTGTTTAGATTCGAATTATAGTAATCCTTGAGCAGGCCATAGTCCATAGGCATGGCTGTTACTCCGCAGGCTATGAATTTGAATTCTACATTGATTGAATGGACTTGAACTTGGAAGTTCAACTCGAATTGGATGAATGTGTGTGAATGCTTTATTTTCCAACTAGATGAGAGATAGGACTTCAAATCTAGTTGTGTTCTCTACTTGGATTGACTGAATTGACATAGAATTGCTACAAGTGGATCCTTGAAAGCCTTAGTACATTATATCTCTGATTTTTCATTAAGTTACTGTTTTAATTAAACATCCTATTGAAATTGAATTTGCTCTATTAAACTGAGTTGCTGAAGTAATTAGGAAGCTGTTACTTTTTCCCTGTGGATCGACCTCGGTCTTACCGAGATTTATCACTACATCGCAGCCTTACACTTGAGGCGAGCGAACAATAGCCTTACGATACAAAGACCTCTGTGTCCCGCTGGTCCTTATCGATAATGGCTCAAGCTTAAATGTCTGCCCACTTAAGACCGCGGAACGTCTGGGAATCAGTCCTTCTTCATTCCGACCCAGCACCATATGTGTCAGAGCATTCGACAACACCCGCCGATCAGTAGAAGGGGAAGTCGACATAGAGGTACAGATAGGTCCAGAAGTCTCCACCATCACATTCCAAATTCTGGATATATCAGCCTCTTTCAACATGCTGCTCGGACGGCCTTGGCTGCACAAGGTTGGAGCTGTGCCGTCAACCCTACATCAACGGGTGAAATACATCTGTGGAAATCAAGTGATCTCTATCCATGCAGAGAAGGAGCTCATCATTCCTTCCAATGCTGCTGCCACTGAACCAGACATCCCGGTTATCGATATCCAGCACTCTGAAGAAGACATCCCGTTTCACAGTTTCGAATTCGAGACTGTGAACTCTATCGCCAATCCAGAACCGATAAGGGCGGACCGTGTCTTTTCACCGGTAGAACGTCTGAGCCTCAAATACCGAATGAAGAATCACTTCAAGTCCAGAAAGGTACCGCTGATATATAACCAACGCAAATGGGGACTCGGATACAGGGCAACCTTCATGGACAAAAGGAGGAAGAAATTTCGGTGCTCACCCATCCAATTCGTCAAGCCAGGAGAACCTTGCAAAGATCCAGGAGGGAATCAACCGACTGCACTACACAAAAGCCTCCCGATGAGCCTAGTTTGGGCCACATGGCCCCCCATTCGATGGGATCAAATTCTCGAACCATCTAAGCCTCCAGAAGAAGAAGGAGATGAAGAAGGAAGTCAAATACAGCAGCTTCAGGATCAGGTTACTCTGACACCGGCTCCCAACCAGGGGCACAACCTGCCCACTTCAGCATCAATCAACCAGGGGCACAACCTGCCCACTTCAATTTCAGCCAGCCAGGGGCACAACTTGCCCATCTCAGCATCAATCAGCAAGGGGCACGACTTGCCCATCTCCGCAAAGTCAACATCATCAATCACCAGCCAGGGGCAGAAGCAGCCCATCCATTGGACCAAGAAAGGGAAGTGGCCAGCCCTAGATTGGTCTGATGTCCAGATTCCAAACTTGTGTCTAGCTGTGGAACCAGACGAACTGCAATGCGAAGTAAGTGATCCGGGAGGGACTGAGTGCGACTCAGATCTCGAACTCGACCAGCGAGAAGTCATGGTCATTGGGCCAGACCATGATTCTTCGCCCAAAGCATCAACCCCTACCTCTCCAGGGGAGGAAGTGTGGGGTCCTGAATGGTCATCTGTTCCCCTAACTTTCGAATCAGCCAAAGAGCCACCTGAGGGCTCTGGCTTCCAAAAAAAATGCCTGTTTAAGCAGCGACCGGAACTTTGGAACAAGTTGGGCTCAACCATGGTCTGCAATGCCTGCTTGTTCAAAGTCCCACGAATTTCGAAAATCCAAAAAAATCAAAAAATTTCAAAAGCCAAAAACATCTAGCATTTCCATTTCAGAAAAATCTCAAAAACCAAAAAACATTTCTTTTCCTGCATTCAATAGTGTGCCAAGTTCGTCTAAAGAGTCACATGAGTTTGAAGTCGAATCATATGACTTTGACATCGAATTAGACTTCGAGCTCATGGGTCTGGACGAAGCTCAGGATGAGGAAGATGATGATCCGGCTCCCGAACTTGAGGATCTCCTCAAAAAGTTCAAATCTAAAGCCAATGTTGTAGCCAATGATTTCGAGATAGTAAACTTGGGGACGCCTGAGATCCCTAGGGAAGTACGCATTGGAAAATCGTTGCCACCTGAGATGAAACAGAAAATGATAGAGTTCCTAGCTCCAAGATTGTCCAACTTCGCGTTCTCATATGAAGACATGCCGGGGCTCGATGAAGAGCTCGTTGTACACCATCTGCCAACCAAGGCAGATATGAAGCCAGTGAAGCAGAAACTTCGAAGAATGAAGCCAGAATGGGCTCTGAAAGTCCGAGATGAAGTCATCAAGCAGTACAACGCGGGATTCTTGGTAGTCTCCAACTACCCTGAATGGCTCACCAACATCGTGCCAGTACCAAAGAAGGACGGCAAGGTTCGAATGTGCATCGACTTCCGAGATCTCAACAAGGCCAGTCCTAAAGATGACTTCCCTTTGCCACATATCGACACTCTGGTCGACAACACTGCTGGATACAAGATCTTCTCATTCATGGACGGGTTCTTAGGTTACAATCAGATCAAGATGGCCGTCGAAGATCGCGAGAAGACATCGTTCATCACTCCTTGGGGAACCTTCTGTTAAAGGGTAATGCCGTTCAGTCTGAAGAACGCGGGAGCAACATATCAGCGAGCAATGACAGCACTATTCCACGACATGATGAACAAAGAGCTTGAAGTATATGTGGACGACATGATCGTCAAATCTCGCACAATTGAAGGACACTTTGAAGATCTGAAGAAGTTATTCAACAGATTAGAAAAGTACAAGCTCCGTCTCAACCCTCAGAAATGTGTCTTCGGTGCAATGGGACGCAAACTCCTCGGCTTTATGGTGAGCGAGAACGGCATAAGGCTCGACGAGACCAAAACCAAAGCAATCATCGAGATGCCCCCTCCTAGAACAGAGAAAGAAATTCGTGGCTTCCTCGGCAGAATTCAATACATCAATCGATTCATCGCACAGCTCACACCTATCTGTGAGCCCATATTCAAGCTCCTTCGGAAGAACGTTCCAAAAGAATGGAATGATGATTGCCAAGTCGCTTTCGACCGCATCAAGAAATATCTCATGAATCCTCCAGTTCTAGTGCCACCCGCTCCCGGACGACCACTATTGTTATACATCTCGGTAGCAGCAGAAGCCATTGGCTGTGTCCTCGGCCAGCACGACGAGACCGGGAAGAAGGAACAAGCAATATATTATTTGAGCCGAAAGTTCACTGACTACGAGACCAGGTATTCCCCGATCGAGAAGACTTGCCTCGCCCTAGTCTGGGCAACTCAGCGACTCCGTCAATACATGATTGCATTCCCTATTCTCCTCCTCGCTCACATGGATCCGCTCAAGTATCTGTTCGAGAAACCGGCACTCACTGGAAGGATAGCTAAATGGCAGCTACTCCTGTCTGAGTTCGACATCACCTATGTCACTCAGAAGGCAATCAAGGGACAGGCCCTCGCCGATCATCTTGTCGCTCACTCACTCCTGGATTATCAACCGCTCAAGACGTTCTTCCCTGATGAAGATCTCTTGCTTATTGAAGAAAAAGAAAAGAAGAAAAAAGGTGAGTGGACGTTATTCTTCGACGGCGCAGCAAATTCTAAAGGGAGTGGTATTGGAGCAATCCTCTACTCTCCAGATGATGTCCCTATTCCCATCTCAAGGCGCATAGGATTCGAGTGCACCAACAACATGGCAGAGTATGAAGCATGCATCGCTGGCTTAAGGGAAGCCATAATCTTGGGCGTCAAGAAGCTACGAGTATTTGGAGACTCACAGCTTATCATCAATCAGACCAATGGCGAATGGAAGACCAAAGACGAGAAGTTGATACCATATCATGTGTATCTTGACAATCTGATCGAAGAATTCAAGGAAATCACCTTCTCACACATGCCCAGAGCCAAGAACCAGTTTGCAGATGCTCTCGCCACACTTGCATCAATGCTCGAGATACCAAAAGGAGCTTCAGAATGGGAGCTCACAGTCGAAGTTCAAGATGAACCTGCCTTTTGCCTGCAAATAGAAGAAGCTGAAGCTGTCCCTGACAAACCCTAGTATGCCGACATCAAGCAATATCTCGAAACCCAGGAGTATCCAGAATCAGCAACAGCAACAGATCGCCGAACCATTCAGCGTTTGGCCGGCCAGTTCACCATCAGTGGCGAAGTTCTTTACAAGCGATCCTATAATCACATCCTCCTTCGATGCGTCGATGAAACAGAAGCTGCAAAGATCATGGAAGAAATACACGAAGGAATCTGTGGCCCACACATGAATGGGCACATGATGGCAAAGAAGATTCTACGACTCGGCTATTATTGGCTCACCATGGAGACAGACTGTTGCCAGCACGTCAGAAAATGCTTCAAGTGTCAGGAGCATGCGAATCAAATCCATGCCCCATCATCAGAATTATACAACCTGACCACCCCCTGGCCCTTCTCCATGTGGGGGCTCGACATCATCGGCAAGATCAGTCCCAAAGCATCAAATGGTCATGAGTACATACTTGTGGCAGTCGACTACTTCACCAAGTGGGTAGAGGCAGCCTCCTACACCACGATTGCAGCATCTCAAGTGATCAAATTCATGAAGGACAACATCATATGCCGGTTTGGAATCCCCAATGCTATCATCACAGATAATGGGACCCCGTTCGTCAACAAGAAGATGGATGACTTCCTCAGCAAATTCAAGATCCAACGTCATCGATCAAGCCCCTACCGTCCCCAGATGAATGGTGGGGTAGAAGCCACAAACAAGACAATCGTCAGGATACTCGAGAAGATGGTCGTGACATATCGAGATTGGTCAGATATGCTCCCATATGCACTTTGGGCCTATCGAAAGTCTGTACGATCTGCTACGGGCGTTACTCCTTTCGAGCTTACCTATGGAATGGAGGCAGTTTTGCCAGTCGAGGTGGAAATACCATCACTACGAGTGTTACTCGAAAGCGGAATCGAAGAAGGAGAATGGCAACGGGCCAGACTCGATCAGTTGCAGTTAGCAGATGAAAAGCGCATGCGTGCACTAAGTCATTCACAGTGCTATCAGAAAAGGATAGCTCGGGCTTACAACAAGAGAGTCCGAAAAAGAAGTTTCAAGGTAGGCGACATGGTCATGAAGAAGATTCTACCGTCGCACCTTCCGGATCCCAGAGGAAAGTTCAAACCCTCGTGGGACGGGCCACTGATCATCAGAGAAGTACTTCCCGGAGGCGCCCTCAGACTCACCAGCATGAGAGGGGTGGATCTTCCTGAGCCAACCAACGCCGACAACGTGAAGATCTTTCACGGGTAAGTCATTCTGACTTTATCAAGAGTTACTTTAATAGAGCTGAAGTCAAAAGGTCAAAGCTGAGACCTCTGAGAAATCATTCCGTCCACCAACAAGTGTTTCAAATAAGGGGATTCAAAAGAGGAAAATACAAAAAAAAAGGGGGGGATTCAAAAGGAAAAGACAAAAAAAAAGAGAGAAAAAGAATATAAAAAAAAAAGAGAAGAAAAGAGAAAGAAAAAGGGAAGCCAAAGAAAGGCACTCAAGAAAAAAAATCAATCCAAGAAACACAGTCATCCATCCATTCATCTCAGAAGGGTCTTTAGCTAAGACCAACAGCTCTATCATCGTAACTTAGGATAAGGGCTGAAAGACTGCCATCGGCCGGCAACGACGGATTCCCGACCTCTAGCCGCCGCAGTTATCCAAGGATTCAAAAAAAAAAGAAAAAAAAAGAAAAAAAAAAGAGAAAAAAAAAAAGAAAATGTGTGCCTAAACAAAGAGGGCGGAGTGAAAACCCGAAAGGGCGCTCCAAGTAAAAACAGTGGGCATACAGCGGACTCGGTGAAAACCCGAAAGGGCGCCGAGGGTAAAAACAGCATAGCTGCCAAGGGGCAGGCAAGATCAAACACCCGGGACGTGGTGAAAACCCGAAAGGGCACCACGGGCAAAAATGACGGGAAAGGCCGGCTGTAGTGAAAACTCGAAAGAGCGTTGCAGGCAAAAATGGCTCAAAAAGAAAAAGAAAAAAAATAATAATAATAAAAAATAAAAGTGCAGGTACCAAGAAAGCAGACGGTTCAGAGCGGTTTAAGCAGTTACAGTTCAAGAACAAGAAGAAGTGCAGTCAAGAGCGAAGAGCTCTACAAACTCTGATAATCTCAAGAAGCAACAGTTTCCATTGCCTACACCTCTAGGGAACCAAAGGATCACGCAAGCTAATCTCGAGACATCGGTCAAAGCATTGGCCGAGCCCCAGTTCTGATTCCTATATCCCGACACAAAATCCAGACACACTCACAAGACAACTCATGGCACAATAGATTTTCAAACAGTTTTCTCTTTTCAATTAAATGCATCATATTTCTTTCACACATATCATATCACCTTTTTCAAAAAATACAAAAAAATGCATCATCATCAAACATATATGCAAAAAAGGAATGTGCAGGTGGCCAACACAATCAATCTCTACCCTCCTCCTCGGCCACATCAGGTAAGTCCTCTGACTCATAAAAAGATAGCCTCGCTCTCAACCTGCTCACCTCCATACGCAGGTAATGCGCCTCATCGCGCTCAAGGGTACGGATCGCTGTCTCCTCATCAGACAACCTCTGATCGGCAGCCAATCTCCTCGACATCATCTCACAATGATACCGAAGTGCAGAGATCTCAGACAGCAGATGGCCATGAGTGGCCAAAAGGAAGCCAGGATCGATAAACGGGCACTCCTCAAAGGGTTCATATGAACCAGATGAAGAGCCAGCATCTCCAAGGATATCCTGCTCATCCTCGTCAACAGTCTGGTGCCAACAAGGGATACGTCGATACAAAGACTGCTCAGCAACCCAGTACTGATATGGGGCGGTCGCCATCGGAAAAATCCGCAGTTCAAACCCAGCAAATCAGCAGTCAAGTAACTCGCCCAAGAACAATCAATTCGGGTCCTAAAGTCAGAGGATCTGGATGGAAGTGCTCGACGCCCGATACCCGTGAAAGCGAAAAGAGGAACATCCTGCTCGTATCCAAACTGCCGCAGAAACCGGATAGGGTGATAAGAGAAATAAGATCGGAAGCCTACCAACATCAGAGGAAGGCGGTGTGCATCGCAAAGCACTGGAGGAAGTGAAAGCCAAGATGATTCCCAACGAACGTTCCAGTCACGAAGTTCAGCGAACATCCTGCGATACAAGGGCTCGCTCATCCTAGCCGTATGCGGAAGGAACTCCACGATATAACGCATGATGTCAGAGCTAGGAATGCCAGGAAGGGGTACAGGAATAGTCAGCGAAAGACGCTCCCATAGCCAGACCTGATCACAAAAAGGAAAAAAAAAAGAGATCAGCTAGAGCAGAGCAATTCCTAGCAAAGCAAGAAGAAAAAGGTGCAGAAAAGATACCTGAAGAAAGGCACAACAGCCGCGAAGGACACGAGTGCGGCCCAGGGCGCAGTCGGTCAGCCCATTAAACAGCTCAGCCAAGATAAGAGAAATGATCCCCTGCCGTCGGATAGCTCGGCTCATCACCTCAAAAAGTAGAGGAGTCTGGGACCTGCGCCATCCCGAGAACAGCACCTCAGCAATCAAGCAGAACATCAGTGCGTTCCGAGCAAAGGTAGAACCGGCCGCACTCCGAGGACCCGAAAAAAGATCATACAGTAAGTCCAAGGAAAACACCACAGCATCCTGGCCGGCAGCTGCAGGTCGAACAAGATAGGGGATCCCGAACCAGTTCTGCGGTGTGGCAGTCTTCGGCGACGTCTTCGGCGAAAAATACTGAGAATAATCCCAGGGTAGACCTGTCAAGCGTGCAAGCTCCTCCAAAGAAGGCCCCATCTCCATATCGTTGAACGCAAACAAGTTCAACGAAGGAACCCAGTCAATCAAGGCAGCTCCAAGCATCCTCCAATCAATATCAACTCTGGCCATATGGATCAGACTGCCGAAGCCATAAGACTCCAAATCTCGAATCTCATAAGCTGACAAGCTGTCAAGCCAAGCAAGCAGTCGTGGCGAGCAAGAAGGACGAGGAAGCAGCTGACAAGTCCTCACTGGTACCCCCTCCAGCACAAAAGGCCCAGAAATCAATGACAGCTCATCAAGGATCGGAAGGTCAACGGGCGAAGGAGAAGGAAAAGCTGGAACCTCTGCAGACTCGACAGCCCCTGACCTGTCCCCAGTAACGGCTATGTCTGATATAGTCGCATCACTGTCGGAAACTGTCACAACCTCAGCCGCACGGGAAGATTCGCCCACCTCATGAACGGAGTGCGCAAAAGACCGACGATCAAAAGAAGGACGATACTCCCCATCAAAAGGGCTACCAGTAAAGATCACACCACACATCGTGGCATCCTGACCAATCTGACCGTCAAAGAAAGCATCTGAACCATCCAGAAGGGTCCCGGCTACCCCGATCGAAGAATCAACGGCCAGATCCGGACCTACGACCCTCTCCAACAAGAAATCATGAATCCAATCATCATCCTGGCCGATCAAAGGGATCATCGAGGCATCCACACCGTCCATCATCAGGGGGACATCATCAATGACCACATCAAGTCCACCCAAGCAAGTATACCGCACATCTCGGCCCTTATCCAAAGCATCCAAACCGTCAAAGGTATCATCTAAACCATCCATCCCATCCAAGCATGAGATCAGCCCATCTATGTCCTTTGTGGTCCCATCACCACCATCCATCACATCATCCATGTGGCCCATATTCAGGGGAAGCATAGCCTCACCTATGTCCCATCCCATCATCCTATCCATACCATGCATTTCTCCCACAATGAAGGGCCCATTCAAATCCGAAATTCCAGCCATCCCACCATTAATGGGGCCATTCAAAGCTCCACCAACCACCAAGCTTAAATCTTCATCAATGCCCCCTCTTAATGCCCCATCTACCCCATCCATTAAAGGTATCTCCCCATTATCAAAGCTCAGTTGAAAATTCGGAGTGTGGGACCCACCATGGGCAACCCCCACAGCCCCTAAATCACCACCATCCATGGCCCAAGAAAGGACAAAGCAAGATGAGGACAAGATGATGAGGGAAGATGAGACAAGAAGAATATTCATGGCCGGAATCAAACTCGCCAGTGCAAAGCAGGTGGAGACAGGGACAGTGGACAGAGAAGAATGTCCGAACCCGAGCCAGCCCAAGCCGCTCAAGAGGCGAGCCCTAGGTGGCCTGCCCTGGGCCGCCCGTACGGATGCAAATCCCCTCTCTCCGCGGGATTGGCTCCGGGGTTCTTGGTAGGTGAGACTGACAGTCCACGTCAGCAGATGGCGCTCCATGGGCCGCCCAAGGCTCCGGTCCACTCCAGATTTCGACTGAAGCTGATCAAGATCATATAAAAGGTGCCCCACCGGTTCAATCACGAAGCAATGCGGCCAGAGCATGGCTGATCAAGTCAAAGAGAAGGAAAGATGATCAAGTGGGGGCCACAAACAATCCAAGCCATTCAAAGATCAGATCATCATGATCTAAACCATTGAGGGACCTACATGAGCCACCAAACAACAAGATCAAAGGGCTGATCATCAAAAGAAGGGCCAGAATCCAAGATCTAATCATCAAGTGGGCCCACAAAGCCAAATCAAGCGATCTGAGACGTTCAAGCCATCATCCACACCATGAGAAGCCTTCTTAGTCTCACAAATCATCAAAAGAGGTGCCCCAAAGTAAAGCTAAGGTCTCAAGTGGGACCATAGGGCCGAATCTATCAATCTGGACCATTCAAGGACTAGATCATCAGGATCCAAACCATTGGAAAGCTTACTCAAGTCATGGAGCAGCAAGATCAAAGGTTCGATCGTCAAAAGAAGTGCCAGAATCCAAGATCTAATCATCAAGTAGGCCCACAAGGCCTAACCAAGCAATCTGAACCGTTCAAGTCATCATCCATGCAGTCAAGAAGCCTCATCTTCCGCAAATCATTAAGGAACAAGTCAAGGGTCAAAGCGTCCAGACATCATCAAAGAATTTGAGACAAGTCGAAGACTGTATATTCATTCAAAAAGAGCTTGATACAAAAGAAGATAAAAGCAAAAGTACAAGGCCATACAAAGCAGAACACCCAAGCAGGCTACAAGTCGCCAACATAGTCATCATCGTCCCTCCTCGCGTCCCGCTCCCGATGATAAAGGTCCATCAAAGGAGCAGTCACCGAGCCTCCAGCATATCTGCGACGTCCACCTGAAACATAAAGCGAAGGAAGCAAAGGCCCCTGGCCAAACAGCAAATACCACTCGTCATAATCACGATCCGGGATCGTGAAACGAAATTCGGGCTGGCCCACGAGAGCCTCGACTCTCTCATCAACTGGCATCCGAGCAGCTGAGGGAGGTGTAGAACAAGGGACCCGAGCCACCCCAGTGACTTACCGAAGCAACCTCTCCCCCAGGTACCACTGAAAAGATTCAGGGTCGGAAAGCATGATACGGAGACATGAAGCATCGTATGCCTCCACACGCTGAGGGGTATAATAGAGAGGGAAACTGGCATACGGCATCCGAGCGAGCTGCAGCAAATGAGGTCACCACGATCAGTTACGGTACGGCACGAGGGGTAGGGAAAGCAAGATACTTACGTCCTCAACGGTCAGCCCGTCTATGTCAGCACGCCAATTGTCCCCGGGAACTCGGGAGTTCCGCTGACGGTTTTGCTGGCGCCAGTACATGTGGCGATACTGAGAGGGCTCAATATCATCCCGCATCCTCGGCGCGAGATGGGGAAAATGGTCATAAAAGCAGGTCTGGACAAAAGCACGTCTAATGATCAGAGAAAGAAAGAAGGCGAAAGCCCTTCAAGAAAGGTGAAAGAAGAGATACCTCAATGACAGGCCAGAAGCCTGTGAAGGACCGACTATGCCGACAGGTCTTGTCCAAACCTTGAAAGATATGGGTCAAGATAGCCCCATTCCAGTTATAGGGATGATGAAGATCCTCGACTAAACGAAGAAATTTAGGATCAACTCTCTCATTCGCATGGCAGAAAAGAAAGGATCCAAAAGCATAAGTGATCATGGCTCGCGCTTTGTGGAGGGCCTCTCGCTCGGTGGTGGGGATGACGGAGGCAAAATTGTTGTAGAACCATCGCATCTTCACCTGATGGCCTTGGAATTCACCCTCGGGTGGGACGTCACCGACAAGCCGTAGCCAGTCGGTGGAAGTGAGAGGAGCCAGAGAGCTGACTTGAGGAACAATTGTTCCATGAAACGGGAAGCCTATTTGCATGTAAATGTCCAAGGGGGTTATTCCCCATTCCCCACAAGGGAGCTAGAAGGTGTGGGTCTCATCCCGCCACCTCTCGCAAAGGGCCGCGAGCATCATACGGTTAGCATCGTTATTATGGAAACGTAAGGTGAGGAGGCCAGCAAAAGGAGTATCATCCAGTACTCGTTCAAGCAAGGGCTGTGGATCCTTCACCCAGTCGTCCCAGCGATCCCTAGTACCTCGACCCTTGATAGCGGGAAGAGGTTGATGCTCCATAGCTAAGGAACACATGTGGTCCCCTCGGCGGACAATGAAGGCAGGATCATTTTCATCAATCACTCGGTGACCTCTGGTACCATCCGCCATTGAATCCTACAAGCTTGGCAAGGTGAGTCCCTACCCATTACCCATTAAAATCCAAATTATCATCCAAGAAACCCATGGGATTGGACTCACATTCAAATGCAAAATCTAAAGTCCAACTCCATGTGTCACTTAGGATGTGTGTTGGGCCCTTTGGAAAAAGTAAGGCCCACCTTAAAGAAGGTTGCATGGCATGCCTTAGGCAAGAAAAGTCCATCATCCAAGGACACATTTTGGACAACAAATGCACTCAAGTGCCACGAGATCAACAAAAGATTTTAATGAAGCTCCTCCTCAAACTCCATATGTGGCCAAAAGATTGATCCACTTTTATGCCAAGGCCATGATTCTCACTTAAGATGTTTCCATCTTTTTACACATGTGCATGGACAAGTGGGGAATAGAAAGGAAGTGGGCCCCCAAGAGCAACCCAAATGCCTCATCTCAATGGATTGGAGAGAGCACATAGCCCACTTTGAAAAACATGAGGACCCATTCATGGGGTAACCATGGGCAACCTTATGTGCCTCATCTTGATGAAAGTTTTGACCATGAGAATACAACATGGCGGTCTACTCACAAACATATGAATCAAAGAAGCTAATGGTAAAAAAGTTGATGCACATAGCCCACATGAAGAACCAAGTTGAAAATGCCCGTGTAAGGACAAGTTTGGGCAACTTATGTGCACCAACTTCTTCACCAAAAAGGGAGACCATTTGAGCACAAGAGGGCATGGCTTGATAAGTCACCCAACCATCATAAAAATGGCTAAGAATGATATACATAGCCCACTTGAAGATCAAAATCCAAAATGCCCCAAAGCATGGGTCAAAATTGGGCAACTTATGGGTATCATTCTTTCCCACAAATTTAAAGGAAAATCACCCATACATGAGAATGATGGTGGATGACCCACCAAGCCCCCAAAGAAAAGATCAAGGAGCCATGGTTGTATGAATAGCTCGCTTGAGGATCATCCATTTGAGAGTGATAACATCTAATGAAGCTCTTGAGGACCACATTCCTACCACAAGGGAAAACCATTTGAACTTAGTGAGATTGTGGGAACAACTCACTCATGGGACTTGTAGATGGTCAAGTAGCTCAAGTCCTCCATCCATCAAAGAAAAAGCATGAAAAGAAAAATCCTACATGAACAAAGTGTAGTGGGGCACACATGGTTCAAAGAAGTGCCCAAGTTTCAATGAAGGCCCAAAAGCCCATCCACATGAAAAACTCCAAGGAGCCCACTACACCTTGTACAAGGATGTACATCATAATTGAGAAATGATGGAAGAGTTGGGCTACTTGTCCATATAAGCCCAACTAGGAAATCTAGCCCACTTGAGATCCAAATGAAAAATGGGCTAGCCACCTTGATCCATACACATGTGAAGAAAGATGGGGTTACCCAAAGTGAGTCCCATGAGCTCAAAACTTGAGATGGGCCCTACCATGACCATGGGCCCAAGTCTTGGAAAGAAGATAAAAAGAAAAAGAAAGCTCCAAAAGAAATGATAAGAACAAGAAAGCATGAGGGAGCCCAAAATGAAGCATTGGGCCCATCAAATACACCAAGGGCCATGACTTCACTTTGAGCCCATTTGATACATATGAAAAGAGGCCCAGCTCCCATGAAAAAGATAGAGTATTTTGCCATGAACACTTGGTGACATGGCAAAATCACCCTTTACATATACATGAGGGGAGTGTGAAAAGAAGAAAGAAAAAAAAATGAAGTGGAGAGCTTGCAATGTCCCTCTCCATGCACCACCTTTGAAAGAGACTTGACATCTAGAAAATGGCCAAAAATGCTTGGGCCCACCTTCACACCTCTTGGAATAGCTACATGGAAAAAGAAAAGGGTCATGAGAAGAGATAATGAAGAAGGAAAATGATAAGAAAAGAGAAAGGAAGTGGTCCATACCTTTGCCACTCACTAAAGAGGGATCACCTTGGTGTCCCAAAATGTCTCTAAGGGCCACCACTTGAAAAGAGCAAAGGACCACCAAAGAAGAGAGAGAAAACTTGAAAAAAGAGAGAATATGAGAGAGAGAAGAGAGAGATTGCACGTTTGAGGGGGCAAGGGTGCCCCATGTTATATAGGAAAGGGGAGGGCACCCTTTTACCCAGCCCACTGAAGAGACCAGGGGTCTAAGACCGTCCGGGCGGCCCATGGGAGGCCGTCCTAGCCCCTACCTACATGAAACGACCTCCCTCCCCCTCTCCTTGGGAAGAACTCCTCCTTGGGAAGGGTGGTTGCAAGTGAATCTTGTACCTCTATGTAAGAATGAAGTGATGGAAGAGAATGGTGAGAAAAAAGAAGAGATCTCACCAAAATCTCATCTTGTGAGAAATTGGTGGGAAATTGGCTTGATGATGTGGAAAAGTTCCATGGAATTTTCAAGAAAAAGAAAGAAAGATTTGACTTGGTCAAACAGTGATCTTAACCATCCAAGGGTATGACCTGATGATCCGAACCATTCCAAGAAGAATTCCCGTAGTCTCCAACCTGGATTGCTACTCTCTTGTACATATTTGTGGTCCGAAGACCTTAAACTACGTCGGGATCAAGATCCCGAGGGATTGTCAATAAAACCGGCATCGGTCTTCTTCAAGATCTGGTGGCTCCGGACATTTTCTAAAAAACAAAAAAAATATATTTATGCATTTCCAGCACTTGCATGTACATATTTTGGGTCCGAAGACCTTAAACTACGTCGGGATCAACATCCCGAGGGATTTTAATAAAAACCAGCATCGATCCCAATCTTTAAGACTAACATCGGATGATCTGGATCATTTCGAAAAATAAAAAATATATCACCAGCCCCTCTTTTAAAGTTTTTTGGTCCGAAGACCTTAAACTACGTCGGGATCGACATCCCGAGAGATTTTCAATAAAAGCCGGTATCGGTCTTGATCGCTCGAATTAAGATCCGACGACACCGAGTACTTTCAAAAAAAAAATGTCTTTCCTGTTTTGTACAGGTTTGGGTCCGAAGATCTTAAACTACGTCGGGATCGACATCCCGAGAGATTTTTAATAAAAACCAGCATCGATCCCAGCCGTTCAGGCCAAGATTTGATGATCTAGATCATTTCAAAAACAAAAAAAATGTGTTTGCCCCCTTTTGTACAGTTTCTGGTCCGAAGACCTTAAACTACGTCGGGAACAAAATCCCGAGAGATTTCCAATAAAAACCAGTGTCAATCTTGACCGTTCAAAATTGAGATTTTATGACCTGGAACAGTTTTCGAAAAATCACAAAAAAAAGAATGTATTTTCAGCATGTACATATTTCGGTCCGAAGACCTAAAACTACACTGGGATTAACTTCTCGGGGGCTTTCTTTCCTAACCTGTTCCAGGCATGGCTGACACTTGATCGTACGGGTGTCTGAAATCTTCTAAACAGGTAAGGACTAAGGCGGGCAGAACTCCACAACACTGTTCGTGTTGAACGCACCGTGATAGACAACCTTGATTTGGAAGTCGCTGTTGAATCTGACGGATGTTCCCTGTTCCTAAAACTCATGAAGGGGATTAAGGCTGTTGGGAGGTGGAGCGCACCCTCACGGAATTGTGAGCAACGTAAGACCCCAAACTGGATTGACTAAAGGAAATGTGAGGATGTGGCTCATTTTGTGGCCGAAGGAGTCCGTCGGACGATACGTGGTCTATGTGCATTGCACATGAGGAACAGGCAACTTTGTGGGTGTGTTGACTGAAAACCCTCAAAATCCCCTCATCCGAAGATGTAAAACTACGGCACTTAACTGTGTGAGACTCGTCTTGCTCGCTGACGTAAAATGGATCGGGTGCCTTACCAGCAGTAGAAGCTGGAAGTGGATGAAAATTCCACACTTTTCCCTGCATTTCATAAAAGTCACAAAATACCAAAACATTGCAAAATCACCTTTTCAAAAATCACAAAAATATTTCCCTTGCTTTCAATCAAAATATTGTCAAAAAAATCACAAAAATATTTCCCTTGCTTTCAATCAAAATATTGTCAAAAAAATCACAAAAATATTTCCTTTGCTTTCAATAACCGATCTCTATCCTGACCTCTCAGGTAAAGATTCGGACCCAAATATCTGTAAAAATCACAAAAATTGTCAGTATCCCCAACGCTACACTTCAGGAGTCTTGAACTCCACTCTCTTCACAATTTGGGATGACGGATCCAATCGCCCGCAAATTGGAATCTTGACCAAAATTGGCGACCAAGCAATCGCATTTATGGCCAGAAGGATATCTTGAAGTCAGATAACATCCTCGTACATTCTCATTAAGCAAAGAAACAACATCTTGGGACGATGGACCTGATCGACCACGAGTCGGGATCTTGACCAACCCGCTGACCAAACATCCGCATTAGAAGAAAAATCCCCAGGAAACACAACCCTAGAAGCAATAAGCTCAAAATTCTCGTCATCTCCAGCAAAAGCAAAATCATCAAACTGAAAGAGAATGAGCCAAGCCATGCACTCATCATGCATCTCCATGCATCAGCATCCATCGCATCAATCATCATGTTTACATACTTTCAAAATAAAAGTCGGTTAGCCAAAGACCCCACAGGCTTCCCTAGTGGAGGCACGTGCAAACCAGATTTTCATTTCAAAAAGATAAAAAAATATATTTCTATTTGTAAATAAAAACCCCACAGAGTATCAGTCCCCAGAGTGGGTATCTTTTCAAAAATCCAAAAATATTTTCTCAGTAGAGCATTCTGCCTCCAACACGCCAGGAGATCTTCCATATCTTTGGGTAGGAGCCGACGCAAAAATCACATAAGATCCGATGTCTCGCGGTTTCCCCGGAGACCATTGGATCCAATGCACTCAAAGTACGATCGAACTGAACTTCAGTGTCAGTGCGATCGTACCACATGCCAAGATACAAAAAGATGAAAGCCAAAAGGCTCGGTCACAGAAACCATTTGAACAGGTGGAAACGATGAATTGTAACCCAAGTATCAAAATCAGCAGATTGGGTGGAAAGAGTTCACCCGCACATACCTAGGCGTGGATGCCTGAAGTACCTTGACTGAGTCCAAGTCGGCGTAGTAGAATCCCGTAAGACTATCTGACGCAGGGCGTCTAACCACTTTGACAGTCAAGCAAAACAAGTACTCCTGGAGTGATCTGGGAAAACATCAAACATCACACAATCAGTCTCAGGGTAGCAACCTCGTAAGACTACGGACGCAGAGGCTCTGCTGTACCTTTCTGATATTAGTACCGATCTGGAATGGAAGGGTTACGATTGGGTACCCAGGTTGCAGCGCATGCAGGGACAATCGCAACGTTTTCTCCAAACTCTCGCGGTATGTGCGAGTTATCAACTTCCAGACAATCAACTGACTCAGATACAAAGGACAACAAAGATTCCAAACCACAATCGAGGAAAGAATGAATTGCAAACCAAGCATCGAAACCAGCAGATCGGGTGGAAAGAGCCCACCCGCACATACCCAGGCGTGGATGCCTGAAGTACCTTGACTGAGTCCAAGTCGGCGTAGTAGAATCCCGTAAGACTATCTGACGCAGGGCGTCTAACCACTTTGACAGTCAAGCGAAACAAGTACTCCTGGAGTGATCTGGGAGAACATCGAACATACAATCAATCACAGGGTCAGTAACCTCGTAAGACTGTCGACGCAGAGGCTCTACTGTACCTTTCCGATGTTAGTACCGGTCGGGAATGGAAGGGTTGCGATTGGGTACCCAGGTTGCAGCGCATGCAGGGACAATCGCAACGTTTTCTCCAAACTCCCGCGGTATGTGTGAGTGATCGATTTCCAAACGATCAACTGACACAGATGCAAAAGCAAGCAAAGATTTCAGAACATGATCTATGAATGACCGGGTCAGAAGTGGGGTGTCCACTCGCTTTGGCATTCGGTTGCACGCAACCTCTGCCAAAGAGGGGCATCTATAGACACCCCACCTTCGGCTACACTGTTGGTAGAGATAGCTGGTTGAATGGAGGACCATACCCCCAAATCCCAAGTCCAAACTCAGCCAAACTCACCCTTATAAGCCCCATTCCATAGCCCAGTTCAAGCCTGAACCCAGTCAACCCAGTCCTAAACATCACCCTGAAAAACCCCCCATAAGAAAAGCCAGCCAAAAAATCCCAAAAAAGTCAAACTCGCTGAGTCAACCCACTGAGTCAACCCGTTGAGTTAACCCGCTGAGTCAACCCACTGAGTCGACTCGTCGAGTCAAAACACCGAGTCAACCCGTCGAGTCAACCCGTCAAGTCAAATCACCGAGTCGACCCGCTGAGTCAACTCACTGAGTCGACCCAGCGAGTCAAACAGCAGCCCCGAGGGAGCGACCGTACTCGCTGGAAACCGAGGAGTGGTCGTACGGGCGGCCCATAGCAGGCCGCCCGAGACAAATTACGAGCTCTGCCACTGCTCGCTGCTATAAATACCCCCCTCCCCTTCTCATTTCAACATCCCTTCGAGTCCAGTGAAGTCCTGTCTGTCCTGAGCCCCTCTCCACCCTTTAGCCCATTTTTCCACCAAGGAGAGCCCGAGTGAGGAGAATCTAGCCCTGGTCCAGCCCAGCCTGACCACTGGTCCAAGCCTTTCAAGCCACCCAATCTTGATCTAGCCACTCGAAGCCAACCCTTGCGACACCTCCGTCCACCCAGCTACACTTTTCCAGCATCATCTCATTCGCATCTAGCATAAGTGCAACATTTACTTTTCTTCCAACCCCCCTGCTTCACTACAAGCACCTTGATTACTCAAGCACACGTGCATATGTCTTTATATTGAGCACCTGTCAGTTCGAGCGTATGCTCTGGGCTTGCCCGTTGTTGGAACCTGCCCATCAGAAACTCTTACTGTTCAGACCTGCATTCACGTACATATCACTATAAGCACTTTGAATATTCAAGCACACAGCATGCATCATCTCGCATAAAGCACCTGTCAGTTCGAGCGTACGCTCTGGGCTTGCCAGTTGTTAGAACCTGCCCATCAGAAACTCTTACTGTTCAGACCCGCATTCATGCATCATGTCATCCATGAGAATATACGAGGATTAAACTAGACTTTCAAGTATTCGATCGATTCTGTGAAGTAGAGACCGTACTTCGGTACGGGCAGTGTGTGGGGTGCTTAACCTCTTCCCACCCTGTAACCGTGATCCCTTACCTCGAACCTTTGGCCGCAGATCAAAAGGAGTCATTTTAGAGGAAGAAATCTTCGGATCCCCTTCTCTAACGTTTCTATGGGGTCTAGCCGACTGTAGATTCGAAGTAACTGGCTAGTGGCGACTCTGGTCTTATATAAACTCACTTAAACATATCCAGCTTAACACGACAACCAAACGAAGCCCTCGAGAACGAGGCAAGCCAGTGGCACAAACGGCGATTTCGCACTCACGCATCCTCCTCTCCTTCTTTTCCAGAAAAGGGAAGGGACGAGAACGACGTCGTGTGGGGAGCTCGAAAATCGGCGAGGGTCCACACGGTCGAACCTTTTTTTTCACAATTTCTTCTTTCTTTCTTCTTCTCTCTCCTCTCCTTGCTTTCTTCTTTCCTTGGTCCACCTTGGGCCTTCATCCAAGGGCTCCTAAATGTGCTCTTTTAGCATCAATTGAGTGAAGTCTCTCTCTCATTCTATATTTGCAAAACATGTATTAGATGGGTCATTAAAGCATACAAACCATGCATATAATGTGATGTAATGGGTTGGCAAATGTATAAATTGGAGGTTCAACATTAGGATTATTAGAAATATTGCTATATTAAATGCAATGCTATGTATTTTTAGTTTTTTTACATCTTTGATGAAATGCCCAAATGAATGAAATTCATATTTAGTTAGGATTATATAGGTTAGAATTGCTAGGTTTGTTAGTTATTTCAATTGTTATGCTATGTATGGTTGGTTGTCTAATGCTCGATGAAATGCCCGAATAAAAGAAATTCATGTTATTAAGCTTATATTTAAGATGTGATTTGTTGTTTATTGTCAGGTGAATTAGGATGAATTTGTATGTACATCCAACTTGTTGATTTTGATGTGGTATATTTCATTTTATGGTTGTGATGTGATTAGAAATTATCAATCTCGCTTAAGTTCGGTACGACAAATGCCTAAGTAAGAGGGTGGCCGCCTTGGGTCAACCACCCTAGGCTTGCTCGATTGATCGAGGTTGAACACGGGTGACCGACAATAGTTAGAGCTACATGGGTCACTTTGCGCCCAATGCTAATTTTCCAGGGGTTCTTCGTCATCGATCGGATCAATGTAATGCCGAGTCGAACATTGTTGTAATGCTTTCCATCGCCACACCCTTATGAATCTAATGTATCATCATTCTCATTATAAACATTACACTTAAAACCGTACTACGACACAATCCACAAAGTCTCATGAGTCGAGCATGGTGGTATGGGACACCATGTCCGAGCTGTCAGCCTACGCAGGGGTGATGGGCATCCCCGTAGTGACCATTGAGCACCGATGGAGGTGACAAGCTTACAACATTGTAGAGGATTGGGTGATGAGCCCGACTGCCGACTCACGAGCCATTGCTTGACATGTATCAGTGGGTGATAAACCCAAATTTAGATCAAGGGTTACTAGCGTGATCGGCGACACAACACAGGGAGCTAGATGATCCCAATTAGACTTGTGATACAATGACAGTACCTTGGCTTCACCAATTTGTTGATTGAATTGGAATAATAAATATTTGGCTAATCATACCTAGCTACTCTCATGCCATGAATGTATTCTGTGGGTGACGGGGCGACAAGCCCCTCACTATCGGTTCGGTCTATGCGGGTGATGTGGTGATGAGCCACTCACTGTCTGTTGTGACATTGGAAGATTGGAGATCGGGGCATCATTCATCCATGCATTCTAAACACTAAAATAAATACCTCTGATGACTTGCGTAATGTCGTTACCTATGCTTAATTGTGTTTAATAACATGTGTAACTTAGGGCAATGGAACCACTGAGTTAGCTACTCACTCCCACTTGGGACAGTGTTTTAAAACACCAACCAAACGACATTATCAATGTAGGTACCTCAGGAGCGGATGTACTAGATGAAGCCTAGTTAGAGGCTTGGGCGGGTTAGAGTAGGCGGAGTACTTCTTTACGATTCTATTATAGAGTTTTAAGTCGAGACTCTAGACCTTTTTGGTTTTATGTAATTTTGGACATGTATATTGTACTTGGTATAATTTCCATCTAGGCAGACACTACCTTTTCGAAATATACATCACATATTTTTGTCGTATACCTATTGGTTTATTTATCTCTACTTAACTATTGATGCCGCTTATTTAAGCTATTCTGATTATTTGGTTGTGATTGGACGATTATTGGTCTATGTGGGCATGTGGGAACTCGCCCACGTGTATTTTCCTAAGTTAAGACCCGTCAAATCAGGGGTACCCAATTCCTAATTTTTCAGGGCGTTATAATACGTATACTCCCGATTGGAGGAATCATCTCAATTTCAGTTGAAGGAATGGACCAATTGCGAATGCGAATAATAATTCCCAAGGATCATCTACTAGTACACCAAATGTGCCCCCACCGAAGAGGACCCTTGACGATACGTCAAATGCATTCATGCAAGGCCAAATGCAATTCAATCATACAACTGTGCAGGCTATTGATGACGTGAATATATCGGTTGCAAGAATTAAGTCACATCTAAATGTTAGGGAGAAAATGATAACACCTAAATATTGTATATTTATCTCCTATTTTGCATTGCTTTTATCATATACATCAAGTAAATTGATGTTAATTATGCGAGTTTCATGTATAAGGAGAGATTTGAAGTCCAAGACCAAATCTGAGCTAAAGGTGAGGATTTAAAGCCCCAAGCAGAGAAAGATGATACATTTGAAGAATTAAATAATTAAAGCCCAAGAGATGATGATTAAGCATATTCAATTTAAAAAATCAAAAGAGAACAAAAAATCATCAAGCTGTGTTTAAAGAACTTGAAAGAAATCTAGTTAAAAGAGCAAAAGGACTAGAAAGTCGAACTCCTAAAATTTAAGACCAGAAAATAGAAATCTAAATTCAGAAAATGACCCCAGAGTTTTACGGTCGACCGAAAATATCCACGGTCGACTGCAAAACGCTGAAATAAGACGGACGAGAGTTACGATCGACCGTGGATTGTTGGACAGAGAGTCACGGTCGACCGTGGTTTTTCATGGTTGACCGTGGAAGTGCGAAAGTATTGCATGGCTTTGCGTAAGTGTGCGATTTGTTTCCTAAGGCAGTGCCAAGTCAGTGGAAATCTCTATTTATGGGGTACTAAGCTTGAATTAAGGTATTCTAGACAATGAGAGAGAGGAGATCAATGGCGAAGCGACGTCTATGTTGGATTTTCTCTATTTTCTAGTTTTAGTTTCATGTTTTTCTTTTAAGTTAGTTTAATCATGACAATGGTTCGCTAATCTCTTAACTAAGGCTAAGGGGTGAAGCTTTCTAGTTAGCTTCAATGTTTTAATTTTAATTCATACATGGAATTCATGATGATTATTTAATTGAATTTGATTTGAATTCTACTTTAAATCCTTTGTGTTGTTATTTCTAGATCCATTATGAACTCCGGTTACATGGGATGCTCTGATTTAGCAATTGCTAGACTTGATTAGACAAGGAATCAATTTGTAAAATTCATAATCTATTGGGGACTTTGGGCACAATAAATGATTGAATTCCCTGTCATTGATGTCTGAGTGCTTCATGAGAAAATCGTTCAATTAAATTTATACCTCATTCAGTGTTTATGATTGGTTTAACAAGATTATCTTCTGATTAAAATGAATTGAAATTCAATTCTAATTAAGTTATAGAAAATGAATTAATGAGTTAGGCATAGTGATTGTTAAAAGTGAATCCTTTCATCCTTAGTACTTAGTTTATTATTGCTTTTACAATTTCCTTACATTGCTGGAGCAATCCAAACCTTTTAAATCCATAATTCTAGTTTAGTTCTAGAGTGTTTAGAATCGTATGTTTAAGTCCACGTGAATCAACCTCGGTCTCATCGAGTTATTACTACATTGTGAACCTACACTTGGGGTTGTCGAACAGAAATGGACCTCTCCAACCCAATCTCAGCCTAACCTCAAAGGACAATTTGAAATGAGTGATTCTAATTCTTCAACCTAACATGTGCAACATGTTAAATCCATCATCACCCTAAGAAGTGGTAAAGTGATCAATAAGGAGATTCCTAAAAAGGTTTAGAAACCTAAGGAATCCGAAAAATCTAAGGAAGATGATGGATCTAGCAGTTCTCCACATGACAAAGAGCCGAAGCATGAGCATAAGCTTGTGGCTCCGTTTCCCCAACATACTTCTCTAATCAAAACAGGCGGATGATAATTAGGACATCTTAGAGGTTTTTCAACATGTTAAGATTAAACAAATTCCGTCATATGCCAAGTTTCTAAAGGACTTATGTATGGTAAAACACAAGCTGAACGTACAAAAAAAAGATTTCTTGATGGAATAAGTGAGTGCAATAATTAAACAAAACATTCCTTCAAAATACAAGGATTCTGAAAGTCCTACGATCTCTTACATCATAGGTAACGTCCAGATTAAAAAAAGCGCTTCTGAATTTGGGGGCAAGTGTTAACTTAATACTGTGCTCGGTATATGAGCAACTAGGCCTTAGTGAATTAAAACCCACTAAGATAACTCTTCAATTAGCTTATCACTTAGTTAGAATATCAAGAGGGTGGTGGAAGACGTGTTAGTCCAAATCGACTAGTTCTACTTCCTGGTAGACTTCATCGTTTTGAATACACAACCGGTAATGAATGCTAGCACTCATATCCCTGTCATCTTAGGACACCCATTTCTGGCTACTTCAAATTCATTGATCAATTGTCGAAATGGAGTCATGAAGTTATCCTTTGGGAATGTGATATTGGAATTAAACGTGGTTAATTTGTGTAAACATCAAGAGGGTGAGGATGATATTCACGAGGTTAACCTGATTGATATGCTCATGGAAGAGGAGCCCCCCTTTTGACCGAATTCTCTGAACCTTTGGGGGTTTGCTTGGATCGCTTTGCCAATGACGATCCTATGATTATGGACATAGTAAATGCCTTGCATGAGTCCACCCCGACGTCTGAAAAACCCCCTTTCACTAATTCTAAGCCAACACTATCTATTTTGGAAGCACTAAAAAATTTAGATTTGGAGATGACACCGATAGAAGATGAAGAACAACTGTATGAAGTCTCTCCATCACTTTCTTTTTCAAACCGAAGTACATCATGTCTGGGAAGATCCATTTTTGTTGAAATTTTGCACATTTTTCTTATATGGAAATTGAAAGTACGTCAGTAGTCTAACACGACACCTTCGTATGTGTGGAAGCTTAAAGAGCAACTAGAATTATGGCTAAATCCTAGAGGGGGGTGGTTAGGACCTTTTGAAATTCTTTTCGCCTACTTACACAATATAACAAATTTAAACTAAGTAAGCAAGAACACTTCGGCTTCCAAGCCTAAGTGGGTCCAATCACTAGACTAGCATGTTGTTTAAGCAATAAGTAACCTAGTGTAACATGCATAGATACTCAAGAGATTAAGCAAATTAAGTTCATAATCTATGCAACCTATGTAGACTTATGAAAATGGATCAATGAGCTCAAGTCTACACTACTAGTGAAAGTACATCTTGTGTGTCGATGTGCCTATCTAGTGTCTAGCATACATTGCTATCAAGCATACATAATTAACAATTAAACATTCAATGCTAAGATAACAATGTGCTCAATTCAATCACAAACACAAGCATGTATAATGGTTCGACTTTGTGTCTACTCCACTCCCGGTTCAGGTACTCAACTCCTTTGAGCACACCAGCATTCACTATCGGATGTTTTAAATGAGGTTCACCTCTCAACCTTTATACGGAGGTTTTACCGGTTCACCTCTTAACCATAACTGGAGTTTTAGACAAAGGGCTAACTCTCAACCCAAATGGAGTTTTGGACATATGCTAACTCTCAACCCCAACGGAGTTTTGGACATAGGCTAACTCTCAACCTGATGCACGTTCACTCTCATGTTGGAGGCCCCCCCTTGGAGACTTTGTTTAGGCCCGGCAAACGGGACAAGGAGTGTCAAACAACCCCTAGTCTTTAGGCCGACAAACAAGACAAGGAATGGTCAGCATCCCTAGATCGAGTTTGACAAACAAACTCTACACTCAACTCCTACAGGGAATTGAGTGGATGAACTCTCAACAAAGACAACCTTACTTGTCGGATGAGCCCCTTGTTTAGCGTCGGTTCGGGTTACTTGATCTCCGCTCTCTCGTGCTTCAATTAGCTTCCCTTGCTCCCCCGATCGTGTTGCCGTTACATCGTCAATGCCTCAGCTACACTTGATCAATCACCTTGCTTGTGATGCCTTTGAGATGCCCAATGTGATAGGAGGGTAGGTTTGAGAACTCTACAACTAATAGCAATGGGTTGCCTAGAATTGCTCACCTACAATGATCTCATCTTAGAGATTTGGATAAGGGTATGCCTATCAAGGAAGATCCAAACTCTAGAGATCAAGAGGGGATGAAGGTCATCTTCTTCATGAGCTTGAAATGCTCCAATCTTGCATTAAAGCATAAGGAAGATGCCTTGCATAAGTTGGAAATGAGCCTCAAATGGTTTCCAACAATGGTGGCTTCACTTCTCTCGAAATCTCTTTACTTTGCTCAACAAATACCCCAAGCCCCTTTATAAAAGAGGTCTAACCGGACTAAAAACTGGCAAAAAACGGCTAGTCCCGACCTGTCCAGATCGGTCCCGACCGGTCGACCAACAGCCAGGCAAGACAGTGAGCACGCTGTCTAGATGGGGGGTCTGTCCGACCGATCGCAACCGGTAGGACCAGACCTGCCGACCAGTCACGACCGGTCAGCCCAATGGCATGCACATTACGGCAACATGCTGTTGGGTTTGGAAACTAGTCCGACCAGTCTTGACCGGTCGATCCAGTCCAGCCAACCGGTCGGACAAGCCTGGGTTCAGCCAAATTGAAATGCTGACCCACTCTTTCACAACTCTATCTCTTAGGCCATAGTATGGGTGATCTTTTGGGACACCTAGGGCCAATCTATGATGACTAAAGGTTTTTCTAATATGGTCAAGGTCATCAAGAGGTTAAGGGTTTGGTTTTGGTTAAGGTTAGGGCACACTAAGGCATCACGTACTTTTACATGTTTCTTTTTCCTTGATGCAGCATGGCCACTTGAGTCTTCGGTCTTCATCTTCATCAAGCTCAACCGACACTAGACTCACTGACCTAAGTGATTGACAAACAAGGTGCACTAGTGTGCCACAGAAAAGTGCACTAACAGAAACCAATGCTCAAATTCTGCAACATAGTTTTTTTTTCTGATTTATCATGTGTAAAGATACCCATACCTATTGCACAAAATTCGTCTTGATGATCATATTAAAAAGTTTATTGAGGAATTTGCTAAGATATTTTCTATCACAAGCAGAATCCATTGCAGGATTGATCTCCTATTCTAATGGAGATTCGTTAGTTGCTTTAGGAGTTTAGTTGCTTTTATAGGTTAATTTTATTTGAGATAGCCGTCTTGTTTCCTTTGGTATAGTTATTTTGTACTGACTTGGAGAGTTTTAGTATTTATGATCTTTTTATCCTCCCAGGTACTCCCTTCCATTTATTCTATATCTTCCTATTAATCTCATGTTATGTAATGTTTTATGCATATTCTTTTGAACATTGAGGACAAATCATTTAAGTTGGGGGGTAGGGTTTTCTTAAGAAAAATTCTTCATTTGTGCTGAAAATTTGTAGTTTTTGCTTTGAAAAATTGCTAAATTTTTGGAGAATTTTCTTTCTAGAAGATTAAATTCTGTGTATTCATGTTGAATTGAAGTAATTTAAATGATTGGAATAAAAAAAGGTACTCGTTGATTTAAAAGTCAAAGTCTAGTAAGTAGTATGTTTATAGAAATCCAATTGAGTTTTTCTAACTAGTTTTCTAATGAACGTTTTAAAAATTGTTAAACCATAATTTTACAATTCACAATTTGATTTCATTGTTAAGGATGGAGTTTGATACTGTTGTGATGCATGATAATTGTTCAAGAGTATAAAGGAACCAAGTTTGATGAACCTTGACTGAAGAAAAAAAAATACATCGAAAAGGGCTACCTATGGTGTGGGAAAAAAAGAATGAAAAAGAAAATTGTTCAGAAAAAAAAAAGAAGGAAATGAATGAATGAAAATATAGACAATAAAAATAAGAAAATAGTGTGAAAGTCATCGATGTGAATTTTTTTTTGAAAAGAATGGCTAGTAAAGGTTGATTCAATGCTGTGGTTGATCTGTTCGCTCTTAGTTATTGTTGATGTTATTATCATAATGGTAGAAAATTGATTCCCTAGTTGATGAAAAATTGGATTTCATTAAGCACCATGGTTTTTAATGTTTGCAATTTTTCCATTAGTTTGTTAGTAAATTGAACTTATGATGGGTTGTTGCTAAGTATACTAGGATTTAGACCAATAATTTTAGATGTTTGTCTTTGAATTCTAATATTGGATTATTTTGATGATACCAGAATAAATAGAACCTATCTTCTAGAAAGGAATTTTGATCTTAGATTTTGAAAAATCTTTCGAATGTTTTGCTCATGACTAGCACAATGCTGGTTGGGAGTATGATGAGACCTAAATGTTGCATATTTAACCCCTCTTATGTATCCTTTTCTCATGCATTCAAGAGTTAAAATGGCTTAATTAAGTACGTCTTCAACATACGGGATGATTTGTCTTAGAATTTTATAAATAAGAGGGAGATAGAGCTCCAGGTTCTTGCCAACCTAACACATACCAAATCAAATCTACAGTGCAATGCTACTTATCTTTTATCTCAGCTTTGTTAGTGCACTTTTTGTGGCATACTAGTGCACCTTGTTTGTCAATTACTTAGGTCAGTGAGTCTAGTGTCGGTTAAGATTAATGAAGACGAAGACCGAAGACTCAAGACGGACAGGCTGCATCAAGAAAGAAGAAACAGGTAAAAGTGATGCCCTGGTGAGCCCGAACCTAGTACCTATCCAAAACCATTAACCTCTAGATGACCATGACCCAATAGGTATACCCTTACTCATCTTAAATTGGCTCTAGGTGTCTCAAAAGACCACCAAAAGAATGGCCAAAGAGGTTGCATGTTCTGCTGAAAAACAGAAGAAGACAGCAGAAAAACATGCCTGGCCGGGCGCCCGACCCAGTGTCCACCGGGCGCCTGACCCAGAGGTGAATCCGTCCAGTGAGTTGGCCATGAAACCAGAGGGTCACCGGGCGCCCGACCAGAACGTGTCCGGGCGCCCGACCAGTGCAAATATCGTCCAGCAGCACATAGGCCCAGTCTGGATCAATTCCGGGCGCCCCGACCAAAGTGTGTACCGGGTGCCCGACCAGTGAAAGAAAGGCCATCGAGTGCCTAACCAAAACTTGTCCGGGCGCCCGACCTACTCAAAAACGGTCCAGCGTTTAAATTTGTTTTATGGACCAGATTCCGGGCGCCCAACCCTGCGCGAATCTGCCCGTTATTTGACCTTTGGAGGAAACTTTATAAAAGTAAGGGATTCGTTTTTAGGGTTAAGAGAGGGGATTTTGAGAAGATAGAAGCCACCATTGCTAGAGACCATCAGAGGTTCTATCCCAAACATAAAGTAAATCATCCTCCTTGTGTTTTTATCACAAGCTTGGGCCATTCAATGACATCTTGAGAATAAACTTGTTCCCTCTTAATTCATAGGGTTTAGACACCTTGATGATAGTTAAATCCTTTGTCTAAACTCCATCTAGGAGTCCAAATAGGTGTATTCCTCTAAGAAACCCATTTCCTACCATTTGTAGAGGTTTCACCATTCCTTAGCACCTTGGGCATTTTCAACGGAGCATTACATGCAAGGTAGCTGATCTTGGAGCTGAAGCCTTGGCAAAGCAGCGGTGTCAAAGATCGGGGGAGCACAAGGGGAGCTGATTCAAGCATGGGAGAGCGAGAAGAAGCAACCCAAAGCGGCGCTACAAAGGGGTTCAATCTGACAAGTAAGGTTATCTTGTTAGGAGTCCATCCACCCAATTTCCTGTGGGAGTTGAGTGTAGAGTTTATTTGACAAATTCGAACTAGGGTCGTTTGCCGATCCTTGGCCTATTAGTCAGCCTAAAATCTAGGGACGTTAGCCGTTTCTTAGCTTGTTTGTCGGCCTAAAGACTAAGGGTTGTTCAGCACTCCTTGGCTCGTTTGTCGGGCCTAAATCCAGGGACGTTAGCCGTTCATTGGCTCGTTAGTCGGCCCAAGCAAAGTCTCCAAGGGGGAGCCACCAACACGGGTGTAAACGTGTAGGTTGGGAGGAACCTATAAACTCCTCGGTTGGGTAGATCCGAGTTAAAACACTTTTGTTGGGAGGAACTAGATTTAAACTCCACAGTGAATGCCGGTGTGCTCAAAGGGGTTGAGTACTTGAACCGGGAGTGGAGTACACAAGTAGTCGAACCACTATACATCTTTGTATTTGTGATTGTTCTTGAGCACATTTCTCTTTATGCATTGCATTTAACTTGTTAATTATGAATGCTTAGTTAGGAATGTATGCTAGGCACTTGATAGGCACATCCACACTCACAAGATGTACCTTCACCTCCTTATGCAGACTTGAGCCTTTATTGATTCATCCTCTATAGTCCACATGTGTTGATTAGACTAGGTTGTTGATTGCATTTATCTTTTACTAGTCTTTTGATTGGACCCACTTAGGCTTGGAAGCCGAAGTGTTAATCGCTTACTTAGTTTAATTTGCAAAATCTGTTAAGTAGGCGACCCCCCCACCCCCTCAGGACTTGGCCATAATTCTAGTCGCTCCTTAAGCTTCCGCACGTGTATGCATAGGGTGTTGTGTTAGACTACCCGACACAATTTCAAGCTTATCATAACATAGGACAACCCATCTATGTTGCTACATTGGACCGGCTTTATCATATGAGTAGTGTAATCATGTCTGTCTATACTGCTATGTTAAACTGACCTAAATTAGATTAGTGTAATTTCCTTCCCTCTATGTCGAGCGTTGGATTGCAATGAAAATATTTTTCTTTTCTTTTTAGTGGTGCAATTTCCTTTATTTATACTCGAGTGGATGAACTATGGAAGACTTAGATCTATGACCTTGTCATCTATGCCATAAACGTTGGATCACCAAGAGATATTTTTGTAAGTTTTTACTTTCATTTTCAATTAATGCAATTAAGTTACTTTTGCTCTCACATTGTGTGAATTGGAATATCTTTGCTATCATGATGAGAAAAAATCTTTTAGTTGAAAGGCAAAAGGAACTTATTAAATGGACATCCTCCCCTTTGTAAACTGCCTAATTGCGCATATAGGTAGCTGAATAGATGATCGAATTTCTTTAATTCTTGAACATAGATGACTGCCCATAGTCTCTCTATCTATCTTAGCATATGGGGCCTTAAGCATTGGGTTTGGTTCAAACTATAATAGGCCCTAACATGCTAGGCACAATACACATGCATAAACGACTAAATTTCAAGCTAAATAGATAGGTTGTTGTCAACACGATGGATAGCATAACATGTGGGTTCTTAAAATTTATTTAGTAATTGAAAATTATTTACATTAAAATGTCCAAATTAAGGTACCAGTTTAGATGCCGCATGGTCCAATAATTATGCATATATAACCGCTTGACTATAAGATTGGAGCGCAGATTAGGTACTTCCCTTGCCCGTCTCGAGCTCAAAACAGGCTAGGGCTTTGAGGGCCACCGTGATGTATGGATATTATCCACACTGTCCATTCATTTTTTTCATGTCATTTTAGGTCATGAGCCCAAACGTGGGGCAGTTCCACGCTCAAGTGGACCATGGAATGGGGAATAAACACTGACAATTGAAAACTTCTTGGGTACCAGGGGAAAGTTTTGGATCAAGCTGATATTTGTGTTTTCCCTTTATCCATGTCTCTATGATCTTATGAACAGGTTGGATGGAAAATAAACATCAAGGTAGGCCCTAGGAAGGTTTCAAAGGTAGGCATAATTAGCACCGCTGCTTCCTGCGGTGTGACCCACTTGAACCTTGGATCTGCCCTTTTTTAGGCTCATGAGGAAAAATGAATGGATGGTGTGGATAAGATCCATACATCACAGTGGCTCTTAGAGCCCTAGTCTGTCCTGAGCTTGGGACAGGCGGGGAAGTACCTAATCGGAGACCGCAATATTAGAAGGCATTCACCCCACTGTCAAAAAATGAAACATTTAGGATGATCGTATTTCGAGAACAAGTATCCTCGAATCAAGGGTCAGCATTGCTCAACCAATCTAAATTTTGGATTGTAGCTGAGTGCCACTGGGTTCCATAATGTAGTCCGTTTAAATTTAATTTATAAATATATGCCACGTATGCTATGTCGAAGTGCATGCGATCAGGCGTCACACGCATCCAAGGGAAGCGGATTGCTTGGTGTGAACTTGACTGGTGCATTGATGTCAACAAGTTCTGTGGGCCCCACAAGAAGTATGTGTTATATCTAAACCATCTGTTCATTTTTCGAGATCATTTTAAGGCTTTATACAAAAAAATGAGATGGATCTAAAGTTCAAACGGACCACGTTGTATAAAGCAGTGGAGAGTAAACATTTACCATTGAAACCTTCTTGGGGGTCTCAGAAGTTTTGTACCGATCTGATATTTATTTCTACCCTTCATCCAGGTCAGTGTGACCTTATGAACAGTTTGGATGGAAAATAAACATCATGATGGGCCCTAGGGATGTTTTAATGGTGAGAATCATTGTCCCCACTACCTTTTGTGGTGTGGTCCACTTGAACTTCGGATATGACTCATTTTGAGTATCATGCCTAAAATGATCTTGCCAAATGAATGGACGGTGTGGATATATTAAATATATCATCATGGGGTCCACCGAACCTTAATCCCTTTTAAACCTTCGGTACATTTGGCGGTGCTCGAATACTGCCACGCTCACCTGCGCGCACCACCAACCCAAACCAGCAACGTTGCTGGTGTAGGTACACCAGCCAATCCACTTCCCATCCAAGGGCATCAATCAAGGACATGTTAGCGAAGAAGTCCACCTGATCGTTATCCCGGATTTGGTGGTGGAATGCGTGGCAGTATTTGACTTGTCCACGTACCACTGTTATAGATGTCCAAGGCGGTCGCTTGGGTGAATCCCGAATCCACTTAGGTCTGTGAATCCTTAACTGTGGGCCCACTGTGATGTATGTTTCTTAAATCTACCCCGTCCATCCATTTTAAAAACTCATTTTAAGGCATGGCTTTAAAAATGAAAAGATCCAAATCCCAAATAGACAATAATACAAGAAATAGTGGTAATTGATTATTAAAAACTTTTTGTGGGCTACAAAAGTTTTTGGATTAAGCTGACATTTGTGTGGTTGTAACCTTATGATCAGGTTGGATGTAAAATAAACATTCCGGTGGCTCAGAGAAGTTTTTAATTATGAGGATTTAATCACAACTGTTTTTGTGGTATGGTCTACCTAAGATTCGGATCTGCTTCACTTTTAGAATCATGTCTTAAATTGAGCTTTCAAAAGGGATGGACGGTGTGGATTTAAGGAACATACGTCAAAGTGGGCTCTATAGTTAGGGATCCACTCAAACGGCGCCTAGCCAGGGCTATCTTTTACAGCGGCACGTGGTGCGCGTGTATTAGCTGATGCCGGTCGACATCCAGAACGAGACGTGGTGCGTTTGTATTAGTTCAGGCCCATAGAGACGTGGTGAGTACGTAGTACGTCGGGCCCGTCTGTAACGGGCTGAACTGTGGAAAGAATTTCCTTACCCCTTTAGTACATGTGTACATCTCTAAATTAAATAATGGCTCTCAGCGCGTGGGCCCCACACCGACTCGGCAAGGCACCCATTGCAAGGAATCATTGAATGCATGCAATGAGTGCATCTGATGCATCAGGACACTGCCAATTTCCTAATGCTCCCAGTCTATGCAAGTGGGCACATGTTTAGGTAATCCAGACCGTTGATCCAATCTGTCCCACAATGGATGGGACATGATCCAAAAGATCTTCCATATTTGAAAATCAGAGCCATCCAAACTTTAGCCCTTTCACTTACCAGTTCTATATTTTTGTAATTGATCTGTGTGCGCCATTTAATCAAAGGTTAGGATCTTTCCGGGCAACCCCGATCCCCTGTAGCTCATCAGATTAGCCGTCTGATCACCGACCCACTTGCACTGATTGGTCGCATCATGGTTCAGTTACTCCTCGTGAGCCGCTTTAACTTTTTTACTTGCAAAAGCCAAAAGGTAATGCCATAAAGATGGATGATTCTTTTCAGAGGTTTGATAGAATGCATCCCAGCTATAGGATGCTGGAACAATAGCCATTGGTTCTAGTGGGGTTATGTTCCAATGATCCAAATCGTTTATATGATGGGCCTCACCATGGATTGAGGATATTCAAGAAATAAGATCTCCTATATCGGAAATCCAATCTTTAGATCATTTGAATCTTTTCCATTGATGTGGACAGCTTTATCAAACTCTGGATAATCAAAGGGTTGAAATCTTTCCACCTAAGAATTCATTTGAATATCCTGTCTATGTGAGTCACGTGGCATAAACGGTCTATGGCATTGAGAAGGATTCATAACTCGGACAATTTGCCTAGTGTGACTCGGACGTTAAAATTAACACTGCACATTAAATGGTACCCTCTCTAAGTACGTTGAATGTGCTAACCGATCGTGACCGACCAATTGATTTGGTGGACCCAACATGGCAAGGATTGCCAGAGAATCTCTTCAAATGGAGATCGAATCCCTCTAGTTTTTTGTCCATTCAGGTTGAATTTTGACCGTTGTTGTATTTTCTTTTAACCGTCTACTGCAAGACAAGTTTCTAAGATTTAGGAATTACCATCACAGAGATTTTTGTAAAATTCTTCCATTGCCCTCCAAATCAATGGTCTCGATCACTCAGATAAGGCTGCCACGGGTACAAAATCAATCAAGATTGGAGCTACAACGCGCATCCTTAGCTCACGGACCAAATCTCCATTCAGAACAACATGGGCCCATCTGATCAATAGCTTTGGTCATTGATGGTTTTAGTTCATGGCCATTCAACAGAAGTATCGGTAGATTCCCACCTTTCTTTCCGGCTCGACTCGGGCGATTCAGACTCCAGTCGGCCGAAGCCGGCAAGGGCATTTTCGTAATTACGTGCGACCCGGCCTCCTTGTCCCACCGTTCGTTAGTTCTAAGAAAATGTGAAGCGATTCATGCGAGAAGGGATGGAACAAACGAACTGCGGTGCACGTGACAAACTGGGTCGTATATAAAAGATCCGGGCCACTCATCAGGCGGAATCCACCATCTAAACAGGTGGTCCACACATACACGATGACTTACATATTGTCGTCCATCTCTAGCCGTCAATTTTTCTCATACAGTAGTTACGTACATGGTAATCCTACTGGTCTGATTTTTGTAAAAGAAATATGGGTTCCCCATGATGAATGGCCCAAATCTCTAACACGTATGACATGTTGGCATGCGTGCCAATAGTCACGTACTTTGTCTCTCTTCTCGACTCAATTGCCCCACAGCTTCTCATGGCAACTACCAGCCAGCAAGATTCGCTTGCATGAGAGACGGGAAGTTATTTGATACTCGTGCAGCGTTTGACGCTTGATACACAGGCACGTGGAATATATTAACTTGAATTAAACCGACTAAATTGTTCATCCAACTGTTACCAAATTACAGTATCAGAACTAAACTGGTTGGACAATCCTAGTACTCTGATTTGAACAAACTTACTCTCATATATATGGATGGTTAGTTTGAATTAATTGTAGGCTACGTCTACATTTTATGAATAACTTCTAACTGTGTGGGTGCCACTAACAAGTATCAAAGTATTTCTAAGAAAAAAACAAAAGAAAAAAAGAAAAAGAAGAAAAAGAAGCAAACAGGGGAAGGACGCCCGTCCTGCACTTCACCTTCCACCCTTGCCAATGTGACTCGCGGCGAGAGAGATTGCGAAGGGACCTAGCATTACACGCATCAAAACCATATATTTACGAGATCCGATCCATTCATTATCACTCTAGCAGCTCTATATTTCGTACACAAGAATTATTT
The DNA here is from genome assembly GCA_003013855.2 of Liriodendron chinense. Classification (NCBI taxonomy): domain Eukaryota; kingdom Viridiplantae; phylum Streptophyta; class Magnoliopsida; order Magnoliales; family Magnoliaceae; genus Liriodendron; species Liriodendron chinense. Next base: position 658,012 of record ML058357.1, read on the forward strand.
TACTATAATAGTCTCGTAAAATCAACTATTAGATAAATATTATCAACGGTTTACAATAAATTTTATTCATGTGCCTCATTTAGTAACCGAAACTTTGTGACATTTTTTTATTATATTCGTAGATGGTTCATAAGTATACTGACCCACCTGATCTTCCTCATTTATTTTAAATCCAGATATATAAAGACGCTTCTTTTTCATACGCGCGAATGTATTGAAATTATTTCGTTACTGACAGAGTGACAGGTCAATTTCAAATCTGCATTCTGCAAAGCTAAACCGGAAAGCGCATTAGGCGCGGCCCCGGCCTCATATATATATATATATATGGGAAAAGGTACTATGCGGTCGACCTCATGGGAAGTTCCCATGAGGTCGAGCTGTGTGGGCCCCACTGTGATGTGTTATCGGCATCCACATCATGCATTTGGTGGGTCCCTGTTGGGTATGTGATATCCCAAAAATCAGCTGTATCCAGATTGCAAGTGGGCCATACCAATTGAAATAGTGTAAAGTTATGCCTACAACATCTAAAAGCACTTGTTGGGGCCCACATGAGTTTTGGATGTGGTTGAAAATTAGTGTGAGCTCTTTTTTAAGTGGGACACTCACAATGGATGGGCTGGAGTTTTCAACCACATCTCAGTCGTTCTTATAAACGATTATAAAAGTTTCAACGGGTGGATATCACTCTTAACTGTTTTCTATGGTGTGACCCACCAAAGTCATGGATTGGACTGATGTTTAGGCCCATGGCCTACCACGGAAATGATGCATCTGAATGATGGTACGGATTCCCATCACGCATCACAGTGGGGCCCACAAAACTCGACCTCATGGAAACTTCCCATGAGGTCGACCGCATAGTACCTTTCCCCATACATATATATATATATATATATATATAGGGAAATGGTACTATAATGGCCTGTTTAGCACCATGGATTTGAGGAGAAGTGAGGAGAAGTGGATTCCATGATATGAATTCTCATCGGTTCCACTTCTTATCAATTTCAGATTTTCTGTTTGGCAGCCAAGATTTGAGAGAAATCAAACATGAAGGAATGAACGGTGTAAATTTTAATCCCACCGTATGCCCATTGTATTAGCCTCGATTTTTAAATCCATGCCATTCATCCATTTTTACATATCATTTTATGCCAAGATCCAAAAAATAAAGCAAATCCACATCTAAAGTGGACCATAAAACAAGAAAAAATGGAGAGTGAGACCTTTATGATGCACAAAAGTCTTGGATTAAACCGAAATTTGTATGGTCCCTTCATCCCGGTCTTTGTGACCTTATCAACAAGTTGGATGGAAAATGTACATCATGTTGGGTCCCATAGTTAGGGACACATTACGGTGGGTCCCACGTTGGGAAGGATTTCTCCTCAAATCCCACCTTTTTTTTGAGGATTTGAAAAGGGGGCTAAAAGTGCCTTTTTGAGTTCCCCTGAATTCCACTCAAATCCACTTCTCATCAAATCCATGGTGCCAAACATAATAAAGCAACCACTTTCTCCTCCTTTGTCCTCCTTTCTCCTCAAATCCATGGTGCCAAACGGGCCATAAGGTCGAGCTGTGTGTGCCCCACTGTGATGTGGATCTGACATCTACTCCATTGGTCAGATGCACCATTCCATAATGGGCTAAGATCTTAAACATTAAGTCAATCCATTACTTAGGTGGGCCACACCACATACAACAGTTGACAGGAGTTACCAGCCCATTAAAACCTTCATGATCATTTATTGGGCCCACCAAGATGTGGTTCAAAAATCCAGCCCATCCACTGTGTGTGCTCCAGTTAGATGAGGGGGTCAGACCAACTTTCAGCCGCATCCAAAACTCAGGTGGCCCCATCAGTCACTTTTAGCTGTTTTAGTCAAGTCTTTACATGGTTTTAGATGTGACGGCCCACCTGATTTCCATATATGGCTGATTTTTGGGATATCCCATACGTCTCCCCCCCCCCCTATATATATATATATATATATATATATATATATATATATATATATATATATATACACACACGTTTTAACAAATTATGTTATGATATGGGTCCAAACATAGAGCAGATCTACGGCCCAGGAAGACTACGCCAAAAGGAAAAGTGACGATTGACCATTAAAATATTATTGTGGGCCATATAAGTTTTGGATCAAGACGGTGTTTGTTTTTTTCTTCATCCATCTATATACGTGAGATTATAAACAGGTTGGATGAAAAATATATATTATGTTGTGCATTACCGTATGCCTTAGGAAGCTTTTAACGGTTCACATTCAATCATCTTTGTTTCCTATTGTGTGGGCCACGGGAGAGTTTTATCTACTTCTTTTTTTAGTTGATGCGCTTAAATGATCGGAAGAAACGGATGGACGGCGTGGATATACAATAAATACATTAAAGTGGGCCCACTGTCAAGGCCGCACCCAAGCTAACTGGGAGTGGATTAGGTGTTACCCGGGTAACACCGTAGTGGGTGTTTCCCTTACCATGGGCCCACCTTGATGTATGCGTTGTATATCCACACCGTCTATCAGTTTTTACACCTCATTTTAGGATATGATCCAACAACTGAATTAGATAAAAATATTAGGTGGACTACACCACAGGAAACAGTGGTCATTCAACACCCACCATTAAAAACTTAATAGATCCCACCGTAATGTTTATTTACCATCCAACCTGTGTATAAGGTCACACAAACCAGGATGAAGAAACAAAACAAATATCATCTTGATCCAAGCATTTTGTGGCTCACAAGAAGATTTTAATGGTCAATGACCACTTTTTCCTGATATTTGTTTCACTTGAGATTTAGATCTGCTTCATTTCTGTGACCATGCCCTAAAATGATCTAGAAAAACTGATGAACAGCGTGGATTCACAATACATACATCAAGGTGGTCCCTACAGTGAGGGAAACACCCACTGCGGGTAACGCCTAATACGCTCCAAGGTCATCCCTTTCCAGTAAAAAATAGTACAAAGTCCGTAGAATAATAAAGTTTTAATACGCGGACTGTAGGCTCATCGATATGTAGGGAGGCCGTTCATGTCATCCCCCTTATCTAAAAAAATCAGCCTAATACAAAATGCGTGTGGGGTCCACAGTGTTTCTATATTCCATCCAATTCATTCAATATGCGCCTCCTCATGGTTAATAGGAACTCCAAAAATTCAATTCATTATAAAATTCAGGTGGGCCAACCCACGTGATTTTATTGGAATTATGTATGATTTGTCATACTATGGACCAGCTGAGTTTTGGATCGGTCTGTTCTGTATTTTTTTTTGTTTTGTTTTTTTTTTGTTTGGGTGAGAGTAGAAAATTAAAGCTCCCATGTGACGGACGGACTAGATGGATGTAATGAATACATGAAGGTGTTTAAGTAACAACAATAGAAATTACCACTGCTGTTGGATAATCTTACTCTAGAAACGTTGCAGTAATTCTGGATTTTAAGTAACAACAATAGAAATTACCAATAGATGTTTGCTCCAATTAATCCCAACATACGTTGGAACTTAGCCGTTGGATTTGCATTTTTTTTAAATAATCCAGACCGTTTATTTGATGGGAGTCCCATTGGATGGGAGATGCGCAAAAATTCTGTTGGATCGAATATTTCGACCCTTAATTACGTAAAGCTAACGGTAACCATTCACGTTAAAAACGAACGAGCCAGATTGTAGAAAGGTTCGATCAATCAAATCGAGAGCTATTGTTTGTTGAATTTCCACCATAGAAAGTGAGATTCGACATATAAACGGTTGAAAGAGAACACGAATTCATAGGCGAAAGTTCATATGTATCGTATTACAGTACGCAGCGATGTATTGGAGCAAGCAAATCTCTTCTTAAGTTCTTAACTCACGGAAGTGGATCGCCTGGTGCATGCAGGGAATTTGCTGATGTGAGTACGTGTCGCGTGCAGACAACTTTGTTAGTCCTCAAGAAAATTAAGATTATGTGGGCCCCAATATGATGTATTTAACATATCTACCCCCTCCATCTAGTTTACAAGATTATTTTAGGGCATTATGCTAAAAATGATATATATCTAAATTTTAAGTGGACCACACCACAAAAGGGGACAATGATTTTCACGTTAAAACATTCCTAGGGCCCACAATGATGTTTATTTGGATGAAAGGTAAAAACAAATATCAGATTGATCTAAAACTTCTGTGATCATCGAGAAGGTTTCAATGGTTGACGTTCAATCTCCCACTAACCTCACTAACCCCATGGTAGGGGCATAGAAATTGGTGACGTCAATACACCAGCGAGCTGGCTGGTGTGCGGTGCACCAGCTAATCCGCTTCCTAACCTCACTCACTCCCCTGCGTCAAGCTCCTCTTTCGCGTTTCTGAAAAACTTCCCAACGAAACCCCCTCATTTTTTTACGACCACCCCTTTAATTATCCTTTTTATACAGCAAACCACCCCACATCTCCTACTTCCGACAGAGAGAGAGAGAGATGGCGGGAGGAGGAGAAGGGGGAACGCCGTTAGAGTACACGCCGACGTGGATAGTCGCTGGCGTTTGCTCCGTTATCGTCATGATCTCCCTTGCTCTCGAGCGGATTCTTCACTTCCTCGGAAAGGTGTATACACACTGCATTCTGTGTATTTCCCTTTTCTCTCTCTTTAACCCTCTCCTTCTCGTATATTCAGCTGCTTCTGTGTATATCACTTGCAGTACCTGAAAAGTAAGAACCAAAAGCCTCTCCACGAAGCCCTACAGAAAGTGAAAGAAGGTCAGCATTCTCTCTCTCTCTCTGCATTTTCCTTTTTTAATAACGCATAATTCTACATTTTCATCTGAAGGAATCAACGGTTCACATTCGCAGAATTGATGCTTCTGGGGTTCATCTCGTTGCTGCTGACTGTCTTCCAAGGTGCGATCGGCCATATGTGCATCCCGGAGCGGCTTACCCGCCGCCTGCTTCCTTGTAAGAAGGGGGAGCTGCATGCGGAGGAGACGTCTCATTATCAATCAGCATTCTTCCACTTCTCCGGCGTTTTAGGCCATGGGAGGCGGCTCCTCGCCGAAGGATCTGATGGTGGTCATTGCGCCAAGAAGGTAACTTCTAACGGCTACGATTCTTTCAAATTTCTCGTTATCAGTGTTATAAAATGGTTTGGTACTTTGAAGGCGTTTGGTTGCACAATTGACCTAGATTGTGATAATTAAGTCCGTGTTTGGATGTAAGGTTGAATAATCGCAAGCGTTTGGTTGAATAAAGATGAAATGATTACAGCCACGCCAGCTGCTGTTTCGTGTTTTGTGTTTTGGTGGGGATAACCCAAGGATCCATCTGGATGAAGCATCTAAGTTCAGACCAAAAATTTCATGCCGATGGTATTGGTTGGTTATCCCCCACAAAATAGCAAAACAGTTGCTGATGTGTCATGCACGATTTTAGCCGTTGTTTATTATTAATATGTCTTTTCCATGTATCGCAAACAGGCCCCTAGTGATTTTATTTTTTTCTAGTGATCATAACAGCAATGATGTACATTTTCTCAAGTCCAAGCCAGAAGTTATGTAATTGGAATTTGCAGATACTGCAAATTGGTATTTTAGCTTTAATAATTGCGTTTTGATTCAATAATCTTATAATCCATCCAAACGTACCTAAGCTGCCTCAAAGTGAAATGGTCAAATTCGGTTTGATAATCAGCCTGGAATTGTGAATTGTTATTGTCTTTGGTGAATGTTGGACCCGAAACAATGGCAAGTGCGAAAATTTCAAGAGAGAACCAACTTTTTAATTGGAGGAATATCATGAGTATTCACTTCAATCTTGTTGAAATTTAATTGTCACTGTCTAGGTAGTCGATCTTACATCTAAGCACACCTTGGTATTGAGTGCCAATTTGTTTGTTGATAAATTTTTCCTTTTTCATTCTCTTTTTTTAGGGGAAGGTCCCATTGTTATCTCTCGGAGCGCTACATGATTTACACATCTTCATCTTCGTGCTGGCCATTGTCCATGTGGCTTTTTCTGTTCTGACTATGATTTTGGGAGGAGCAAGGGTAAGCGGGTGGGCTGAACTGTTTTATCTTTTTGTCTGTTATTGGTAGTAGTATATGATTTACTCAAGTGCATCTTTTCCTCTTTATTGCAATGTAGATACGCCAATGGAAACATTGGGAGGATTCTATCAAGAAAGATAAATATGATCAAGATAAGGGTAATGCTTGTGGATGCTGAAAACTCTCTTGAAGCTGAATTGCTAGACCGCTAAGGAGCTGGATAGAGCCATCTTTGTTTCTTTTTTGTGTGACCTTCTTTACTGGGTAGCAATATATGTGCAGTTGTGAATTCGAAGGTGACCCACGTGCATCAGCATGCTTTTATCAGGGAAAATTTTCTTGGATTTGGGTTTTGTTCAACCACTCTGGGTTGGCTGGTAAGTTATTTAATCATGGGGCGTAAATTGCCATCTATCCCTATTATTAAATGGTTCATCAACATGAATTAAAGAACTTTGCACTGGTGGGTTACTTTGTTCTCCTTGTAGGAAATAGATCTTTTCTGCCATTGTAAAATCAGGAATATGCTAATCCGACGAAAGAAATTGAGAATAGAGGAACACTGGCGGGTTCCTTTTGTTCTTCATTTCTTTAATCAATAAAAGGCTAATTTTTTTTTCTAGATTATGGGATCAATAAAAGTGGGAATGACCAAGAGCCAAAAATATTTATGGAACAAAACGTAGAAGAAAGACTATCCTCACTAACTCAAACCTGTGGTAGGATGTTGTGCATGCTTCAAAATATCCCCCCCCCACCCGCGCGATACCTTCCCATCAAAACGAAATTTCAACCTGCATCCAGATTTCAAAATGGCCTGATTTATTTCAAACACCAAATCCGTCTGTAAAACAGATTATCAAGCATCATCAATTTTCAATGCTTTCGTGAGAACATAACATGTATTCTGTGAACATGCACAACAATCAATTTATCTTTTTCTCCTTTACTGTCTCTTGTGTGTAAGTGATATTGCATATGTATGTGCAGTGCGCTACAAGAATGACTAGTTATTTTGCAAAGGAAATGAATAAATTATTGTTAACACGTATAACTAGGTTTGGTGGGTGACTTCTTCGCCAAACATGTATATCTAGTGTTTGAGCCCATAGCTTAATGGAGCGCGCTCATCACTTCAACCTTGAGGTCTAGGTTTTCAGCCAAGTTACCTTAAAAAAAAAAAAAGAGAGATCTCATTGGGTGATGCTTCTACTTGATTGGATTCCTATATCAAAATATCCAACATGAAGCTCTACAAGATCATCTTTCCCATAACAAAAGCGCTGATGGTGATTGTCAGGCTACTAGCTAGTCATCTCATGTATTTTGTGTTAGAAACAATGGTATGAAAAATATTCAAATGATAATAAATCAAAGAGATATGTAATGGCACACCTAGTTAAATGATTGCGAAGGAAGTAACCTAGTCATTTGATGAATTCGATTTCTTGCTAGAATGAGGTGCATACATAGTCACTCTCTTTGAGATAGTTTGTGCCCTCTGGCAGATTCTATCGGTGCAACGGGCTCTCAACGCACTATCTCCGGGATCCAATTGCCCAGCTTATGGTTAGCATGCACGGGTTTCCTGAGAACCCAACACCAATACTACGACCAAACCTTCTTCCTACGCCCAGAGAAGAAGAAAGAAAAGAAAATTTCGAAGAGAAAATGGAGAAGGGAGGTTTTGTTGTTGTGAAAACCCTAAGAGGCCTTCCCCTTATTTATAGAGAGAGAGAGAGTGAGAGTTACTAAATTCCCCTATATTGAACAGAATATCACAATGTATTGTTGATATATTGCAATTGCCAAAACCCTTCATAAAATTCTCCCGTATCGCCGATGCTTGCATACATTGCGCTATGTGTCGATGACACATTGCAATACATTTTCCCTTCAGATTTTTTTTGAGGAATTTCCCATCAGAAATTTGAATTTTTTTTTTTGCAGAAAACTCCACAAAAATCCTTTTCTCCCAAATTTGTTTGAGGGAATGTGTTTGCATGCTTGTATTGTAATATTTATAAACTATATGAACTCATTTTGGATATAATTGCATCACTTCTATCAGACAGTGCCTGGTGTAGGACCCTACTCATAATGCATACTTTTCTTTTTATATGATCTTTTGAGTTTTGTGTGTAATTATACCTCTTTCAACATATCCTGAAGTTTAATTGAAAAATTCCATCATTTCTCAATTATTCTCTCAAAACCAATACATTCTGCAATACATGCGATATTTCCCATGCGATACCGACATGTTTCTGTATCCCAAGGTGCAATATTTGCATCAATACTGATATTTAAATCACTGGTTTTTATTGTGTTTAAAATTTCCTTCATCCAGTGTTATCTTCTATTTCTTTTAATCCCCTGAACAATTCATTGTGATCTGTCTTAAAATTTAATGTTGACAATGCTTTCAACTGTGTTTTAAGAGCGATCAGCTGAGAACACCTTGCCTTACTAGTGTCATCTTTACATCATAGAATGAGACCATCTGCAGCACACTTGTTCAAATTAAATTTTTTTATACTTTGTTCATTATAATATCTAGAACACAATCAAATTCTTTAAACAGTTTCCTTCCTTTAGTTGCATACATCTCCATGACAAGTTTCATGCCTCATTCTACAGGGCATCAGGATCCTGTTTCACTGATAGTTTCATCCTAAGAACATAATGAGTGCTTGCCTATATTCTGCCATTAATTATGATGAAAGTCAATTCTTGTTGTAGTGATATGGTTTATTGTGTTTTCTTCAGCATTCTTTTGCCAAACAATTTTATGCATCTGTGACCAAATCGGATTACATCACACTGCGACTTGGTTTCATTATGGTGAGCTCTAGGATTCAAATGTTAATAATGTATTGGGAATTTCTTTAGTTTTCTTATTTTTGGTGCCTTTCTTTGGCTGTCTAATTTTCACTGGAGTTATTTCTGCTTTAGACGCATTGCAGAGGAAACCCAAAATTTGATTTCCACAAGTACATGATACGAGCCCTTGAAGCTGATTTTAAAAAGGTCGTTGGTATAAGGTAATAACTCTGAGACGATGTTCACAAGGCTAATCTTTTGTTTAGTAAGTGTTTTGTTAATTTGGCATATTCACCAGCACCTTTAAACCTGAAAGTACATTATCCTATTGCAGTTGGTACCTTTGGATTTTCGTGGTTATTTTCTTGACGCTGAATGTTGAGGGTAAGCTTAATCTCAAGCAACTCCACTGACATAGTTCATAGATGATTCATCTGGTTGTTATGTTGTTTAGAAGCTGAATATGGGGCTTTTCCTGAGTACATGTCTATATCCATATTCCTCAATAATTTCCATTTTCCCTAAGTGTAAAACGTAGTATTGTTCTATTTTAATTATATATATATATATATATATATATAAAATAAAATAAAAAACATCGTCCTCCTTGAATGACTTTCTGAGACCAGGTACTGTGCAGTTTGGCTAGAAATGCAACTACCCGGCCAGTATAAATGGCCACATCAATGGGGGTCCCATTTTGCTTGACCATTTAATGTTGGCCAAATAAGTTGCTGCATGTGCACAAGTGCTTCACATTAACTTCCCCTAGTTTGTTTCATCAGTAGTGGGGTTAAACCTCACAGAATAACTTCGACAAATGTCTTCAGACACAAATAAGTAGTCTATAAATGTAACGGAAATGCTGTATCTTGTAGTGATACTATTAGCGGAGATTATGTTGCAACTTGCAATAGCTGTACATTATGAGCAGGTTCCTATGTAACACATGACCCAATCTTTTGACCTTAGTCTAGATCTTTTTGAAGAGAGCCTGATGCGGAACAAAAGCATTCAAGGTGTACCAATGAAGAAAGCGCCAACCACAAGTACCATCCTTGTGGATAGGCGACTATTGAGGAGCTGAAGACCCTCCACATGTGATCAGACACCTAGAAGACCCCATCCAAGGAGGACACGTGTGAAGGAAGAAAGGAGAAAGAAGCGATGAAGCTGAAGACTTCGGGCGCCCGACCACTGCCTTCGGGCGCCCGACCACTGCCTTCGAACTTGGTCTGCCGGTCGCCCGAACTTGGTCTGCCGGTCGCCCGAACCTCTCTGGAGGTTTTCGGACAACTTCGGGCGGGACCTCGGGCGCCCGACCGAGCGCCCGAACTTTCCCGCACTTATGTTATTTGCGCGTTTTGTTTAGTTTTAGGGGTAATTTGGACTTTTTACTTGTTTTATTTGTTTATTTAAGAGGGCTAGGCCCTAAACACGAAATTAACTTGATTATTGATTAATGAAAGCCTCTTTGAGCGTCCTCCTGCCTCTTCTCTCTCTCATGGTGATTCTTCTCTTCTCTTGATCTTCTTCTTCTGATTTCTTCTTGTGCCCCTCCAAATTCTTTCAGGTATTTTATCTTCTATTATCCTTCTAAACTTCTGCTTTGATTATTCCCTACGATCTAAACCTTGAGAATTGATCCAAACCCTAAATCCCCAAATTCTCAAATCCCTAATCCGAGAAACCTCCTGGTTCTTCGGACTAGTGATCTTCATTGATTGATTGGGTATAGCCATGCAAGATCGGGAGGTTCCATCCCTCGCCGGATCCAACCTATGCACTAATTGAATCCCATACTCCATGGTTGTGATGATGGCCCGTCCCATTGCATGTTTCCTTTCTGGTTTTCTTAGTTTATGATGATTAATGCTAGATTTCATTATTATTATCGCTTTTACTTCCGCTGGATAATTGTGATCATGAGCATGCATCATATTTAGGGCTGTCCTGCATCAGAGCCAATCACCAATAGCTGGTTGCTTGTCATGTAGCCACATCTTTTCCATCAACAAACCACTTGTACAATGTATAGGAGATTCATACCATGCAAGTGATAGGCCACACCATGAAGATCACTTACACAATAACCAAGCTTATCCACTCATCAGGTGAGCCACGCTGTTGGAATCAATGGACAACCATTGTGGCTTACCTAATGAGTATATTGGCCTGATTTTCGAGATGGCTGATCATAGTGGGCCCTATTATTTGTGTGGACCAGGTCTCCTACACACGTGGCATGTTCACAGGAATGATGGGGCTGCATTACAAGTTAGCATGCAGCCGGCTGTAGCTCATAACTTGTCCTTTTTGAAACAATTGTAATCACAACCTTTTTTTTTTCTTTTTGAAAGATGAAAATTTTATTAGGGCCAAAGGCCAAAGACAAGGAAACAGAAACTATAAAGGAAGAGAAGAAAGAAAAGGAAGAAAATTAAAAAACCTAAAACTATACAACCGTCAGTCCCTTGGCCAACACAAATTCCAAAGAAGAAACACCCCTACTAGGTGGGCCAGTCCCTAAACAAAATGAGGACTTTACTGAAGACCCCGGCCTCAGAAATACTCTTATTGTTGAAACATCGGTTCTTCCTCTCTATCCAAATAGCCCAAAGAACAGCCAACATCAAGATACGACATTTCTTTCTACCCAACGAGCCCCCAGCTTCACCGTGCCACAAATAGAAGAGGTCTCTGATGCCTTCCGGCATAACCTAGGAGATATTGGCCGATTGCAAAACCCAGGACCAGATTTTTTATGAAAACCTGCAATGGATGAAGAGATGGTTGACACATTCCTCATGATTGAGGCAGAAGCAGCAAGCATTAGGTATTATCATGCCCCTTTTCTGGAGGTTATCAATTGTTAGAATACAATTTCTTCCTAAAAGCCATCCGAAAGTGATGTAGGGGAAGAACCCCATGATCGAGGGCGTGGATCATGCACCTTCCTGCGGGAGATGGACAGGAAGAAAAACAAGAGGAACCTAAGGAATTTCCAATTTTAGAGTTTCAACAAAAACAGGAAATTGTTATTCCCGTTTTTGGATTTCGGCCCAACTCGTGGACCCCATCTTGATCATTTATGATGATCCGTTCGGTCCATTTCGTAGAGCTGCTCGACGCCGAGAAAACCCAACAAGTTTCACGTCAATTCGAGTTACGAATTGATCGTGGCGTCCAAAATGGTACGAACTGTCTAGAAAGTTCTGAATTCCGCCCAATAAAACTGGAGATGGTCCAGGTGGCCCACTACTACTGATATGGAGAATTTGAGCTGACCATCTTGAAGAGTATGTCGATGTTAGCAAAACCACAAAGTTTTGTGGCACTCAGATATGTGGATTGCTCGTATCAGCGGAAGAAAGACGACGCCCGACAGGCGTTATACAGTTTGTGCAGATTTTTCAGTTTCTTTTCTAATTGTATTAGGATTCTTTTCTTTCTTTGCAAGTTAATGTTAAGTACGAATTTAGGGTTTAGTTTATTATTTAAAGCAAGGTAATTATGTTTTTTATGATTCATTCAATTTATCGAAAACAATTATTCGGAACTTTTATTCTTTTATTTCTTCTCGTGGATTCGAGAAACAATTGGTTAGGGAGACGGTGATTGACCTACCACGTCCTCCCTGCGTCATTGGTATCAAAGAGAGGTTTCTTCCTCAAGACGATGACCTCTAATGAAGGGTTGGATTTTCATCCTAAGGATGGTGCTCCAAGGGATTATGTCATGGCGGCAGCTTTCGATGAAGCACAACGGGAAAATCGGTTGATCCTGCAAGGTATACAGGCAACCCTCAACCGCATCGTAGCGGCATTAAATCTGCTCCAAGCCCAAGGCAATAGTCAACAACCACCTGTGCTCGCTGTACGGAATACCTCATGTTTCGTAGAGCACCCCAGGTGGCCTATCGCAGGGCTACCCCAAACGATTCAAAACCCAACAATAGAGAGGCCGAAGACATCATTGTACGACGACCTGCGCGTGGGAACGATCGTGGGAATTATGTTGAAAGATATTTTCGAGGTAATGCAACTTCGGATCAAGTCGTTGAAGTACAACCCACCACCATCTTAAAGGATGTTCAAAATTCTTAGGTGGAGGAAATCAATACCTCAGTCTTAAAGGATAGGGAAGGAGAGTCTAAAGTTATTCAAGACATTATGGAGTCAATTTTGACGGAATCCATGAGCATTCCAGAAAGTGTCACGCCAGCAATGTAGGAAATCGAGGCGATCGTAGTTGCCGAACTTTCTAATGAATTGTTCATTGTGGAGGAAATTGTCTTTTCTCAAAAAAGGCCAACTTTCGGTGTGCCAGAGAAGGTTGCAATTATTCATGTTGGCGTGGAGAAGAAGTCGGAGAAATTTGTTGCAGCATTCCAGGATAAGGCCAACAAGCATCAACTTCCGAAGTTAAAAGCAAATCATGGCCCTAACCTAAAGCGAAACTCGAGGACGAGTTTTTTTCAAGTAGGGAAGAATGATGTAGGGGAAGAACCCCATGATCGAGGGCGTAGATCACGCACCTTCCTGCGGGAGATGGACAGGAAGAAAAACAAGAGGAACTTAAGGAATTTCCAATTTTAGAGTTTCAACCAAAATAGGAAATTGTTTTTCCCGTTTTTTAATTTCGGCCCAACTCGTGGGCCCCATCTTGATCATTTATGATAATCCGTTCCATCCATTTCGTAGAGCTGCTCGACGCCGAGAAAACCCAACAAGTTTCACGTCAATCTGAGTTACGAATTGATCGTGGCGTCCAAAATAGTACGAACTGTCCAGAAAGTTCTGAATTCCGCCCACTAAAACTGGAGATGGTCCAGGTGGCCCACTACTACTGATATGGAGAATCTGAGCTGACCATCTTGAAGAGTATGTCGATGTTAGCAAAACCACAAAGTTTTGTGGCACTCAGATATGTGGATTGCTCGTATCAGCGGAAGAAAGACGACGCCCGACAGGCGTTATACAGTTTGCGCAGATTTTTCTGTTTCTTTTCTAATTGTATTATGATTCTTTTCTTTCTTTGCAAGTTAATGTTAAGTACGAATTTAGGGTTTAGTTTATTATTTAAAGCAAGGTAATTATGTTTTTTATGATTCAATTCAATTTATCAAAAACAATTATTCGGAATTAATTTCCTCTTTTATTCTTTTATTTCTTCTCGTGGATTTGAGAAACAATCGGTTAGGGAGACGGTGATCGACCTACGACGTCCTCCCTACTTCAAAAAGCCGCCACCTTAAGAGGTGCTCCATACGACCATATTTTTCCGCTGTGGGCAGTGGAACCTGAAAAGGAAATCGAAGCCAGATGATTGTAGAAGGATTTGACTAAGAAGACACCCGAGCTTGCCAAATTCTAGGACATTGAATCCTCTTCTTTAAGGAAAGACATCCCATGCAAACGGGAAAGAAGGGACGTAAGATCCATGAATTCATCATCATAGAGGTTCCTCCTTAACGGAGGAGTCCAAACTCTCAACTCTCCAGACTTCGAGAAGCAATTTGACACCAGAATGTCCTTAACCGGGTTGAGAAGAGTAAGAGAAGGGAAGGACTGCTTTAAGGGGGATGGCCCGCACCAAGGGTCTTCCCAGAATCTAATTCAATCACCTTTCCCATGTACAAAAGTAATACCAGAGAACGCTTTGGAAGAGAGTTTAACAATACCTTTCCATAAAGATGAAGAACGATAAAGAGGAGGGCTTAGTTCTCCAGCAATAATGGGCCTCCAAAGACTAGAATTTTCCAATGCAAACCTTTAGATCCACTTACCCAACAAAGCTTCATTAACCAAGTCTAGACGTTTGATCCCAACTCCTCCCTCCGAATAGAGGGAAAAAACCTCTTTCCAGTTTAAGAGAGGAAATTTCTTTGAAGTAGATCCCCCCTTGCCACAAAATGGTTATACACAATTTGTCCATCCTAGCAATAACCAACTTGGGCAAGAAAAAGGGGACATGTAGTATCAAGGTAAATTTGACAGGGAGTATTTAATGAGAATTTATCGAGGTAATTTTGCCCAAGGAAAGAATTTTACATTTGCAAGGAGAACTTTCTCTCAAACTTCTAGATTACTTTGTTCCATAGGTGAAAAGGAGGCTTACCAATGCAAAGAGGGAGCTCTAAATAAGTAGCAGGGGGAGAACCTACATTACAACCAAAGGATTCAGCAAAACAAAGACTCTTCTCTTGATAAATTGATCCTAAAAAATTTTGATTTGCAATATTTACCTTGAGGCTTGAAATGAGCAAATAGTCATATACTTAAAAAATACACCATGAAATCCTTAGCCTCGTAGAAAAGCGAAGTATCATCTGCGAATTGAAGATGGCTAATCCTATTTGGGAAATTCTCCTGCTTGAAACCTTGGAACAACCTCTCATCCTGACCTTTTGAGAGCATACGACTAAGGGCTTCCGAGATGAGAGAGAGAGAGAGAGAGAGAGAGAGAGAGAGAGAGAGAGAGGATCCCCTTGTCTTAGTCCCTAAGAAGCTTTAAGGTAACCAAATGGTGAACTATTGATGAGGACAGAGAACTTGGCAAAGGAGATACATGCTCTGATCCAAGCTCTCTATATCTCCCCAAAACCCATCCGAACCATCATGTTGTCCAGGAAAGGCCATCCAACGTGATCATAGGCTTTCTCCAGATTGAGCTTGCATATGACCCCACCTGCCCGATCTAAAGCAAGAATCCAAGCATTCATTAACAATTAAACCAATGTCCATGATTTGCCTGCCATACACAATGGAATGGGGAGGTGATAGTAGGGAGCACTTTTCTCAATCTCTGGCTTAGCACGTTTGCTAAGATCTTATATGGGCTATTGATTAAACTAATCGGTCTAAAATCCTTAAGATTCTCGGCTCCCTCCAATTTTGGAATGGTACAGCATGGATGTGATGATGCGGAATGAGCTGAGATTAGACTAGAATAAATAGCATAAAAAATTTACAAGTTTCTTAAGTTTCAGATCCAAACAGAAAAAGGTCCATAAAATGGAAAAGTGGACCCGATGCCTAAAGTCAGATCCAACAGCCCTTTAGCCTTATAAAATCGATCAAAACAAATCGCCCAAGGAAGGATAGGATCTTCCCCTACCGTAGGTTTAATCTGTGTTCAAATCTGGAGAATCTGGTCCACCCCGATGAAATCTAGGGAACCTTCGAGTGGAGATATCTTTCAAGTGGCTTAGATTAAGCACAAACGGCTCAAACCAAATGATCGAAACTAGTCAAGGAATAGGGAGAACAGATTTTCCAGCAAGGTGGACCCCACACATGTACGTGGGAGTCACAGACGTGGCTACTTACTATTCACGACACTATTCACACGTGATTTACCTTGGTTTTGTTGGTTTTGTTATTTAGGTGGGTTGGATCTAAGAATGGATGAAATAAAAGAGGAGATTTGAGAAGAAAGTAGGGTTTCGGGCTACCAAGGGTCTTCACAAATCACACACCATAATTCATGTAATGAGAGAATGAAAGGGAGGAAGAGATGAAGAAAGGAGGAGGATCTTCTCCTAGCTTCAATCTAAAAAACCTTGGATCACACACCAAGGGGGAGTTTCTCTTTACAAAAGAAGACTTCTTTTCTTTACTTTATTTTTTTATAAACTTGCATGCCCATACGGTTGCTGCCTTAAAAGCTCTAGGGGGTCAGCCGAAATGACTAAAATGCCCCTCTTTTAAAAAAATAAAAAATACATATATGTCATTTCTCCAAAAAATACCCCTAGATGCTAAAATAAGAAAATACCATCCTAAGCTATCCAAATTTGGGAAATGTCATCAATAGTCGTCCACAATAAATAAAATCCTATCTAATAAAAGGAATCCATCACATTCATCCATTGGATGTGTCCAAAAGTGGGACATATGATGATCCAACGGTCGGATGATCATGTGGACCAAAATCAACGTCCAAAAGTGTGTCCGCGATCATCCTCGCCTCTCTAATCCTCGATCTGAACATCCTCACCACAATTAGTCGCCTAATCATAGCGATGCATACGTACGCCTGTGTCTTTGGTACGTGCGCATGGGTCATCGCGTGATGTCCTCATCATAGAAACAAAGCAATAAAAGTGCTTCCCATTTCTGAGGGGAGACGATTACAGCTAAAGAAATCCTCCATAAAACTCAATAGATCATGCTTAACCAGTTCCCAAAAGGAAACGAAAAACGCTAAAAGTAAACCATCGGGTCTAGAGGCTTTATCACTTTCCAAGTCAAGGATAGCAAACATAATCTCATCGAGGAGGAAAGGCTTTTCCAAGGATTTAGCCTCCTCTAAGGAGATGCAACCAAAAGACAGATTATGTATACTCACTGGATAACAAATGTGAATAGAAGTTGACAACAATATTGCAAATTTTCTCTTTAGCGGTCACCCTTTCACCATTTAACATCAGAGAAGAAATGCAATTGTCTCTTGGCCGAGCGTTGGCTATAATGTCGAAAAATTTAGTGTTTTGATCGCCTTCCTTTAGCCAAACAACTTGGGAACATTGGCGCCATTTGATTTCTTCTTCTTTAAGGCGAGAACAATAATCAAGAGATCTCTAACAACGGATTCCTCCTCCGAGAGGTTACCCTCTTGCTCCTTTAAGTCTTGGTCTTGGATAGCATTGAGCAACAACACTATCTAAGGTATCCTTGAGACCGAACACCTCTTTATGCCACACCTTTAGCTTTTGTTTGACCATCTGAAGCTTTTTAAAAAGCTTGAATCCTGGGAAACCCTCGACAAGAAAAGAATACCGCCAATCAGAAATAAGGTCAATGATCGGATTTGGGTTTCGGGAGACCCCTTTGGCAGGCAAACTTAAATTGCTAGATCCGTGAGAGGAGACCATGAATCTATCTAGTAAGGACATAATAGTAGGAGAACGACCATTAGACCAGGAAAAATTAATGTCCCCCAAGGGGAGATCCAGCAACTCATGCTTGCTCATCCAAGAAGTAAATCCCCGCATGGTAGAGGTTACCCTGGACCCTAAGGATTTATCATGAATGAAAACGTTAAAATCTCCCCCTATGCACCACAGAAAATTCCAGTTATCATATGTTGTAGATAATATTCCCCAGAAAGAGTCTCGCAAGGTGGGGACAACTTGGTCCATAAACCCCTAAGAAAAGCCATTGAAATCTAGAGGATACTTCCTTAAAAACAATGTTGACAGAGAAAGAACCTACCGAACTATCCACCTACTGCTAAACAAAAGGTCCCACATTACAAGGATAGCACCCGAGGAGCAGACAACATCCAAAGTAATCCGATTACGATTTTTACAGTTCCAAACAGAATGGACGAATGATCTATCTATAGACTGAAGGTTAGACTCCTAAAAGGAAGGGTTGGCGATGAGGGAGGAGTGCAAAAAACTTTCGGGGCCGAAAGAAGAGGGGCTAGCAAGATCAGGGTCTGAGACCAGGGAAGAGCGCAGATATCAGCATCGGCAACACTGCTATGTAGAATGATAGAGGAATCCTCGACATCCCAACCATCATCTTGCTCAGAGGAAGCTTGCTTGGCCATAAGGAGTTAATTTGATGGGGGATGGGGGTAAGTAGGAGCTGCAATCGAGCCCATTATTTGACTCCACCAAAGCTTCATCCGGAGGGAGGAAAGGCTGAGGAGGAGATGCGTAGATTCCCAACACCGCAAGAGAGATGGCGGTCGACTTTTGCTCTCTATAGGGAGAAGGAATGGCCGGAGGAGAGTGTTCTGGTCATCGATCTAGCCTAGGGGGGTTCTCAAAAAAAGGAATCACTTTCTCAAGAGAGGCAATTACTACAGGAGGATGAGTGTCCGTTTGAGATTGAATTTGCAGAGATGATGATAAGCAAGGAGCAGCTGAGATCAAGTCCTCTACTCCTGATGCATAGCCTTCTCCAGGGGTTTCGAGAGAAACCTCGAAATGCTAATGACATGTATGCACCTCTCTACCCGAGGCGAGACTCGATGTTGACATCTCCTTGAGGTGAATCATACTAAAGTAGAGCCATTACAAAATTGGGTCCACTCGATCGGTTGGATGAGAGAGAGTCACCGGATTAGAGACTCCTGAGGACTGAAACAGGACCTCGGGATAAGATTCTGACGTTCCTACAGCTACTGTAAGAATCGGATGGGTGTCGCCCTTGCTAGGTGGACACATGGAGAGGGAAGCACCTTTCGAAGAGGTGAGAAAATCCAGAGACACGTTGGGAGAGGACTCTCGCGGGTGTCACACGCACCGCACGCCCTTAGCTTTACGCACGCCACACATCTCTTGCGCTTGCCAATGCTGCAACAGAGTCCCCCAGAAGCATCGAAACTGAGCCATTCTTCCCAAACCTTGGTGGAGGAGAGCGGTAGAGGAATCCTAGAACTAGCTAAGGAGATGACTCTAGAGACGTCTGAGCCCTCATACGCCGAAACATGGAAGGCCTTCACCTTAATCTCCTAGTCTCCAATCTTTATGGCAATAAACTCCCGAATGGGCTTCAAATTCTTGATTCAAATGCATAACTGAGTTGAACAGAAGTCTCCCCATTTCACCGTTGTTGGATCTTTTTGAACCACCTCTCCCAAGCACGACCCTAATGACAAAAAGAAATCCTCAAACCACAGCTCGAGAGGGATTCCTGGAAACATTAACCAGACACTATAGGAATTGAAAGATGACCATTCGGACCATCTGCATAGCGATTTCAGCGGACTGACTCTATGATGACGACCCAAATTGATAACCCTGTCCATATCCTCCAAAGAGTGGAGAGAAACCCACACAAAAGGCGAATCCAAATATCTGAAAATAACTTGATCAAACCCCGTGTTGCAGAAGAATTGAAACCATAATACCAGGTCATACATAGAGAAACCATTTCGTAGGGTAGCCACCAGACTCCAGTGGAGAGTCTTCATAGCCTTTGGGATAATCTCCGGATTAACATGAACCACAGGATTATTCTCCTCATGGCCCGATGTGAAAAAGGGGTTGGAACCAAAGGGGAAAGAGGAGTCAAAGCAGGGATGGGATGAAAGCTGGTTCTTGGGAGGGGAGGTAGGCTGAGGGGCTGGCGGGACGCCAACTAGTGGAGGAGGGAACACCCCCAGCAAGGCCTCATTGAAAGAGACCTTATGATGAGGACACAAGATCATTTCAAGTTTACCAACGAAGAAAGCGCCCACCACGAACACCTTCTTTGTGGTTAGGCGATGATTGAGGAGCATTGAAGACCCTACGCATGTAATTTGGCACATAGAAGACACGTGTGTAGTATGGAAGAACACCCGACTGAAGGAATAGAAGAATGCATTTCTGAAGGTGGTCGGGCGCCTGGCCAAATTTGTCACCGGGCGCCCGAAATTCTGCAATTTTGCAGTTTTCTTACTGGATAGTTTTTGTCTTAGCCGGGCGCCCGATTATTAATGAAAAAGCAAACCTCTTTGGTGGCCTCTCTCTTCTCTCTCTCTCATGGTGCTTCTTATCTTTCCTTGATCTTCTTCTTCTAAATTCTTCTTGTGCCCCTCCAAATTCTTCATGGTAATCATCTTCTTCGTTCTATTTTCTAGTTTTGCTAATCCTTTCTCGATCAAACCTTGAGAATCAATCTAAACCCTAAACCCCCTAATTCTCAAATCCTTAATCCGAGAAACTTCCTGATTCTTCGGACTAGTGATCTTCATTGATCGATTGAGTATGACCATGCAAGATCAAGAGGTCTCATCCCTCGCCGGATCCAACCTAAGTAATAATTGAATTCCATACTCCATGGTTGTGATGATGGCCCGCTCCATTGCATGTTTCCTTTATGATTTTCTCAGTTATGATGATTAATGCTAGAATTTTAGATTATTATTGCCTTTTATTTCCGCTGAATAATTGTGTCCATAAACATGCATCATAATTAGGTCATCCTGCATCAAATTTGGTATCAGAGAATGGGCTTGCATGGTTTTGTCTAGATCGAGTTATCAAATTAGGATTTTGATTTTTAGGTCTAATTTAGGAAAGTTTCAGATTTAGAAAGTTTCCGATTTTAGAAACTTTTCAATTTTAGAAAGTTTCCTAATTTGGAAATTTTCCAGATTTGAGTTGTTTCCTATCTTAATTTAATTGTGTCAGTTCATATTAGTTTTGCATTCATCGCATTCATCTTGTAAATCATAACACCAAGTAGTCTAGTTGGGTAGAGTTTGGTTCAAGTCTTAGTTGTATGCCCACGAGAAAAGGTAGAGGTTTCGGACTTCAACCAATCATGAACAACGAGTAGTTATCTGAGCAACTTGCTCAATTGATGCAAAAGATAACTACAATGGAAACGAGACAAAAGAATGAATTCGCCCGTTTAAGTACCCAGATAACCACCACCATGAATAAAGTCGAGCAATTAGAGGCATCCCAAAGGGAGAACCCCACTCTTGGGGAAGACACACACTCTCAAGCAGGAGAAATCATTTAGGAGCATGTTCCCATACACGGAGGACATGGTGGTAGGGGACGTGGAACTGGTCGTGGTGTTGTGCGGGAGGCACAAGCTACATATGACTACCCAGACCACTACGATCCCGATGAGCGTGCCATGAAGAATGTGAAGGTGGAAGCCCCAAGTTTTGATGGGCGTCTGGATCCCAAGGCATTCTTTGACTGGGTTGCTGACATGGACCACTACTTTGAGTGGTATGGCATGTCGGAAAATCGTCAAATGCGGTTTGCAAAGATGAAACTTGTGGGCCAGGCCAAGTTGTTTTGGACCAGTACTGAGCGAAAGGTAGAAAGGATTGGTAGAGCATCTATCACTGATTGGCACGAGATGAAAGAGAAGTTGAAGGAGAAATATCTTCCTCTCTCGTACCGACAAAAGCTCCTTGACCAGTGGCAATCCTTACGCCAAGGGTCAATGTCCGTCGCTGACTACATCGCCAAATTTGAGGAATTTATGATGCGATGTGATATCCATGAGGACCCTCTAGTAACGCTCTCGTGCTTCAAGATGGGCCTTCGAGCGGATCTTTAGCGCGAGCTTATGACTCGGCCCTTAACGGACTTGGATGAAGCATATCAAGTTGTGCAGGAACTAGAGCAATACCTGAAAGCTCCTGTCATTAGACGTTTTGAGTCCCGAGACTCTAATGCTAGATTTGGTTCCCAGGGAACTAGACCTAACGTTGGTAGTCAACTTAGAGCGCAGGTAATTGTTCCGCCTAGGCCTAGGGAGGACAAGGGCAAAGGAGTTCTTGGTGCAAGTCCTAGTGGAGGTAGCCAAGCATGGTTCTGAATGTCGGTATCGGTCGGCGTATCGGCCCTGCGGAAAAATGATACGATACGGTGTCGCGTATCGGAATCGGGCCCTGTATCGGCCTGTATCGGACCGTATCGGTCAGAATTTTTTTTTAAAGCAAAAAAATATGAAAAAATATCAGAAAAATAGGATAAAATGAGATATTCACGAATCTATCATTTTTTTGTATTTTGACCATGTATTCAATGGCGTATCGGACCATTCTTTGGTAAGAATGCTGTCCTGACGGGTTGAGCTTCTGTAAGTTCTGGTGTTAATTTTTTCTTTATATAAATTGTTGATATATGTTATAAATTGATATAATATATGTTAATAGTCTGTCTAATATGTCCAAGAAGTATCATTACTCAGTACTCACTAGTCTATAACAATATAAGTGTAGAAAACTTGAAATACTTAGTACTTAGTACTTACTAATTTCCTTAAATGTGAATAATTTAAACATTTAAAATAACATTACTCTTAAATTTTAATAAAAACTCATGAAGGCAATCACCTCAGCAGTCACCACCAAAATGAAAATCTAGCTGCTTGTGGTTGGTCGACCTCCACGTCCTCGTCATCCTCCGGCTCCGACTGTGCCTGTGGCTGTGCAACATGTGTTGCATCATATCCATAATAACCAGAGCCGGATGGAAAGAGTATGTCAACAAAACCTGAGGAAGACTGATCCTGACTAGGATATTCACTAGCACCAGATGAATAGGCATATTGCTGCTGCTGCTCATACTCCTGAGATTGTGATACTGATGATGAATAGCTTGGATTTGGATCAGGTGGACTACTCCAACATGAAAGTGGCGGAACAGGCTCTGTGTATCCGTGAGGACTGTAACCATATCCATAATGTCCATAGGCCTCCTGATGTCCCGGTCCTCCATGAGTACCACTAGTGCCAGCCTCTCCATGATGCCCCCCTGGTTGGTTGTATCGTGACTCAGTAGACTCATAAGTTCGACCTCGTGTACTACCACGTCGATGCTCATCAGCCGCACGATCTGTAGACGGTTGTATGGTGTGTTGAGCAACACGAGCAGAAGCAGCAGGTGCACCACGACGACCACCACCACCACCACCACCACCATCACTGTCACTGCTGCTATGGCTATCAGTATGAGTCGCACTGCTACTATGACTACGTTCACCTTCATCAACTTCTTCAATAATCAGGTCTGTAGGATGACTTTGAGCGGTTTCTGCAACGAGTTCTGGGTATTCAAGTTCCTCACTTTCAGCTGCTTCTTTGCCTTTCTCCCGTTGTTCAAGCCATGGAAGAAGAGGGTCGTCTTCAGCAAAAATATAATCCAAATTTATTGGAAAATATTGCGCTTGATTGTCGGCTTGCCCTCTTGCTTTCTTCATTTTTTTCAAACGCAGCCTCACATTATAGTGGATAAACACATTTCTTTGCACCTTTATCTCCTTTAATCGATTTCGCTGTTTAGTGTGGATGCGGGCGAAAGTGCTCCAATTTCTTTCACAACTAGCAGAAGATGTACATTGACTCAAGATTTTGATTGCAATATTCCGTAGTGTAGGTGCACTTTCCCCATAATTGACCCACCATTGAGCTGCATATATAACAAAATAAATATATCACATATCAATTATACTTATACAGCTTATTAAATTTGTAAAACTTTATATTTTATAATTTAAATACTTAATAACACTTACCTGGATTTGTTCTTTGTATTGCAGCTCGTGCAAGTGGATCTCCAAAGCTACCCATCGCCAATTCATATACCTCCACCTATGAAATAGTAGCTAATAATAAGTACCATATGTTTCAGACTCTACACTATACAATCTACATATGTAAATAATTGTTAACTTACTTCGTTAATAGCATCAACTTGTCTATTAACGTCTGGCTCCAATCTTTTTATCACATTTTTCAGACCAATAGTAACCTCATCAACTTGGACATATGTAGTTGCATATCGAAATTGTGGATTTAAAAAGAAGCCTGCAAGTTGATTAAAAGAGGGAACAATAGAACATATCAAATTTTCAACACTATATAAAGAATCGAAGGAAAATAAATAACTAAATTTAATTAATATATGTAACTTATGTTTACCTGCCGCATGGAGATCATGATGAAGCTGTCTATTCCAACGCCTATCTATGAGCTTCCAATATTCCTTGTAGTGGTTACAATCACGTTGAATTGACAACTTCGCTCTATCCATTGCTTCATAAAGAAAGCCCATCGTAGGCCTATCATCACTTTCCACCAGTCGAAGAACCTTAATCAAAGGTTCCATTGCTTTCATAATTTCTTGCACTTTTTTCCAATACTTGTTGTCTCTTATAATCACACACATCTCCACAGGCGTGCCACTCGTCTTTTGTCCATACTTCGAGTTGAGCCATTGTCGAGACGCAATCATCTCGCTAAGTGCCCCTCTATGATTGTACAGACTTTCCATGGCTATGAAATTTGTGGCGAATCTAGTTGCCCCAGGCCTTAACAACTCTCGCCCACCTGTGAATTTTTTCATAAGAGCAATTATCCAGTTGTGATTGTAAATATATGTCGTAACCAATCTTGCCTTTTCAACTAGTATCGACACATTAGGCTTCTTTCCAATATCTTCAAGGATGAGATCAATGCAGTGTGCTGCACAAGGTGACCAAAATAGATGAGGCCTCTTTTGCATAAGATGTTTTCCTGCTAGTTTATATGCTGCCTCATTATCAGTGACAATCTGCACCACATTACTTTCCCCAATTTCTTCTACCATTCTATCCATCAGACCAAATATATAATTGGCATTTTTCACTTCATCAGATGAATCGATGGCTCTAACAAAGACCGAACCCAAGTGTGAGTATACCATGAAGTTTATCATGCTCAATCTGGTTGGGCCAGTCCAACCATCACACATGATTGCGCATCCTCTACTTCTAAATGATTGTACATAAGCCAATACTTCTCGGTACACTTGATTTGAATACTTTGAATCTATGTCATAGGAATTGGGCGCTTTAATCCCAGGTCCCGCATCAGCTGCTGCATCCACAAACACCTGAAAGTATGGGCAATCAGCAACATATGGAGGAATACTATTGTGTAAAAACAACTTTGCAGCTGCTTTTCCAAGATTGTCCACTATTTGCTTTGACCATATCTGTTTTAGTTTTTCTGCTTGCTACTGGCCTTTCTAAACACTGTTTCATCACCAGGAGGTGCTTGTGGCTCCCTCTCATCATCAAGGTTGTGAATATGGGGGGAAGGGCCAGGGGTAGCCTGAGAAGGGTGTGGCTCTTGTTGTCGCGGGCTAAAGGCACGACGTAACCCTCCCTTAATACCTCCAAACAATCTTCTACTATCATGCCCACTACCACTACCACTCCCCCCACCTACATCACGAACTGAACCCGTCCTCCCAAACATTCGACGCCGCTCATCTTCCTCACGGTGAGCTCGTAAACTTAAACTCCTCGCAATTGTCATCTCCCTGTCTGAATCGTCCTCTGACTCGATGTCCTCATCTGGTAGCGACGTAGGATCTCCAAACACTTCTGCTCTACATTGGTCGAGCGTAGCCTTCTTCTCTTTCTCCCTCATTGCCTTTTTACCTTTAATTTCTTCTAAGTTCTTCTTCATCTCCTCCCTTACTGCCTGAGGGACACTTGGACACCCCGAAACTTGACCCTTCTGGTGAGCCAAGTGTTGTTTTAATCGGGTTACACCCCCACTCACACTCCTACTACAATACTTGCACATTATCTGCTGTCTGCTCCCACCTATCCTTACTCCATACTTCCACCCTACATCTTCATTTTCATTTCCAGCCATTCCAACAAATACAATTATACAACAATGCCTAGTCTACAATCTGCACAAGCCATAAAGTCACAAACAATTAAAAAAATGTATTAAATATTTGCAGGTTTGCATCATCAAAAAACGTACTGTCAATTTATCTATTTTTTAATTTGGAGGGCCACAAAAATAAAAACTAGGCTTCTTATTATTATTTTTTTAATTTGTAAAAAAATTAGCAACGATGAATAAGTTTGAATTGATTGAGTGTACAAGTGAGCAGCTGCACATGAATAACGATAAATAATGAATATACAACGGTCTAATGTCCATCTGCTTTTCTACAGCCCATTTTAAAATGAGGTTCCAAAAATTATGCATATCTAAGTCTCAAGTGGACCATACCACTGGAAACAGTGTGATTGAGTGCCTAACCATTAAAAATTCCAAAGAGCTCAACGTAAGGTTTTAGTAATGTTTATTTGCAATCCAAGATATTAATAATGTCAATAAGGTATTGATGAAGGAAAAATATAAATTCTAAATTGATCCAAAACTTTTGTGGCCAACAAAACATTTTTAATGGTTATTCATCACTGTTCTAGTGTTATGGTCCACCTGAGATTTGGATCTTCTTGGGGTTTTGGATCACATCCTAAAATGATATGAAAAAATACATAGGCGAAATAAATACATAAAAAATACATCAAGATGGGCCCCACACGGTTAGGGTAATAGTAATACCCACTAAGTTGATCCCAGGGTAACACCAAATTCGGGCCGGCCTCGGGACGCAGAAGCGCATTGCGTACTGACTACTGAGTATGGATTGGGTATTGAGTACGTAAACTCTGTGGGGTCCACTGTGATTTATGTATTTCATCCACTCCGTTCATCCATTGTAACAGATAATTTTATGGCTTGGAAAAAAAATGGGGGTAGAAACATCACCAAGGGCCCTAGAAATGTTTCAACAGTGGAAATCATTATACCCACGATTTCTTGTGGTATGGTCCACCTGGGTTTTGGATATGCTTCAATTTTGGTTTCAACCCCTTAAATGACCTGTAAAAGCTGATGGACAGTGTACATAAACTACATACATTTACATTGGGCCCAAGACTCAAGTGGGCCTCACTAAAGGAAAGGGTGGGTACGTAAATTACTACCGTTGAAACCTCCGTGGGTCCACAGTGATGTTTATATGACATCCATACCGTTCATAACGTCACTACTACTGGGATGAACTGGAAAAACAAATATTATCCTGATTCGAAACTACTGTGGCTCCACAAATATTTCAACTGTAGACGTTCAAATCTCACGTTTTCAGCCCACTTGAGTCTTGGATCCAGTTGATTTTTGTATTCGTATCTTAAAATGAGCTCCCAAAACGGATGGACGGTGTGGATTTATCAAAAAAACATCACTGTGGGTCCACCTTGGTTCCAGTGCAGGAAATTCCTGCGCACGGCTTTTGCACGAAATCCGGAAGCGGATTGCGTACTGAGTAACACCGCACACTAGCGTGCGGAGTAAACTGTGGGGCCCACGGTGATTTATATGTTTTATCCACTCCGTCCATCCATCTTAACAGAAAATTTTAAGTATAGTTCCAAAAAATGAAGCATATCAAAATCTAAACTGGACCACACCATAAGAAAAGTGTGAACTTAATGTCTACCATTGAAAAGGTCTCGGAGGGCACAGAAGTTTTGTATCAAGCTGATATTTGTGTTTTCCCGTCATCCATATTCATGTGATCTTATGAACAGGTTGGATGACAAGTAAACATCACTGTAAGGCCACTTCAACGGTGGAAATCATTATTCCCACTGTTTCCCGTAGCATGGTCCACTTCAGATTTGAATATGCTTAAATTTTGGGCTCAACCACTAAAATGAGCTGGAAAAACATATGGACGGAATAGGTGAAACAAATACATTCATAAGTGGGCCCAACTGAGTTTAGTCCGCACGATAATAGCGTGCAGATTCTCCGCACGCAATCTTTTCTAAAAAGGGGGGAGCGGGTTAGGTGAGACCGTCAGACGCGCATCACGCCAGACGGTGCGGCCCTTACTGTCGATTACCGTGGGGCCCACCTTGATGTATTTATTATGTATCTACACCGTCCATTCACTTTTACAGATAATTTTAGGGAATTTTACCAAAAATAAAACAGATCCAATCATCAGGTGGACCATAACATAGGAAGCAGTGGTGATTGACAATTAATGGGGCACAGAAGTTTTCGATGAAGCTGATATTTGTTTTTTACCTTCATCCAGGATCATGTGACCTTATCAACAGATTGGATGGTAAATAAACACCACAGAACATGAAGGTGCGTCCTAAAAAGTTTTTAGTGGTAGGATGGTCAATCACCACTGTTTCTTATGGTTTGGTCCACCTGATAATTTTTTCTGCTTCATTTTTGGGATAATACCCTAAGATAATATGGAAAAACGGATGGACGGAGTGGATACATAATACATACATCAATCTGGGCCCCACGGTAAGGGCCGCACCGTCTTTGGTGCGCCCAGGGTCTCACCTATTCCTTAAAACAAGGGATTTGAATCCCATTTCGAATTCACGAAATGCCTTCAAAGTCCGGAGACCGTCCGGAACCCCGAATCCCTCCCATCTCTCCCCGAATCCCTCCAATCTCTCCCCAATCCCTCAAATCTCTCCAAATCTCTCCCCCATACGGCAAATCCCTAAAGTTTTGGGAGATTTGGAGCTGAGATCTCCGTCGATTTGAAGAAAAACAGAGAAATTTTGCACTTACAGGCGCGTGCTGCTGGTGATCGATTGAGTGGCCCACCGACGTCTTCGGATCGTCTTCCGATCTTCTCCAGCAGGTGCCGAAATCCCCTAATCTTCTCTCTCTCTCTCTCTCTTTTCTTTTCGTTTTTTCTGTGATGATCGCCAACGACGCTGCCCCTTTTATGGCCGTCGATTGGTTGGGGTGGATACTGTAGACCCGTGGCTCTTCAATCATCAAATCTTGTTTTTTCTTTCTTTTTCTGTATTCTCTTTTTTTCTTTTTCTGCGATTGATTGGTACGCTGCCCCCTTTTCCACTTTTTTCTGCGTGTATCGGTCTGACCGATACAGGTTTAAAATATCGGACCCGATATGGGCCGTATCGCCCGATATGGCCCGATATGGCCCGATACGGTGCAACCGTTACGGATACGCCCGATACAGGGCCGTATCGCGTATCGTATCGAGCCGATACGGATACGATACACCCGTATCGGCCGATACGATACGGATATTCATATCCATGTAGCCAAGTGAGATGCTACGAATGTGGGAATCTCGATCACATGTCCAATCAGTGTCCCACGAAGAACCGTGGGAAAGCCTTAGTTGTAGGCAAGTCCCACGAGGGTGTTGATGGCCAGGGTGTTGATTATGAAGTAGAAGAATATCACCCTGAAGGAGGTCTTACTGACGAAGATGGCGTAGATGAAGAAGCAACGCTTGCAGTAGTCAGGCGTGTGCTAGCTCAAGTCTAGGAGTAGTGTTGATTGGCATCGGAACACTATCTTCTATACCCTTGCCAAGTGTGGAGAAAAGAATTGTAAGGTGATAGTGGACAGTGGGAGTTGTCAGAATGTGATTTCCGCTAACACCTTAGATCGCCTGAAGCTGAAATCCACACCTCATCCTGACCCATACAAAGTTTCTTGGGTTGACAAAACATCCCTTCCAGTCACCCATCAGTGTTTAATTCCTATCGAGTTTGGGTCATTCAAGGAGTCCCTCTGGTGTGATGTGATACCTATGGATGTTGGACATATTATCTTAGGTAGGCCGTGGCTATTCGACAATGACGTCACGATCTTCGGTCGTTCGAATGTGTGTACCTTCATGCATAACGGTAAAAAGATCAAACTTAATCCTATGCCACTTGACAGCACACTAGGGAAGAAGAAGGATGAGAAGGCGAGTGAGCCTAAGGAAGTGAGGAAATCCAAACCTAAGTCTCTTCATATAATTAATACGAGAGCATTTGAGAAAGAGACTAAGGAGGATTCCATGGTGTATGCCCTTGTGGCAAGAGAGACTACACCTGAAGTTCCATCAGAGTTACCCCATGAGGTATCATCGGTTTTAAAGGAATACAGTAATGTATTTCTTGAGGATTTACCGAACGAGTTACCACCTATGAGGGACATTCAGCATGCCATTGACCTCGTCCCAGGGTCGATTCTACCGAACCTTCCTCACTACAGGATGAACCCTGCAGAACATGCAGAGTTGAAGAGGCAAATTGATGAGCTTTTGCAAAACGGTTTTATCCAAAAGAGTATGAGTCCGTGTGCTGTGCCAGCATTGTTGACACCAAAGAAAGACGGCACGTGATGCATGTATGTGGACAGCCGCGCCATAAACAAAATTACCGTCAAGTATAGGTTTCCCATACCTAGACTTGATGATATGCTTAACATGATGGCGAGGTCCACCATATTCTCCAAAATTGATCTCAAGAGTGGATATCACCAAATCCGCATACGCCCAGGAGATGAGTGGAAAACGGCGTTCAAAACCAAAGATGGGTTGTACAAATGGATGGTCATGCCCTTCGGCTTGACTAATGCGCCCAGTACTTTTATGCGGGTGATGACACAAGTCTTGAGGCCATTCATGGGAAAATTCCTAGTGGTGTACTTCGATGACATTCTTATTTACAGTACCACTAAGGAATCACACCTTGAACATCTGAAGCAGGTCTGTAGCGTCCTTATGAATGAAAAGTTGTACACTAATCTTAAGAAATGTGCGTTCATGTCTAGTCAAGTCGTGTTCTTAGGATTTATAGTGTCTTCAGAAGGAGTGCGCGCAGACCCTGAAAAGGTCAGGGCCATAGTTGAGTGGCCTGAACCGAGAAACATTCATGAGGTGCGAAGCTTTCACGGCTTAGCAACTTTTTATCGTCGGTTCATTAGGGGTTTTAGCACGATCATGGCTCCCATTACTAAATGCATGAAAAAGAGAGTTCGTGTGGTCTAAAGCCGCAGTCAAGGCTTTTAAGGAGATTAAGGGCAAAATGGTAGAAGCTCCTGTCATGCGTCTACCTGACTTTTCTAAAGTCTTTGAGGTGGCGTGTGATGCGTCTGGTGTTGGTATAGGTGGAGTGTTGAGCCAGGAGGGCTATCCAGTAGCCTATTTCAGTGAGAAACTGAATGAGGCAAAACAAAAATACTCCACTTATGACAAAGAGTTCTATGCGGTAGTGCAATCCCTAAAACATTGGCGTCACTATCTCCTACCACGAGAATTCGTCTTGTTTTCTGATCATGAGGCCTTGAGATATTTACATTCTCAGAAGAAACTCAACCTAAAGCATGCTAAGTGGGTACCGTTTCTTCAGGAATATTCGTTCGTCCTAAAACATAAGGCCGGGGTTGAAAACAAACCAGCGGATGCCCTTAGTAGACGAGTGACGTTGCTCAATTCCTTGAGTGTAGAAGTAGTCGGATTTGAGCAAGTGAAAGATGAATACCCCATATGTCCTGATTTTGGGGGTGCTTATGCGTCGCTCTCTAGTGATCAGCGTAGTACGGGCGATTGCGTCCTTAAAGATGGCCAAAGTTTTAGGGCGGTGTCGTACATGTCAACTGGCAAAGCAACGCAAACAAAACACTGGGCTATATACGCCATTGCCAGTGCCACATGCTCCGTGGCAAGACATTAGTATGGATTTCGTGCTGGGACTTCCCAAGACAATAAAAAAGCATGATTCCATTTTTGTCGTTGTGGACCGTTTTTCCAAAATGGCGCATTTTCTCCCATGTTCTAAAACGTCAGACGCGTCTCATATTGCTCGTATTTTTTTTTATGGTGTGGTGCATCTCCATGGATTGCCTAAGACCATAGTGTCTGACCGTGATGTTAGATTTACCAGTTATTTTTGGAAGACACTATGGCACATTGTGAGTACTCGTTTACAGTTTTCTACTGCCTACCACCCTCAAACAGATGGGCAAACAGAGGTGGTAAATCGAAGTCTTGGAAATCTTCTATGTTGTCTAGTCGGTGAACATGTTAAGACTTATGACCTAATTTTACCAATTGCTGAATTTGCTTATAATAGGTTAGTAAATCGATCTACAGGGATGAGTCCATTTGAAGTTGTTAGTGGGTATAAACCTAGAATGCCAATAGATCTCTTACCCATGTCAGTCACCCAAAGGTTTTCTTAATCAGCCGATGCATTTGCACGATATATCCATGAATTGCATACGCATATTAGACAGCGGATAAATAAGAGTAATGATAATTATAAAATTTCAGCTGATTCTTATCGTAGACTGCAAGATTTTCAAGAAGGAGACTGTAATGGTGAGGGTAAGGCCAGAGCGGTTCTCACAGGGTTCCGCTAAGAAATTACAAGCGCGTAGTGCTGACCATTCAAGATATTACAGAAAATTGGGTTCAACGCATATTGGATCAACCTTCCACCTGAAATGGGCATTAACCCGACTTTTAATGTAGAAGATCTAGTCTGTTCCCCTGACCCTACCATTGATCCATCATCTCATTCATGACCCTTTTCTGATTTTGCTTCACAACCCCTCCCACCCCTTCCTCTACCTATTGTCCATAAAGAAGAAATTGAAGAAATCTTGGATGAGGAGATAGTATCTACGAGAGACGGAGGTTTCCAAAGATACCTTGTTAAGTGGAGGCGTAAACCACCGTCTGAATCTACGTGGTTGACTGAAACAGAATTGCAGTGTGTTGATCCAGACTTACTAGAGCGCCACAAGAGTTTTAACTCGTCGGAGTCGAGTTTTTCTCACCCGAGGGGAGTTGATGAGGACACAAGATCATTTGAAGTTTACCAACGAAGAAAGCGCCCACCACTAACACCTTCTTTGTGGTTAGGCAATGATTGAGGAGCATTGAAGACCCTACGCACGTGATTTGGCACATAGAAGATACATGTGTAGGATGGAAGAACACCTGACTGAAGGAATAGAAGAATGCATTTCTGAAGGTGGTCGGGCGATCGGCCAAATTTGTCACCGGGCGCCCGAAATTCTGCAATTTTGCAGTTTTCTTGCTGGACAGTTTTTGTCTTAGCCGGGCACCCGGCCAAATTAGTCACCGGGCGCCCGGCCAACGTACAAACTGTTTTTTTTAGTTGTTTTTTACCAATATTTTAGGGTATTTTGGTACCTTTATGTTTTCTTCTTGCTTATTTAAGTGGGCTAAGCCCTAATAATGTGGTTAATTGATTATTAATGAAAAAGCAAACCTCTTTGGTGGCCTCTCTCTTCTTTCTCTCTCATGGTGTTTCTTCTCTTTTCTTGATCTTCTTTTTCTAACTTCTTCTTGTGCCCCTCCAAATTCTTCAAGGTAATCATCTTCTTCGTTCTATTTTCTAGTTTTGCTAATCCTTCCTCGATCAAACCTTGAGAATCGATCTAAACCCTAAACCCCCTAATTCTCAAATCCCTAATCCGAGAAACTTTATGATTCTTCGGACTAGTGAGCTTCATTGATCGATTGGGTATGACCATGCAAGATCGGGAGGCCTCATCCCTCGTCGGATCCAACCTAAGTAATAATTGAATTCCATACTCCATGGTTGTGATGATGGCCCGCTCCATTGCATGTTTCCATTATGATTTTCTCAGTTATGATGATTAATGCTAGAATTTTAGATTATTATTGCCTTTATTTTCGCTGAATAATTGTGTCTATAAACATGCATCATAATTAGGTCATCCTGCATCACCTTAGGACCTCGAGGTTCCTCTTGCATCGAGGTTTAAGCGACCAGAGAAGGGGGTCAATGGCCTAGGGATCGAACGCCCAGGAGAGGGGAAGGAGCTTTCGAAGAAGAGGTCGAGAGATCCTTCTCTCTAGCCTCCAAGTTAATCTTTTCGAGGCTGAAATGAGCAACATGGACTCCTAGGGCTTTCCCATAGAAACTCACACCATGCAGACCTCTAATGGCCTTAAGGACGTCTTCGTCTTTCTCCATTTTAATGAAGGCAAAGGCTTTGATCGAGGAAAAGCCTTTTACCTTGGGGACGAAAACCTCTACAACCTTACCAAACTTACCAAAAACCCTTGGAGAAATTGATGTCCATCCACTCCGGGAAGCTATCGACAAAGAGAGTGGGAAGTTCCCTCAAAAGGTGCTGACCTTTGTCTTTCTGCTGGATTGATTTTTTCTTCCTACCTTTACCTGCTGGGATCCAAACCCCAAAAGACACCTCGATTGGAGGTTGGCACCCTCGCCTCCCTGAAACGAGATGCTCGGTTTGAACTTTGGAGGAAACCCTAGATCAGGTGTCCTCTTCCACAACTTGCCTGCCTTTTACATTCCGACCTTCCAATCTCTTCCTTTGATCAATGTTTTCCTGAATAAAATCCCCATTCAACTCCTCTGATCATGCATAGGGAGATTGGAAATCAAAGAGAGGCTTCGCACCGAGGAGGGTGTCGACCAGACTCTCAAACCATTGCGGGGGCGGCAAGATCTTCTTGATCTCAAGCGGCCTGTTCACAGAGGTGATCCGTTTTTAGCAACATCCCTCTCGACTGGATGAGTCGCCACCCAAGGACAAGTGTTATGATCAGGGATTCTGGAAGGGTTTGTGGAAGTATTGCGTCAGGATGGGGATGGGCAGGGCTTTGGGATCACCGAGAGTGCCTCAATCGGAGGAAGGTTCTTGAACATGGCGACATCTCTACATATATTTAGCTATGCAATTAACAAAATAGGGGATGTACCAGGTACATTGTAAACCCCTGGTGTACACACCATATTCAAATGTTTTAGATACACCTGTCACAATCTGTGTTAAAAAGTACGAGATTTTTTTTTTTAACATGTATTGTCCCATTTTTAAGCTTAAACTTCTGGATTCATCTTGTAAGCCTGCTGTTTTAGCTATAAATGACCAGTTAACGATTATGATTAAATGAAGTTGAATGCTCCTTGTGGCATGCCCTGTACCATTTGGCAATGCATCTGTGCACTCACTCTTCTCATTCCCTGGTGCAGGTTGGCATACATATTTTTGGATAGCATTCCTTCCACTGATTGTAAGTGTGCCTAACCTCTGAATTACCCTTCCCAGGTTAGCAACACTCTGCGCATATCATATGCGTGCATATCTGCCTGAGCACACACTTTGCAAATGCATGCACAAAAATTTGTTCAAGTTTGCAACTATTCCAGTCTTTTCTATGGACAACTCAAATTAATTGATGAAGAAGGAAAAAGCGGGAAGATATATCAAGGGATTGAGTACCCTCCAATGAGAACAGTCCACGAAATACTATCTTTTGCTACAGTACGAGCACCAACTTGCTACATTAGCTTTGCTCGGCACAGCAAACGAAACTTTCAACCTTGAAGCTAAAAGACCCAGATCTTGCCCAAGATGAATGCTAATCTCCAAGGTTCCCCCTTTTGGTTTAGAAACCCACCTGCGACTGTTCTCAGCAATTCCCTCCATGACTGCACACGCTGGTACAAGAACTTGAGAAGGATGTATAAGCCTTCTTGAGAGCCACAATCTTCACTCTAAATGTTATCAGTATTCCTGATAGGACTTGGATCATAATTGATGAAGACAAAAAGAGGGAAGATATATAAAGGGATTGAGTGCCCTGCAATGAGGACATTCCATGAGATACTATCTTTTGCTAAATTACGAGCACCAACATTAGCTTTGCTCAGCACAGCAAATGAA
The DNA here is from genome assembly GCA_003013855.2 of Liriodendron chinense. NCBI lineage: Eukaryota > Viridiplantae > Streptophyta > Magnoliopsida > Magnoliales > Magnoliaceae > Liriodendron > Liriodendron chinense. Next base: position 693,714 of record ML058357.1, read on the forward strand.
ACTTTTGACCTTAGGCTAAAAGACCCAGATCTTGCCCAAGATGATCACTAGTCTCCAAGGTTCCCCTTTTGGTTTAGAAACCCACTCTCAAATGTTCTCAGCAATTCCCTCCATGACTGCACACCTGGTACAAGAACTGGAGAAAATGTGAAGGCCTACACGAGAGCCACAATCTTCACTTCAAATATGATCAGTATGCCCCACAGGATTGGGATCACCTAACCTAAAAAGGAAAAGAAAAAATGTAAGAACTCCCATCCCTGAATGGCTCCATGAAACTGTAGTACATCAAAACTGAGCTTCCAAACACCTTAAAGGGTATTCCTGATGATGCCTTGACATGCTCTCAACATCTTGGAAGAAATAAGAATTTCCCAGTTGGAGAAAAGCTCCAGTGCCGAAATTTTATCATGTTCTTTGGGTATCTGAGCCCAGCCCACCATGGAGCCGTTAATGTTTGCAAACACCTCATGTGACTAACTGTGTGGGTGTGTTGCCCAACTAACAGGGTGGGTGCGTTGCATGACTTTTTTCACTTTAGTTTGGCAAGCATCATTATGAAAGTAACTTATGTGTCAAAAGCTACTCATCTTAGTAAGTAAATTTTTTTTAGCTTTTTAACTAATGACTTTTCTACTTTTCTCTCTCACAGCCAATGTCAAAAGAGGCTCCCTCTCCCTGTCCATATCAAAGGAGGTCCCATGTTGATGTACGATAAGTGAAACTAGCCTAGGATAAATGAGGTGAGATCAAAATACACTCTAACTAGACAATCAACAAATAAATTCAAGCAAATCTACACCATAAAATAAGAAATTCAGATTAACAACTAGAGAATCCTAGGCAATTCACAAACACGGTGCACGAATATATGAAATATCTTAAGAGTGGCCCACTTGGAAGATTAAACTTCCAATTTAGCATAGGTAATGTCACATCCATGTGAGTAACAATGGTACCACTAAAATTCAGATTGGGGTAAAGGGTTTTGCTTAAATCAAATTTTTCCTAAAGGGGTTTGGATTTTGGATATTGGATATTTAGGGGCAGGGTTAACAAAGGAATTTTAGAGTTTTAATGAGGAAAACAAAAGGGAAAGGAGGCGGGTGGGGCTGCACACATTAGCCCATACAAACGCACGTGCACACATGCAGATGCACGTGCGTGCGTGCGTGGGACGTGTGGGAAGGAGAGAGGTTGGGGTTTTAATGGGTTGCAGATAAAAAGAGAGGATGGAGTGAGGAGGGACTCGAGGTCTAAGGTTTGTAAAAAAAGGAAGAAGAAAAAGAAGGAAAAAGTTAAGATGACTACCAAAAATGAGGAAGAAAAGAAGAGACGATATCCTTGGAGGAATCTACCACCAAGCTATGTTCTACCCTTCTATAATTTGATTGGAATGAAGGGTTTTCTAACAAACCCTAAAGGAGAATGGAGAAGGAACTTCTCAAGAGAGACAAACTTCAAGCCTTTTTTTTTCTTTTCTTTTGCTCAATAATCAAAGTGGCTGGGACTGCCACCCACCCCCTTTGGCTTTTATAATTAAACTTTCAATAATTACAACTATGCCCTCACTTAAAGTTCAATGGGCCAAACTCAAAACTAAATATCCAAAGTAACTAAAAATAATATAAACCATCCATCGTGTCCTAGAAATAACATAAAATAAAAAAAAATGGGGTCCAAGGGGCCTAGATCTGACAGTCTGATGGCTCGATCAAGATGATCCAACGGTCCGATGGACTCAAAACTGATAAACTATGGCTAAAAACTCCTAAAAATCAACCTACATACATAATCCCAGTGTGGGGTCTTCATGATGCATGTCCAATGCATGTGGGGTCTTCAAAGTGGCCCCACGGGCCTCAGTCTGGAAGTTGTCATCCATCCATAAAGAAACTCATGCTGATGCAGGTAGCCGCCGCCTCCTCTGGTACACTCGAGCAGGTCCTCTAATGTCCCCATCAACTCTCCCTGACTGAGAAGAATTCACCACTAGCGAAATAAAGTTGTGGTAGCGCTTGAGGAGATTGGGATCAACGTGCTAGGAACTCTGCCTCTGTAATCCAGGTGTTGTCTGAAGCTGGCCTATTCTTCCACTTCACAAGGTACTTCTAATATCCTCTATGGCAGGTAGAAACTGCTTGGTGGTCTAGAACATCCTCGATCTCTTCTTTCCGTCCAAGTAGTGATGGAAGAGAAGGCAATGGGTGAGAAGTAGGGTCTGGCAAAGGCCATGGGTTGGGGTTGGGTTGGGGTCAGGTACATCATCTGGGGTAGGGGAAAGGTCTGCAGGAGGGCTAGAAGATGGAATTGTGGGTCCGTCACAAGGCACAAGATCTTCCACATTGAATGTAGTACTAATGCCCATGTCAGATAGAAGATCCACCACATACGTATTAGGGCCCACTCTTGTCAAAATTTTATATGGACCTGCACTTCAGGCATGCAATTTCCTCACGGGTTCCCTGTGGGAATCGCTCAGGCCTGATGCGGATCATGACGTAGTGAATCTACAAAGAGTTTATAATGTTGATTATTGGCATTAATGCTCCTCTTGATCTCACTATGCAAGTCATGAATATGCCGTGCAAGTTCTTCTGCGGACTCAGATGGCCTACGTGAAACGGACATGAGAATGAGATCTATGGGCGTTCTAAGCTTGTACCCAACTACCCAAGTACTATCTTGAATGGACTCGTTCCTATGGACCTTTTGATTGAATTATTGTATGCAAACTCGGCTATGGGCAAAACCACATCCCAGGTCGAATATGGTCTCCCCACTAGACATCTTAGCAGATTCCCTAAACTTTGATTGACAACTTTCGTTTGACCATCAGTTTGTGGATGGTATGCCGAAGAAAACTGCAACTTTGTTCCCATCATGTGCCATAGAGTTTTCCAAAAATAGCTCATAAAGCGCACATTTCTATCTGACATGATGGACTTCGGCAAGCCATGCAAACGAACTACCTCCCCAAAGAAAATCTTGGCCATGTTAGTGGCATCAGACGTTTTAGAACAAGGGAGGAAGTGGGCCATTTTCGAAAAAACGATCCACAACCACAAAGATGAAATCTTACTTTTTTATTGTCTTAGGTAGCCCAACCACGAAATCCATGTTGGTATCAACCCATGGGGCGTGGGGGACTAGCAAAAGAATTTATAAACAGGTGTTCTGCTTCCTTTGCTTTGCCAGTTGATGAGTCCTACATTGCCCTACAATGTTAGCCACGTTTCGCTTGAGACTTGGCCAATAAAAAGGCTCCTCCACAAGGGTGATAGTCTTGTCATGCCCAAAATGACCAGCTATCCCTCTAGCATGAAGCTCCCAAATAAGAAAGTCACAGAGGGACGTACAAGGTATACACAATCTATCGCCTCGAAACAAAAACTCACCGACCAGGATAAACTCATTACTACCCCTAGACTGACCATCTAACAACAATGCGTACACCTCTCCAAAATCTGGGCAACTAGGATAATCTTCCTTTAATCGCTCAAACCCAGTGACATCTACACTCATGGATTGGAGTAACACAATCCTATGACTCAACGCATCGGCAAGTTTATTCTCAACCCCAGCCTTGTGCTTCAACACAAAAGTGTACTCCTAAAGAAATTGGACCCACTTGGCATGCCTTGGGTTCAACTTCTTTTGGGAGTTGATATAGCGCAAAGCCTCATGGTCAGAGAATGAGACAAATTCTTGCGGTAATAACAATGGTGCCAATGGCGCAAAGACTGCACTACCACATAGAATTCCTTGCCATAGGTAATATACTTTTGTTTCGCTTCATTCAGTTTTTTGCTAAAGAAAGCGATAGGGTGCCCTTCCTGACTAAGCACTCCACCTATACCTACCCCAGACGTATCACACGCAACCTCAAAAACCTTGGAAAAATACAGAAGTCGTATGACAAGAGCTTCAATCATCTTGACTTCAATCTCCTTGAATGCCCTAGGTGCTGCTTTAGTCCATTAGAACTCCATTTTCTTAATGTAATCGGTTATGAGAGCCATGATGGAACTAAATCCCTTAATGAACCACCTATAAAAGGTGGCTAAGCCATGAAAGCTATGGACCTCATGAATATTGCATGGCTCAAGTCAACTATAGCCTTGACTTTCTCGGGATCCACCGACATGCCCTCAAATGACACGATAAAACCTAAGAAGGTGACACTATTAGATAGAAACGAACACTTCTTAAGGTTGGCATAAAATTTCTCTGCCCTAAGGATCCCACACCCTAGCTTCAGATGATGGAGATGTTATTCCTTAGTCATGCTGTAAATAAGGATATTGTCAAAGTACACGATTAGGAACTTCCCCATAAAGGGTCTTAACACCTGGGTCATCACACGCATAAATGTACTCGAGGCATTGGTCAGCAAGGTGTCCCGTAGCGGTATCGGTGGGCGTAACGGTGCCCACTGTTACCGATACGGATACAGGCCGTATCGGCCGATACGATGCCATATCGGCCGCGCCTCTTGTAACGGTCCAATTTTTTTTTTTTTTTGCCAAAAAATCCTTAAAAAATATGGATTAAATCCAGAAAATTCCAAACATCTCATATATGCACTCATTTATAATTTTGAACATGTTTATGGTGGTGAAGCGATCTACTCTTTTGATGAAAAAGCTGTATCAGGCTGTCTGATGAATTTATGAAGCTAATAACCTGGACTTAACTGCAAAACCTATAAATTCAAATTTCTAACTGTCTAATACCAATAATATGTATATTAGAGTAAATGTAACATCAAAGTATTTCAATTTTCACATGTGCTATTATTTTTTATAATTTACTTTATATTATTTACATACTTGATGAGTGATGAGTGAGGAATGAGGATTGGGGACTGAGGACTTGCAAAAAAATAATGTATAAGACTTCTCTTATCTTGAATCTATAACTCTTGTCCTGCCTATTGAACATTCTAAAGTAGAAAAAAAATTAGTAGTACTTGATATACTCCCCCACAAGCATGTTGATTAAAGATTACTTGACTGGTTGTCACTTGTCAGGGAGTTATTTTAAACACAAGTTCAACAATGTAAAGTGTGTGTTTTCTTGGTGAATGTGTGACCGTGTGGGTAATGGAAAAGACTCAACAGACCTGAACTCACCACCAAAATGAAAAACTGCTTTGTTGTAGTTGCTTAACCTCCACGTCCTCGTCATTATCATTGGGTTGTTGCAGTCTTGTTGTTGCATATCCATAATATTCAATGCCGGAGGAAAAGACCAGGTCAACAAAACCCGATGATGACTGATCCTGACTAGGCAAAGATTCTGACCCTAAGTAAGGATATCCACCAGTGCTCGTCGAATAGTCGTGCCCATACTGGTACTCGTATTCAGGCTGTTGAGATTGAGATGAATAACTTGGATTTGGTTCATATGGTAGATGTGAAACAACGTCAGGAGGACTACTCCAACATGAAAGTTGCGAAACAGGTTCCCTATAATCCCGTTAGCCGTAAGAATACCCATAATTCCTCGGATCATAGCCATATGCATGCTGATGTTCCAGATCTGTCGGTGTCGATCGCGGTGCAGGACCTGCAGGCGCACTACTGGAGCCAGGCTCCTCCTGCTTGCTGTATCGTGACTCAGTACACTCATAAGTTCGCCTCCCCGGCCCAGCTTGCTTCGTCGAAGCTCATCAGCCTCGCGATCCGTAAACGGCTGTATCGTATCAGAGGCCCTGGTGGGTTAAGTAATGCCAGAAGTGGGACCAGCATTAGGTGCATCATCATCATCATCATCATCATCATCATCTGTTTCAGTATCACTAGAGCTCGCACTCTTCTGCTGAGTTTACATAAAATTCGCCCCCCTTTCTAGGTCCAACACAAATGCACGACTCTCTTGCTATGCCTTGCGTATTTCTTGGTCTTTAACTTTTATTTCTTCACTATCCTCTTTTATTTCTTTTTCCCTTGCTTCTAACCAAGGTAGAAGTGGGTCTTCCTCATCATAAATATTGTCCAAGTTTATTGGACAATAATCCACATCACCGGCATTATTGGCGCTAAGCCTCCTTGAATGCATGCGCATTCTTAGCCTCATGTTGTAATGCATAAAGACAAGTCTATCTAACGTCCTAGTCTGCAATCTATTTCTTTTCTTTGTATGAATAAGTGCAAAACAACTCCAATTTCTTTCGCAACTAGAGGAAGACATTGTCTGGCTCAAAATCCTTACTGCAATTTTTTGGAAAGTCGGTGTAGTCTCTCTGAAATTTATCCACCATTCGGCGGGTTGCAACCTAGATACTACATGTTGTGCAAGAGCATCTACAAAGCTACTCTGGCGACTTCCAAATATATCCAATTCATTTAAAGCCCTTATTTGTACATCTAAGTCAGGCTCTAATCTCTTTATCACATTCTTTAATCCAATACGAAACTCATCATCCACAACAAATGATTAGGCATATCGATACCTAGGATTTAGGTAATAACCTGCTGCATGAATATCGTGGTGGAGCTACTTTGTCCATCTTTTGTGGATCAAATTCCAGTAAGATTGCCAGCTTGAACAATCACGTTGAATTGCCGACTTCGCTTTATCCATAGCATCGTAGAGGAAGCCCATCGTAGGTGCTTCATTGGTTTCAACAAGACGAAGTACCCTCATTAGTGGTTCCATCACCTTCAAAATTTTCTTAACCCTCTTCCAATATTTGTTGTCTCTTACGGTGTTTACAACATCAACCGGCGTCCCTGATGTCTTCTTCCCATATTTTGTGTTGAGCCATTGTTGGGAAGCAAACATTTCAGTCAACTCTCCCCTATGCTGATACAAACTCTTTAAAGCTATAAAGTTAGTTGCAAATCTAGTCGTCGCTGGCCTAAGCAACTCTCGTCCCTTCGTGAACTTCCTCATTATTGCAACTAGGTGATTATGGTTGTAAATAAATGTTGTCACTTCTTTTGCTTTTTCAACCATTTCTTTGACATTCTTTTTCTTTCCAATATCTTCTAATATAAGATCAATTCAATGTGCAGCACACGGTGACCAAAATAGATGTGGTCTCTTTAACATCAATACATTTCCTGCAGACTTATATGTTGTTTCATCATCTGTCACAATCTGCACCACATTCTCCTCCCCAATCTCATCCACTACTTTATCCATCAAGCTAAAAATATATTTAGCATTTTTTATTTCATCTGAGGCATCAATTGACTTGTGGTACACTGTTCTCAAGTAGCAACATACCATAAAGTTGATCATACTGCGTCTTGTTGGGCCAGTCCAACCATCACACATGATCGTGCATCCTCTGGCTTGCCATATGGGTTTAAAGGTATGTACGTATGCCTTTGTATCCGTATACTCTGCGTCTGTCTATTTTTCCCTAATTTCCTTGGTTGTGGGAGCTTTAATTCCTTCGTCTGCTGCTGTTGCTGCTGCTGCATCAATATGGAGAATTTGCCGCATTAGGGGGTATGTTGGCATGTTTAAATGACTTTGCTGTTGCCCTACCCAGTTTCTCAACAGAAGTTCTACTCTACATTTGTTTTATCTTCTTTTGTTTACTTGATTCTTTCCTAAAGAGGATCGGATCAACAGAGGGTCTCCTAGGCACATCTTTTTCTTCCACATCTACATCTATAGGATTACGAGCTGCATGTGAAGATGTGTCTCGCTGGCTGCTAAACATACTGCCTTAATCCACCAAACATACCCCCTCCAACCCCAATTGTACTTCCCGTTGGGGCTGCAGTTGTACTCCCCTAGCCACTCCCACTCGCACTTGAACCAAACATGCGTCGACTTTCTTCCTCTTCATGAGCATAGCGCATGCTCTCTCCTAGCTATAGTCATTTCTCGATCAGAATCTTCCCCAGAATCAATGATATCTTTGCCACTGAACGCCCATATATTCTGAACCAAACACCTCTTGTCGAGCCGCATCCAGGATATCATCTTTCTTTTTCTACACAGCAGCTCAGTTCCCCTTCGACTCATCTAAATTGGCTTGCATCAGTGTCATTATCTCTTTGGGAACTCTGGTGCATCCTGCAACTTTACGCTTTTGATGTGCCAAATGTTGTTTAAGTCGCGTAATTCCACCACTTATTACTCTATCACAATAGTTGCATTTTATTTGGTGCCATCCACCACCTACCCTCTGACAATGTTCCCATTCAATATCCTCATTTGCAATTCCACTTCCAGTTCCAGACATTTTTTAATTAGAGATGGCTTATGTTACTTAGATACTAAGTCTAAGAGTGAATTACTTAGATTTTGAAACTTATAAATGTAATTGTAAATATTAAATACTAGCTGATGAAATCAAGTACTAACTACTAAATTCAAATACTAAACCCTAAGGACTACAGGCCTACAACAGTACAACTACGAAGCTCCAAAACGGCAAAACCTGTCAAAAAAATAAAAATATAAACATACATTTAGTCATTAATCTGTAAATATAATCAAATGAAAAAAAATAGCAAATCATGTGCATAATCTATAAATGCACATGATTGTATTTTACTATAAGTAACACATATTATCCAACCTTTAAACTAGAAATTATTTTTGAAAGAAATGATTTTCCCTAATTTTTAAAATTATTCCAAAATTAATCCGAAATTAAAAAATACAAAAAAAAATAGCAAATCATGTGCATAATCTGTAAAATGCACATGATTGTGTTCTATTATAAGTAACACATGTTATCCAACCTTTAAACCAGAATTTTTTTTTGAAAAAAACGATTTTCCTTAATTTTTAAAATTATTCCGAAATTAATCCGAAATTAAAAAAATACAAAAAAATAGCAAATCATGTGCATAATTTGTAAAATGCACATGATTATGTTCTATTATAAGTAACACATGTTATCCAACCGTTAAACTAGGAATTGTTTTTGAAAAAAATGATTTTCCCTAATTTTTAAAATTATTTCGAAATTAAAAAAATACAAAAAAAATAGCAAATCATGTGCATAATCTGTAAAATGCACATGATTGTGTTCTACTATAAGTAACACATGTTATCCAACCATTAAACCAGAAAAAAGAAAACATGATTTTTACTAATTTTTAATATTATTCCAAAAATAGTACGAAATTAAAAAAATATAAAAATCAGTTGCATAATCTTGAAATACACATTTTAATATTTTACAATGGCTAGAACATCATATCAAGGTGGAAAAAAAAAAGCGATTAGAGGAAGAAAATGGTATAAATACCTATTTTCGGATTTCTTCGGCAAAATGGCCCACGGAGCTTCGATTCATCCAAATCGTAGAAATTGATCGTTTTAATTCTCCAAAATAGACTAAGAGTGGTCAGGTTTTAGCAAAAGAATAGAGTAGGAAAGAAATGGGAGAAAAAAAGTGTGAAAAAAATAAAAAAATAAAACATCAGATTTAAAGAAGAAAAAAAAACTAGCCGTTTTTTTACCGTTACGGCTGACTGTTACGGGGGCGTAACTCGTTACACCCCCCGTAACGACCGTTACAGCTCAAAAAATTGGGGGTCGCCGTTTTAGACCTCGTATCGAGTAACGGCCTTGGCCGTTTCCGATACGTATCAGCTGTCCGTGTTGGGATACCTTGTTGGTCAGTCCAAAAGGCATGACTAGCCACTCGTACAACCCATCCTTCGTGTTGAAGGCAGTCTTCCATTCGTCACCTCAACGAATACGGATCTGGTGATACCCACTCTTGAGGTCTATTTTGGAGAAAATTGTGGCATTGGCCATCATGAATATATCGCCAAGACGTGGTATAGGAAACCGGATACTTAGTGGTAATCTTGTTGATGGCCCTGCTATCCCACACATACGCCACATGCCATCCTTCTTGGGTGTTAGAAGGGCGGGCATGGCACATGGACTCGTGCTCTCCTGAATGAACCCTTTTTTGAGAAGCTCATCAACTTGCTTTTTGAGTTACGCATGCTCCATGGGGTTCATTATATAATGAGGAAGGTTTGGGAGAGTCGACCCAGGGACAAGATCAATGGCATGCTAGATGTCCCTCATAGGTGAATGCTCATCGAAGAGGTCGTTAGGAAAGACATCACTGAACTCCTCCATCACCGGAATCACCTCACTGGGCAACTCTACACCAACCTGGGGCATAGCCTCTCTGACCACGAGGGCATACACCTCTAACTCCACCCTAGTCTCTCTTTCAAATTCTTTTGCAATAATGATGTGAAGAGACTTAGGTTTGGACTTCCTCAAAGTTCCAGGATCACCCTTCTTAGTGGTCTCCTTTTTTGGTGTGCTCGTGAGTGGAAGGGGACTCGATCTAATTTTCTTGCCCTCAAATATAAATGTACAAATATTTGAGCGACCGAATATTGTGACGTCCAAATCAAATAATCAAGGCCTGCCCAAGATGATGTGACCAACATCCATGGGAGCCACATCGCACCAACGAGTCTTTATATGATCCAAATTAGATAGGAATAAGACAGTGCTGTGAAACCGGGGTTGAAGACTCATCAACCCATGACACTTGATAAGGCTAAGGGTGAGGCTCGACCTTCAAGCCCAACCGACTCACGGTGCGAGTAGAGACCACTGTTGGCACAACTGTCACTGTCCATGATCCCTTTATAATTCTTTTCTCCATACTTGGCTTAAGTGTAAAAGATCGTGTTCTTACGCCAATTATCATTTTCTTTAGCTTGGGTAAAGGCACATCTGACAACTGCGAGTGTCGTAGCCTCATGCTCTTCAGACTCCTCATCACTAGCACCAATGTTGGGCTCACAGTCTTCTTCTTCGCAATCGCCTTGGGCATCCTCATCTATCCCATGCTATCGTAAGAGCTTTACCTCTTTCTTCGTTCGGGCATTCCTTTGCTAGGTGACCATAGCCACTGCAATGAAAACACTACATGTGCTCACTTCCCTTCGAACTAGCGCTGGCTAGACCCTTACCTTTAACATCTCTATTATATGTGGGAGCACCAGTTGGGGCTTTAGTCTGGTTCCCAGGGTTAGGTTTTGCTCTTTGAGGAGTAACCCCACCATTGGAATCACGAGGCCCATGAACCGCTTCATGGTCGGTTGCACTAGGTATCATTCAAGCTCCTCTACCCTAAGGTAGGCCTCCTCTAGCGTACCAACATCATGAGGGATGAGCTCAGGCCCAATCTCAGGCCTCAAGCCTATCCTAAAACGAGACAAGGTCACAAAAGGTGACTCGTTGACATCACGTCGCATTATGTACTCCTCTAATCTATCGATGTAATCCGACACAAGCATCGACCCCTCCCTCAAGGACTACCACTGGTCCAAAAGGTGATCACGATAGGAGAGCGGGACGTATTTTTCTCTAAGAAGTTCTTTCATCTCAACCCATGATGTAATGGGTTTGTCTCCACGCCGCTCTGCCTTTCCGTTCCATATTAGTCCAGAATAGCTTGGCTTGACCCGTCAACTTCATTTTAGAGAACCTCGCTTGACGGCGATCTAACATGTCATGCCACTTAAAGAAGTGGTCCATGTTAGCTAGCCAGTCAAGGAAATGCTTCGGGTTCAAGCAGCCATCAAAACTAGGGGCATCGACTTTGACACTCTTCATAACCCTTTCCTCAGCGTCATAACGATCACTGCGATTCTCTGCATGGCGCGTGGACCTACATGACCTACTCCCTGACCAAAATTCTTATTGCGACCTCTAATGGGTTCCACTAGAACTGGTTTCTCATCCCTTGGGCTCTCCTGCCTGAGACTGGTGGTCTTCCCCAGTGGCAGGGGTAGCATGTGACATAGCCTCTAGCCGCATTATATGCTAGGTTGCTAGCAGTCATATGTGCGACAGTAGTCCTATTGTGCATCTCAATGGCCTTCTGACGGCGATTAATCTTTTCGAGAGCCTCGGCAATCTGATTCGGGTTCATAGTGGGGACTAGACCAAAACCACGACCTGTTCGCTTTTGCATACACTAAACGACCTTAAGGAAAGACAACCTAGACTCTATATGACGCAGGATGCCCTAATTATGATGTGTGTTTATGAGCACAATTATTCAGCGGAAATAAAAGACAATAATAATCTAAGATTCTAGCATCAATCATCATAACTAAGAAAATCATAAAGGAAACATGCAATGGAGCGGGCCATCATAACAACCATGAAGTGTGGAATTCAATTATCGCTTAGGTTGGATCCGGCGAGGGATGGGACCTCCCGATTTTGCATGGTCTTAATCCAATTGACCAATGGGAATCACTAGTCTAAGAAATCAAAAAGGTTTCTCGGGTCGGGGATTTGAAAATCTGAGGAATTAGGGTTTAGATCAATTCTCATATTTTGGTCGTGGAGAATTCAACAAAACAGAGATTAAGAATAATGGTAAAGAAGATAGATTACCTGAAAGAAGTTGGAGGGGCACAAGAAGAAAAGAGAAAAAAGAGATCAAGGAAGAAGAAACACCATGAGAGAGAGAGAGAGAGAGAGAGAGAGAGAGAGAGGCAACTAAAGGTTTGCTCTTTTTCATTAATCAACAACTAATCTCGTTTTTAGGGCTTAGCACACTTAAATAAGTAAAGGAAAGACATAAAAGTACTAAAATACCCCTAAATACTTAAGCAAAAATGGAACAAAATAAATAACTTGCGCAGAAGTTCAGGTGCCCGATGATGTCCAAAAACATCTAGTGAGTTTCGGGCGCCAGGCAGGCAATGATCGGGCGCCCGAAGACAATGAAAACTGTCCAGCGGGTCTTCTTCCTCCTACACATGTGTCCTCCCAATGTGGGGTCTTCAATGTGTCAAATCACGTGTGTAGGGTCTTCAATGCTCCTCAATAGTCGCCTAGCCACAAGGAAGATACTTGTGGTGGACGCTTTCTTCGTTGGTAGACTTTGTGTGTAGGGTCTTCAATGCTCCTCAATAGTCGCCTAGCCACAAGGAAGATACTTGTGGTGGACGCTTTCTTTGTTGGTAGACTTTGAAAGGTTGTCTATCCTCATCAACTCCCCTCGGGTGAGAAAAACTCAGACTCCGACGAGGTAAAAGGCCTTATGACGCTCTAGTAAATCCGAATCAATACTCTGGAATTCCTCATCAGTCAGCCACGTAGATTCTGACGGTGGCTTGTTCTTCCATTTGACAAGGTACCTTTGGAAACCTCCGTCCCTCGTAGAAATTATCTCTTCATCCATGATTTCATCAATCTCTTCTTTACGAATAATGAGTGGAGGAAGGGGTGGGGTAGGTAGTGAAGAAAATTCAGAGAATGGCCATGCAAGGAACGATAGGTCATTGATAGGACTAGTGGAACGGAGTAGATCATCCACATTAAAGGTTGGGTTAATGCCCATTTCAAATGGAAGGTCAATTTGATACGCATTGGACCCAATTCTTTGCAATACCTTGAATGGTCCAGCACTACGTGCTTGTAATTTCTTAGCAGAACCCTGTGAGAACCGCTCTGGCCTTATCCTCACCACTACTGTAGTCTCTTTCTTGAAATCTTGCAGTCTACGATGAGAATCAGCTGAAATTTTATAATTATCAGTTACTCTTATTTATCCGCTGTCTAATATGCATATGCAATTTATGGATATGTCATTTAAATGCATCGGCTAATTCAAAAGACCTTTGGGTGACTGACATGGGTAAGAGATCTATTGGCATTCTAGGCTTATACCCACTAACAATTTCAAATGGACTCATCCCTGTAGATCGATTTACTGATCCATTATAAGTAAATTCAGCAATTGGTAAAATTTGGTCCCAAGTCTTAACATGTTCACCCACTAGACAACGTAGAAGATTTCTAAGGCTTCGATTTACCACCTCTGTTTGCCCATCTGTTTGAGGGTGGTAGGCAGTAGAAAACTATAAACGAGTACCCTATCACGTGCCATAGTGTCTTCCAAAAATAACTGGTGAATTTGACATCATGGTCAGACACTATGGTCTTAGGCAACCCATGGAGACGCACTACACCATGAAAAAAGACACGAGTAATATGAGACGCATCTGACGTTTTAGAACATGGGAGAAAATGCGCCATTTTAGAGAAACGATTAACAACAACAAAGATGGAATCGTTATTTTTTATCGTCTTGGGAAGTCCCAGTACGAAATTCATACTAATGTCATGCCACGGAGCATGTGGCACTAGCAATGGCGTATAAAGCCCAGTATTCTGCTTTCGTTGCTTTGCCAGCTGACATTGCCCTAAAACTTTGGCTATGTCTCGCTTGAGACTTGGCCAATAAAAACGATCATCTACGAGGGCAATGGTTTTATCACGACCAAAGTGGCCAGCTATCCCTCCTGAATGAAACTCCCGGACGAGGAATTCACGAAGGGACATACGGGGAATACAAAGTCGGTCTCCCTTGAAAAGGAAACCATCTTTAAGGACATAATCACCCGTACTACGCTGATCACTAGAGAGCGACACATAAGTACCCCCAAAATCAAGACGTGGGGTATTCATCTTTCAATTACTCAAATCCAACTACTTCTACACTCAAGAAATTGAGCAACGTCACTCTTCTACCAAGGGCATCCGCTGGTTTGTTTTCAACTCCGGCCTTATGTTTCAGGACGAACGAATATTCTCGAAAAAACGCTACCCACTTAGCATGCCTTGGGTTGAGTTTCTTCTGAGAATGTAAATATCTCAAGGCCTCATGGTCAGAAAACAAAATGAATTCTTGCAGTAGGAGATAGTGACGCTAATGTCTCAGGGATTGCACTACCGCATAGAACTCTTTATCATAGGTGGAGTACTTCTGTTTTGCTTCATTCAGTTCTCACTGAAATAGGCTACTAGGTGGCCCTCCTGGCTTAACAATCCACCTATACCAACGCCTGACGCATTACACACCACCTCAAAGATTTTAAAAAAGTCAGGTAGACGCATGACAGGAGCTTCTACCATTTTGCCATTAATTTCCTTAAAAGCCTTGACTGTAGCTTTAGACCACACGAACTCTTCATCTATCATGCATTTAGTAATGGGAGCCATGATCGTACTAAATCCCCTAAATAACCGACGATAAAAAGTTGCTAAGCCGTGAAAGCTTCGCACCTCGTGAATGTTCTTCGGTTCAGGCCACTCAACTATGGCCCTGACCTTTCCAGGGCCTACGCGCATTCCTTCTAAAGACACTATGAATCCTAAGAACACGACTTGACTAGACTATGAACACACATTTCTTAAGATTAGCATACAACTTTTCATTCCTAAAGACACTACAAACCTGCTTTAGATGTTCAAGGTGTGATTCCTTAGTGGTACTATAAATAAGAATGTCATCAAAGTACACCACTAGGAATTTTCCCATGAACGACCTCAATACTTGTGTCATCACCCGCATAAAAGTACTAGGTGCATTAGTGAAGCCAAAAGGCATGACCATTCACTTGTACAGCCCATCTTTCGTTTTAAATGCAGTCTTCCACTCATCTCCTAGGCGTATACTGGATTTGGTGATATCCACTCTTGAGATCAATTTTGGAGAATATGGTGGACCTTGCCATCATGTCAAGCATATCATCAAGTCTAGGTATGGGAAACCTATACTTGACGGTAATTTTGTTTATGGCACGACTGTCCACACATATGCGCCACGTGCCGTCTTTCTTTGGCGTTAACAATGCGGACACGGCACACGGGCTCATACTCTCCTGGATGAAACCCCTTTGCAGCAGCTCATCAATTTGCCTCTTCAACTCTGCATGCTCTACATGGTTCATCATGTAGTGAGGAAGGTTCGGTAGAGTCGACCCTGGGACGAGATCAATAGCATGCTGAATGTCCCTCATAGGTGATAACTCGTTCGGTAAATCCTTAGGGAACTCGTCACTATATTCCTTTAGAACCAACGTTACTTCGTGGGGTAACTCTGATGGAACCTCAGGGTGTAATCTCTCTTACTACAAGCGCATACACCATGGAATCTTCCTTAGTCTCTTTCTCGAATTCTCTCGCATTGATTATATGAAGAGACTTAGGTTTGGATTTCCCCACTTCCTTAGGCTCACTCGCCTTCTCATCCTTTTTCTTCCTAGTGTGTTTTCAGGTGGCATAGGGTTGAGTTTGATCTTTTTACCGTTATGCATGAAGGTACACGCATTTGAATGGCCAAAGATCGTGACGTCATTGTCGAATAGCCACGGTCTACCTAAGATAACATGTCCAACATCCATAGGTATCACATCACACCATAGGGACTCCATTATAGGACCCAAACTCGATAGGAACTAAGCACTGATGGGTGACAGGAAATGATGTTTTGTCTACCCAAGAAACTTTGTATAGGTTAGGATGAGGTGTGGATTTCAACTTCACATTCTGACAACTTCCACCGTCCACTATCACCTTACAATTTTTCTCTCCACACTTGGCAAGAGTATAGAAGATAGTGTTTCGACGCCAATCAACACTACTCCTAGATTGAGATAGCACACGCCTGACTACTGCAAGCATTGCTTCATCGCTTACTTCGTCTTCATCAGTAAGACTTCCTTCAGGGTGATATTCTTCAACTTAATAATCACCCTGGTCATCTGTACCCTCGTGGGACTCGCCTACAACTAAGGCTTTTCCACGGTTCTTCGTGGGACACTGATTAGACATGTGACCGATATTCCTACATTCGTAATACCTGACTTGGCCCCCCACTAGGACCTGCACTAAGAACCCCTTTGCCCTTGTCCTCCCTAGGCTTAGGCGGAACAGTCGCCTGCACTCTAGGTTGACTAACCAACGTTAAGTCTAGTTCCCTGGGAACCAAATCTAGCATTAAAGTCTCGGGACTCAAACGTCTAATGACAAGAGCTTTCATGCATTGCTCTAACTCCTGCACAACTTGATGTGCTTCATCTAAGTCCGTTAAAGGCCGAGTCATAAGCTCGCCCTGAAGATCCGCTCGAAGGACCCGTCTTGAAACACGAGAGCGTTACTAGAGGGTCCTCATGGATATCACATCGAATCATAAATTCCTCAAATTTGGCAATGTAATCAGCGACGAACATTGACCCTTAGCGTAAGGATTGCCACTGGTCAAGGAGCTTCTGTCGGTATGAGAGAGGAAGATATTTCTCCTTCAACTTCTCTTTCATCTCATACCAATCTGTGATAGGGGCTCTACCAATTCTTTTTATCTTTCACTCAGTGCTGGTCCTAAAACAACTTGGCCTGGACCACAATTTTCATCTTTGCAAACCGTATTTGACGATTTTCTGACATGCCATACCACTCAAAGTAGTGATCCATGTCAGCAACCCTGTCAAGGAATGCCTTGGGATCCAAACGCCCATCAAAACTTGGGGCCTCCACTCTCACGTTCTTCATCACACGTTTATTTGGATCGTAGCGATCTTGATGATCAGGTGTGGCTTATGCCTCTCGCACAACACCACTGACCAGATCCACTGATCTCTACCACTATTGTCTCCACGTGTGGGAGCTCGTTCTTCAACGATCCCTCCCACTTGGGAGTGCGCATCATCCCCAACAGCGAGGTTCTCCCTTTAGGACGCCTCTAATTACTCAACTTTAGTCATGGTGGTGGTGAGTTGGTTATCTAAGCGAGCGAACTCACGCTTTTAACTCGTTTCTAAAGCGATTATCTTTTGTATCAATTGAGCAAGTTGCTCAGATAACTGCTCGTTATTCATGGTGGGTTGAAGTCCGAAACCTCTACCTCTTTTCGTGGGCATACAAGTAAAACTCGTACCAGATTCTACCAAACTTGACCACTATGGATATGCAACTCACAAGATGAATGCGATGAATATAAACTATGATGAACTGACAACTACTGACTTAAAACAGAAGACTACTCAAATCTAGAAGTTTTCCAAATTAGGAAACTTTCTAAAATTGGAAATTTTCTAAAATTGACCTAAAAATCAAAACCCTAATTTGATAACTCGATATAGACAAAACTATGCAAGCCTAATCTCTTATATCAAATTTGACGCAGGATGCCCTAATGATGATGCATGTTTATGAGCACAATTATTTAGCGGAAATAAAAGATAATATAATCTAAAATTCTATCATTAATCATCATAACTAAGAAAATCATAAAGGAAACATTCAATGGAGCGGGCCATCATCACAACTATGAAGTGTGGAATTCAATTATCGCTTAGGTTGGATCCGGCGAGGGATGGGACCTCTCGATCTTGCATGGTCTTAATCCAATCGACCAATGGGGATCACTAGTCCAAGGAATCAAAAAGGTTTCTTCGGGTTAGGGATTTGAAAATCTGAGGAATTAGGGTTTAGATCAATTCTCAGATTTTGGTCGTCGAGAATTCAACAAAACAAGGATTAAGAATAATGGTAAAGAAGAAAGATTACCTGGAAGAAGTTGGAGGGGCACAAGAAGAAAAGAGAAGAAGGAGATCAAGGAAGAAAAAACACCATGACAGAGAGAGAGAGAGAGAGAGAGAGAGAGAGAGAGATGAGGCAACCAAAGGTTTGCTCTTTTTCATTAATCAACAACTAATCTCGTTTTTAGGGCTTAGCCCACTTAAATAAGCAAAGGAAAGACATAAAAGTACTAAAATACCCCTAAATACTTAAGCAAAAACGGAATAAAATAAATAACTTGCACAGAAGTCCGAGCGCCCTGACGACGTCCAAAAATGTCCAGTGAGTTTCGGGCACCCGATAGGGTGCCCAAAGACAATGAAAACTGTCCAGCGGGTCTTCTTCCTCCTACATATGTCCTCCCAATGTAGGGTCTTCAATGCTCCTCAATAGTCGCCTAGCCATAAGGAAGATACTTGTGGTGGGCACTTTCTTCGTTGGTAGACTTTGAAAGGTTGTGTGTCCTCATCACTATATGAATTATATAATGAATGCAATGCAAAATTCAGATTTGACTCCTCCTAAATGTTACTATAAAAAAATTCAGATTTGATGATGCTCAATCGGTACTAATCTAGGTATGCAATGGAATGCTCGTAGACTCTAAATGCTCTAAGCTTAAATGGGGAACACTGACCTATGCTAGACCTAAGCTTTGATACCAAATTTGATGTAGAATTAGTGAAACTAGCCTAGGATGAATGAAGTGAGATCAAAATATACACTTACTAGCCAATCAACAAATAAATTCAAGCAAATTCACACCATAAAATAAGAAATTCAGATTAACAACTAGATAATCCTAGGCAATTCACAAACATGGTGCACGAATATATGAAATATCTTAAGAGTGGCCCACTTGGAAGATAGAACTTCCAATCTACCATAGGTAATTTCACATCCACGCAAGTAACAATGGTACCATTAAACTTCAGATTGGGGTAAAGGGTTTGCTCAAATCAATTTTTTCTAAAGGGGTTTGGATTTTGGAATTCGGATTTTGGGTATTTAGGGTTAGGGTTAGGGTGAACAAATGAATTTTATAGTTTTAATGAGGAAAACAAAAGGAAAAGGAGGATGGGGTTGCGCATGTCAGCCCGTATGTATGCACGTGCAGATGTGCGTGCGTGCGTGCGTTCGTGGGATATGTGAAAAGGAGAGAGAGGTTGGGGTTTTGATGGGTTGGAGATAAAAAGAGAGGATGGAGTGAGGAGGGACTCTAGGTTTAAGGTTTGTAAAAAAAGGAAGAAGAAGGAAAAAGTGAAGATGAATACCCTAGAACGGAGAAGAAGAGAAGAGACGAATATCCTTGAAGGAATCCACCACCAAGTTATCCTTTAGCCTTCCACAATTTGATTGGAATTGAAGGTTTTCTAACAAACCCTAAAGGAGAATGGAGAAGGAACTTCTCAAGAGAGACAAGCTTCAAGCCCTTCTTTTTTTTTTTCTTTTTCTTTTTTCCCCTTTTGCTCAATAATCCAGGTGAGCTTGGACGTCCCACCCATTTGGCTTTTATTATAAAACTTTTCAATGATTACAACTATGCCCTCACTTAAAGTTCAATTGTCCAAACTCAAAACTAAATATCCAAAGTAATTAAAAATAATCTAAACCATCCATCATGTCCTAAAAATAACATAAAATAAAAGAAAATAAAAATCAGGGTTCAAGGGGCCTAGATCTGGAAGATCTAACGGTCCGATGCACCCAAAATTAAAAACTTAATAGTTAAAAACTCCTAAAAAGCAACCCACATGCATCATCCCAATGTGGGGTCTCCCTAATGCCCGTCCAACGCATATGGGGTCTCCCTAATGCCCGTCCAACGCATATGGGGTCTTCAAAGTGGCCCGCGGACCCCGTCTGGAAGTCATCATTCATCCATAAGGAAAGTTGTGCTAATGCAGGTAGTCGCTTTCTCTTCTGGTATACTTGAGCAGGTCCTCTGATATCCCCATCTCACGTGGTGGGCTGTCCACATCAAAGGTGAGGCTCACATAGTGGACGGTCCACTTAAAAGGTGGGCCCCACATAATGGATGACCCCATGTTAATGTGGGGTGCATATATGGATGGTCTACATCAAACGTCGGCCCATAATGATAAAAAGCCCACTTCCAAAGCGGGTTGTTATGATGGACGATCCACATGATGGATGGCCCATATTGAGGTGGCCCACATAATGGACAGTACACATCAAAGGTCAGCCCCTAATGATGAATGACCCACATCCAAGGCGAGCCTTGCATGATGAGCAACCCACATTAAAGGTGGGGCCCACATGATGGATAGGTCCACATCAAAGGTTGGCTCTACATGATGAGCAATTAATTAGGCTTGGCAACGGGTCGTGTTGAACTAGGTTCGTGTCATGTTAAAAATTTGCTCACCCAAACCTGGCCCGTTAACTAACAGGGTCCAAATGTAGAAACCCAAACCCATTTGTTAATTTAACGGGTTACCCACAACCCGTCCCGTTTATCCATTAAATAAATGGGTCGTGCCACCGTGGGCAGAGAGATGGAGAAGAGGCTTGATTCGACAGAGATATTGGGGTGTGGCCGTGTGGGG
Organism: Liriodendron chinense; assembly: GCA_003013855.2. NCBI lineage: Eukaryota > Viridiplantae > Streptophyta > Magnoliopsida > Magnoliales > Magnoliaceae > Liriodendron > Liriodendron chinense. Next base: position 714,629 of record ML058357.1, read on the forward strand.
CCATGGGCAGAAAGATGGAGAAAACTCAGAGAGAGAGAGAGAGAGAGAGAGGGAGGAGAGAGGGAGAGTTACTAGCTGTCTTAGCTTAGCCTAGGGTTTTTTCACCACACTAAGGGTAATTACCAAAATGCCCTTACTAACAGGTTAAACAGGTTTCACGATGAAACACTGAACTGACCCATTATGTTAATGGGTCTTAACGAGCTAACCCGTTAGTGACCCGACACGATAAACTGGACCCAAACACTAGTTTTTTCATGTGGGTTAGTGGGTCGTGTGGAATTTTGCTAGGCCTACAATTACTAATGGTGGGCACCACATGATGGATGATCCACATCAAGGTGAGCCTCACATGATGGACGGTCCGCATGATGGGCAACCCACACTGAAGGTGGGACCCACATGATGGGCTATTATAATGGTGGACACCAAATGATGGATGATCCACATCAAGGTGGGCCCCATATGATGGACGGTACGCATCAAAGGTCAGCCCTAATTATGAGTGGCCCATATACAAGACAGGCCTACATGATGGACGACCCACATCAGAGGTGGGGCCCACATGATGGACAGTCCACATCAAAGGTCGCTCCACATGATGGGAAGTGGATGTTGAAGTGGCCCCACATGATGGACAATAACATTGATGGTGGGCCCCACTTTATGGATGACCAACATTAAAGGTAGGGTAGGCCCTACATGATGAATGGTGCACATTAAAGGTCGGGCCATAGTGATGAATGGCCTACATCCAAGGTGGGCCCCATATGATGGACAACCCACACAATGAATGGTCCACATCAAAGGTTGGCCCCACATGATTGATGGTGGATGTGAGGGGGACCAAATGGACTTGAAGGATAATTTCTTATGATGTTGGAAACCAAACATGCTTTTCTACTTTTTGTTTGGTAAGTATGTTAGTTACTAAACATACTTATCAACTAAACAAGTAGAAACCAAGATAAGCTTACGATCCAAATGCCCCCTAAATGACTTGTTTCCATCTCTTCATGAATGCGAACTAACATCTAGAAAATACTAATAATTAATGCAAGAGTCCCCCCCCCTTAAGCAGTTCCTTTCACAAACTTATTCATATTATTTTATTATTTTTTCTTTGGTGGGTAAGCTGGGAAGGATTGAACTCGTGATCTCAATGTTACACACCTGAGGGCATCACCATGCAATGAGTGCTAAGACCAATTCTTTGTGGCAACTATTATGGTGAAGCCCAAACGCTACTTGCATGATAGTGCACTCGAAAAGAACATGACCATCATTACTACATGTGTTGATAAAATCCTTCCAAAGAAGAGATTGCAAAAACTGGGTAGTTGAACAAAGAAAGTTCCTGACACTCGATAAAGACAGCTCTATTGGAGACTAAGGACCCATTTGGCATCTCTTATCTAATCCAATAAGAGCTTTTCAAATAAGAGCTATTCTAATAAGACTTTTTGTACTAGCTCTTGGTGTATAATAAGCTCGTTTGGTAAAATCACTTTTTTCAGACCCGGGAAAAAAAATCCAATAAGGGCTTTTCAAATAAGAGCTATTCTAATAAGACTTTTTGTACTAGCTCTTGGTGTATAATAAGCTCGTTTCATAAAATCGCTTTTTTCAAATAACTCTTATTTAAAATAAGCACATATGGTATATAAAAGTTAAAACATTCAAATAAGAGGCTTTTTTTAAGGGTAGTTGCTTTCATTTTTAAAGATTGTGACAACTCCATCTCAAACAAGCATGCCCCTTCATGCCTCTTACCTTGTATGTTAGTCGGCCATCGTGTTAGACATTGGATGTGGATTGTCCATCATGTGGAGGACACCCTTGATGTGGACTGTCCATGTGGGTCAAACATTCGAAGTAGGCTATCCATCATGCGAGGCCTGCCTTAGATGTGGACCATTCATCATAAGGAGCCGACCTTTGATGTGGGTCGTTCATTATGTGGGGCCCACCTTGATGTAGGTCATTCATCATATGGGCACCATCTATGTTATGTGGGGCCCTTCAGTGTCCACTGCCCATCACACAGAGGCCACATTTGATGTCTCCATCATGTGGACCCCACCTTCAAAGTGGCATGTCCATCATGCAGGCCAACCTTTGATGTGAATTGTACATTATATGGGCGCACCTTGATGCGAGTCATCCATCGTGCAGGGCCACACTTTTGATGTGGGCCGTCCATCCATCGTGTGGGCCGCACCTTTTAGGTGGATCATCCGTCATGGTGGGCCACTTTGGATATGGGTTGTCCATCAAGCAAGACCTTGGACCTTGGATGTGGATCGTCCATTGCACAGGGCCACACTTTGATTTGGGCCATCCATCATGTAAGGCCCACTCCGTCCATATGTGGGCCCACCTTAATTTGGACCATTCATCATGTGGACCCACCTTCAATGTACTCCGTCCATTATGTGGGCCCACCTCTGATGTGGATTTTCCATCAGGTGGGACCCACTTGATGTGGACTTTCCATGTGGGGGCGCACTTTGATGTGGGCCATCCATCATCCAACTTTCCTGCCATCACACTTGAGAGGATTACTCTAATGAGGAATTATAGGACCCTCAACTTGAGGCTTTGCTCAGTATATTTGGGTTTTCAGTTATGACAAATGGGGCCCAAATGGATCAGTCATCCATACCACTGATCTCTTGCATTCCACCATGCATAGACTGTGCCAAAAACATCCAAGACTGGAAGGTTTCAGCCGCTAATTTTGGAATTTTTCAGTTGAGCTGTTGTTGTATTCTCTTCTATCATGTTGAGGACATTTTCAAGGAGTGATCTAAACTATTGAAACACCGGCCTTACTTTTCAGAATAAAAAACCAGTGTTTGTTGTTCAAACCCTCAAGTCACGGATCCTACATTTTCTCTTAAGAACCCTGATATCGTACTCTTTGTTGGCTTAAAGCAACTTAAAAAAGTGGCAGACTAAATAAAAGGTGCTAAACATGCATGTACTTTGTATCTCCAATTCATGTAACGTCATGCATGCTCCACTTTTCAGAAATCAAAACTGGTGTATATTGTTCAAAGCCTTAGGTCGAGGATCCTACAATTTCTCAATAACAAACAACCCTGACACCTTACTCTCATCTCTTAGCTTAAAGCCACTTAAAATGGTGTTGAACTAAACAACAGGTGTCAACATGCATGTAGTTTGTATCTCCAATTCATGTCACGCCATAGCATATTATGTTGCACCATTTGCATAGTTTATAGCTGTTAGGGTTTTTAGAGGTGTGGCAGAATTTAAGGTTTTTCAAAAATCAAGATTTAATGATTTTAGCCGTGTCTAGATTTTATGTAGTTTATAGAAAAACAAAAATCACAGAATTCTAGAAGTGGAATTACCTTATTGAAGAAACCACAAAGCTGTCGATGTTAATCTGTCAAAGTAGGTCTCTCCCCGACCTATCATAGATGGAGGAGAAGAGAACCAAGTAGCCAACCCTCAAAGTTGGGCTGAGGTAGCACACGAGAGTTGTCTGACGGTGGATCCCAAATGTTGATTGGAGGGAGGAGAGGGAGAAGGCTCTCTCTCTCTCTCTCTCTCTCTCTCTCTCTCTCTCTCTCTCTCAAGTGGTGAGGCTCTAAGGGTGGTAATCCCTCCGGCATAGGATTTATATACACGGAGGAATTAGAGCCAGTATGGTGTTCTGCCACCCTATAATTTTTGTGCCCTATACTACATTGGAAGTTTGTGATCTGGCCTTAATCATGTACCCAAATTGACCAAATCCCTCCACCATCCATGGTTATGCACCCTTGATCAATTCCCATGCAAACCAAGTAGTAGACCACAAGATCTCAACCGTCACCCGTCGGAATTATCATCAAGTGTGATTAAAACATTTTAACCGTTAAAACAAAAGATCAACAATTGAAAACATTCGTACAACCATTAAAACCTTTTGAGTGATAGGCCCAGTTGAAAAACCATTCAATGGATGTTCCAATCTACTAGATCTCAGCCATAGTATTATTGTTAGTTAACCAGCAGATTCCTTATTGGATCACATGAACCTCAACCATATTCTAATGTATGTAACCAACCACACCCCCATATGAACCACTGTGATTGGCTCCATGAGCGAGCTAGAGCACATTACAGTAGGAACTTGAATTCCTCACATGTCCTTAAGCTAGTACATAAGTCGATCTGGACCAAGCATGATGGGTCTCTTGATCCGAAGACTTGAAGTGATCCTCCAATGCAAGTATCCAATGGGTCCAAGATCCCATGTCCATCGACAATATCACTCTCATGTGGGGTAGGGCAAAGGCACACTACTCGCTGTCGAACACAGTGGTGTAAATCTTCCATCCTGACTCATCATTGGTCCCTCTCAGGATGACCACATAAGAATAACCATAGGTTCGTCCTAAAACCTGTTAGGTGGTCATGGAACACCAAGGTATTGAAATCCATGGAACACCCGACTCCCCCTTGGCCAGTTGTCATTTTGTCCAAACGCAAGCAGCCTAGGACAACAGAAGAAACCCTCTCTCTTTTAACGCATGTTCTCATTCGTGTTTAAGGTAAACCCACAAATTAATTATGACATAATAACATGTCATACAAGACCCACGGTCATTGTGATCCACGGACAAGATCATTAGAATCAACAGTCAAGATGCACATTATCCATGGATAAGGTTCACATTGGCTTTCCAAGGTACACGACCCTAACAGTAGCATTACTCTTGTAGATGATGTTCTATAACGATTATGATGATAGTTCTTCTTTTTTACTCTTATGCATGCAATATGCATTTCCAATGATTTTGCTTATAATAGATATAGCGGCTTGAATTTCTTATTTGTTTTTTACTCGTATGCGTATGCATGCTATCTGCATTTCCAATGATTTTGCTTGCAATAGATATTGCGGCTTGAATTTCTTATTTGGTATATATTTTTCTGATGCGTAAATTCTTAATCTTTGAGATCTCTCAGACATTCTTTGATTTCCAGTTGTCCCGCTATCTTTATTGTTTTAGTGGCTTCTTTCTTCTCTATCCACAACTGAATGCTATTACTTCAGTCACGTACCTTCTTATGAGGGTATGAGGCTATGAACACAATGAGGGATAAATTGGGAGGTTGCAACATACGATGATCAACAATGACTGATGGATCTGCATGCTTTGTTATGAGTGCCATCATCTGCATATGACATCCTTATTTCCATGCACGTTTCTATCCCATGAATGGGCATGTGGGATGCATTCATACTCATGCTGACAGTTAAGGTGTTTGTACATGTGAACATTCACGCAAGTAGGCAAGTCTATGGGCATATGTATATGGATCGCACATGCCTGCGTTTTTCAAGACTGAAATGTGACTTCTCTTTTTATTTATTTTTTTACTTTTATTTTTGGCAGCTTCTACTTGCTGTGGGGACTAAGCTGGAACATGTAATAGCTAGGTTAGCCCACGATGTTGCTGAGAAACATGTGGCTGTTGAAGGGGACTTGGTGGTTCAGCCTTCAGACGACCACTTCTGGTTCCATAGTCCCCGCCTTGTCCTCTACTTGATCCATTTCATCCTCTTTCAAAATGCTTTTGAGATTGCATTTTTCTTTTGGATTCTGGTAAGTGAGCATGCACAATTCCATTACCATGATGTGTTCTGATTGGTTCACAAACACATAGGGTTTTTTTTTTTTTTTTTTCTAACGGACTCTGTAAAATTCCAACAATACGTTTTCATCCATTTTAGACTGTCAAACTCGTAGTTTGCCTCTTGGATTATATCTAGTCCAAATTCACACTAATTATATGCCTCTAAACATCCGATCAATGTACTTCAATTGGATCCTCAATGGGCATCCAAAAGCTAGGCCTTCAATCAAATGGTTAGGATAATCTCATTACTGTGATTTTCAAGCTATAATCCAATTAAGAGGTAGCCTATCAATTGGACAGTCTACATTTTATGTTCATTCAGCCTTTTGAGGAATAATAGTCCCGAACTCTATAATGTACCCCATCTCAATTGTTCCACAATGAGCTCATCAATCTGGATCTTTCAACTGATTTCCTACCTCTTGGATAGGCCACCTTCCAAAAATGACATTATTACTGTCCTTAAATGCCGAATATATAGAAAAATAATGTGTTGATTATGATAAAGGATTAGGCAACAGATTGGTTGCTTAGGATAATCTATTCAGTGAGATTTTTGGTCCGTTGACAATCTAAGAGGTAATCCATCCTCTGCAATGGGCATTCATCCTCATTGATTTTATCGAGTGAACTTCACCTAAGTGGACCTTAGAAACCATCACGTTATTACCATTTTGAGTCAGGACCTCGAATTTTTGCTTCTCAAAGCTCTAGAATCTGTAGGATTATGTATTTTGCCGTGAATGAGCAGGAAATATTCTAAACTTATCTGCTGGTACTTTATGAGGCTGGGTCAGGACTTGGGAGAATCAGCATATTTTATTCTTCCCAGCAATGATACAGGTGGGGCCCAGCCTATAACCATGGTTCTTGTGGGCCACGTCATGTGATGGGCCTTGCCCTAATATCTTCCCTAACATATGATCCTAACCAGTTGATGGAATTCGATGAGTATAACCCATGGTCCATGTTTAGGCAGTTAGGATTGTCTGATGGGTGGGAATTTTGGGATGCCTCCAATCCACCATGGAGCCAAACTACTTGGATCACCAGAGGGTCCCACCTGTACAGTTTGTTGGGCTGAACAAAAGTTGAAAACCGAGCAATGTCTCCTCGAATAAAATAGAAGTAATCAGCTGCTGACACACCACACTCTTGCAATGAATTTAGAAAACTGATCCGAAGAATCACTGCAAACTACTAATAAGTGTCATGCGCAGACCTCATTTGGATTCGATTCTTGCATCATGGGACAAGTTCGTTATATCATCCCCAGGCTTATAATTGGGTTAGCGTCTTCTCAGCCCTCATGACATCCATCATCAGGCCATTTTTCTCATTTTATTCGTATAACTTTTAATAGTACAGATTATATAGATGTATTTATGAATATTGACATGCTGCTGTTTTTTATGGTATATAGGGTGATTATTCAGTTACTTTGTAGCTACAGCACCCTGCCACTCTATGCCATTGTCACCCAGGTGAGTTGCAATTCACATAAAAAATGATGTGGGGCACGTGATATACTTTCACTATCCAACCCAGTGTTTTAAATGGCTACCCTATGTAGCATATAGCTTATAGCCTTAACGCTGTGTAGCTCATGAAAATAGCTTAAGTCGCGTGTAGCCTATGCTACATGATAATTTGCATACGCTACAAGTTACATAGCTACATAGCTCACGTTACATGTTATTTTTCACCACTACATTAAAATCATTTAATGTTTTCAATGATTTATTACATTTTTTCTTTTTTCAATAAAAAATAATTAACTTTCTATTGCTTTAAGTAAAATAATATAAGTAATAATATTAAATCAGTTTCGTTGCTTTTTCTTTACTTTTACATTAGGTTGCGTTTGATTGCACCAAATATAATGAATTTTGTTAAATTCCATTATTAATAGTCTAATTTGGTGCAGAATATCATGAAATTGGTGCAACTAAGTGCAGCTTGATTAAGAATCTACAAGTAGCATGTAGCTTATGCTACACACTGTAGCTTACACCCCGCGCTTCAGAGGGGTGAATGCTATGCTACAATCAATCTGCTATTTAAAACATTGATCCAACCTGTCTATCAGATGTGTCACCTCCAAAAGCCCCTAGCACCCAAAACTCAGCCCCATCCAAAACGTATATTGGCTTACAGCAAAAGGAGCAAGCTAGAGGAAACTCCCATCCTTGAATTCCATAGGGGCCCACCTAAGTAGCAAAACAGACCGAATCTTGGCATGCCTCTTCATCTGGACTGGATGAAGGGTCTGAACGGCCTTTGATTATATATAAAAACACGGTGGGACCCCCACGCTAATCAGCGGTGGGTGTTCCCTCTCGACATGTTCCCTGTGCTGTGGCCAATCTGAGTTTTGGATCAGTCTGGTTTTGGGGCTCTAGAGGTTTTCTGAGGTGATGTATCTTATGGACAGGTTAGATTCTGTGACCGCAGTAGTGGACCCCACATCTACCTGGTACCACCCTAAGTTTGCTGACGAGCCAGTACCCTTTTTTATCAGATTTGGATGCTCAATTTAAATGGATTGCCTAAATGGGAAATGACCAGCATGGGGCTTGCCCCAATCCACAATGAGGGACTAGCCCTGAGAGTACAGCCACTATTGTTTGGTTTCTAGCTTGAAACCCATTGGATTGTAATCATGGTTTGTTTGTCACTATGAACAGAAACAGCATGATGTCCCCCCCCCCTTTTTTTGTTGCACTACAGAATTAATTTATTGCGTTCTGCAATTCAGTTCAATTGGACAATCCAAGCAGTCCCTCAAAGAGCTCCATACTGATGGTGAGATTTTTTTTTTTTTATTTTTTCAAAAATGAAGATGGGGAGTTCATTCAAGAAGGCGATCTTCGAGGAGCATGTGCAAGAGGGCCTCGTTGGCTGGGCCCAGATGGCAAAGAGGAGAAAGGGGGAGTCCAAACAACCTAATCCCCAGGATGGTTCCTCTCAAGCCAGATCAACACGCCCATCTTCTATGGGATTTCAGTTGCAAAAGATGGCGCAGAAAGAATCGATGATGGAAGAAGGAATTACTGGACCTGTTGATGATCCGTCAATTGCTTCAAAGCATAGTCAAACATCAGCACCATGACCCTCTTGAGCAAATGACCGTTTTTGTGGCACTGGTCTTCTGAAACACTGATCTGAAAAAATCATATCCCCAATATACTGTTTGTATATTGCATTGACAGCCTTGATTTGTATCATACAAGTGAAAATGTAGTGTGAAACTAGTGACAAGGGCGTCAAAATGCATGGTGAAGCCTGTAGTGCAGCTTTCTCCAACGTGGTATGCTTGTGTTCATATTTCATACAGGAAAGGAAATGTTAATGTCATTGTTGTTAGTTATTGTAGAAATTTGGGAGTAAAAAGATTTAAAAAAAAAAAAAACTTTTGGAAGCAAGTTGTAGGAATTTTGAAAAACTGTTGTTTTAGTGATTTTTTATTGGAAATTGCTCTTAAGAGTGCCAAAACTTAGTGCTTCTAGTTGCATTGGCTCGTTTGGATATTACAATCAATCAACCTGAACTGTTTATTAAGTCCAGAACACATGAACATTTCATGGACTCTGCAAAAATTCCCACTGATTGGATGATTCAATCTGTCTGTGATTTGGCATTATTTTATAGCTGTCCCTTTTCCAAGTCATGGATGGAATGCTAGTTAGGGTTGTTTAATAAATAGATGGTTCAAATTGTTGAGTGGGCCTATTTTTGTGCAAACAATCTTGATTGTCTGTATCAAAGGTCATTGATGAAAATGATTAATATTAGTCAGATTGGTATGATGTGTGCATGGTAGCCTATGAAATGTACTTTGGACCTAAAGAACAGTCTAGGATCAATGGGTTGGCCTGTCTCAATGCAGCTAGGAAAAGGATGATGAGATCTATTGCTTTCGATTCTGTCATGTACTTGCTTGTAAAAGCATATAGAGCCCAATATAAGACATTTTAATCCTCCCATCTACTCAACCATCGTGTAAATGGCTTGGATCACTTACGTTTAAAGATCCTCGATGAATGACAACTGATTGTCTTTAAACTGTTGATTCTCTTTGGATAAACGGTGACCCACTTGATGATTGATTGCATGAGGCCACCAGCCCCCATCCCGGCCTGGACATCAGACATAGATTTGAAGCCCGGACAGTCCTCTGGCCGAGTTTAGAGGCCGAAGCCAGTCGCTATAGAGGACCCATTGCTTCCCCCAGCGTTAGTCCACGGTGAATCTAAGGCCTACTGTGGATGGAGCAAATCTCCTAGTGGCAACAGTCAAATGGACAGTTAAAAGCAAACGGTTGGACCGATCTCAAGGGTGGAAAAGGGATGGTTGAGATCATTCAAACAGAAAGATAGGCCATGCTCCAATCCATGATGGGGGCCATAATTTGGACAGTCCCAATAGGCAATGCAAAGCCTGCCACGTGTGATGGGTGGAATTTCTCACAACTTGGTTTTATAGCAGAAGTGTTCCGGAAATGTCGGAGTCCGGAGCAGTAGTAATTTTCATGCAGAAATGGATGGGCATCTCACCAGGGGAAAACAATCAGTGGCCCCCAGCATTAGGCACTTCTGCTTAGCCACCAATTAATCCATGAGAATGATCCATACAAGGGCGGAGCATTATTGTAAAAGTAACTTACTGTGTTTAAAAGCTACTTAATAAATATTTATTTTAAGTTTTTAATTTTAGTTTTTTAACTTGTGACTTTTCTACTTCTCTCACTGTCCATGTCAAAGGAGGCTCTCTCTCTCTCTCTCTCTCTCTCTACTCAGTCCATATAAAGCAGTTCCCACATGGTGGACTGTCCACGTTGAAGGTAGGGGACTGTCCACATTAAAGATAGGGTTCACACAGTGGACGGTCCACATAAAAGGTGGGCCCCACATGATGGATGACCCCATATTAATGTGGGCCACATGTGGATGGTCAACATCAAAGGTCAACCCATAATAATAAAAAGCCCACATCCGAAACGGGCTGGTATGATGGACATCTACAATCAAAGGTGAGCTCCACATGACGGACAGTCCTACATGATGGGCAACCAAGTCGGGCCCACATGATAGACAGTCCACATCAAAGGTGGGCCCCACATGATGGATGATCCACATCAAGGTGGATCCCACATGATGGTGGTCCACATCAAAAGTCAGGCCATAATGATGAATGGCCCATATTCAAGGCAGGCCATGCATGATGGATAGCCCACATCACAAGTTGGGCCCACACAATAAATGGTCCACATCAAAGGTTTGGAAACCAAACATGCATTTTACTTTTTGATTGATAAGTATGTTGTTCATCAAACATATTTACTGTATAAATAAGTAGAAACCAAGACAAGCTACTTATGGCATAAGTAGCTTATCCAAAGTAACTTCCCATCCAAATGTCCCCTAAATGATCTAAAGATTTAATCGATCCATTCACATGGCCTGTGTTGATGTCAGATTCTGGTAACAGGTCCCTCCAAAGTATATGCCCTTCTCGAAGTTAGCTCTCCTCCAGACTTGAAGCCAAAGAAGAAAACTAAGGGTGGCCAGCACTTGGCCGTTGGCCCTCCAAAGCTTAAGTCAGAGGTGACTTGATCGTAAGATGAAGTGTGAAACGTAGGCTTAGAAATTGTGTACCTTTGTCATCTATGGAGCCGTCTTTTAATAGAGATCCGGATGATCCAACCTATTACGCAAGCCATTAAGATCACCATTGATTTCATGAGATAAGATGATTATCTTGTTGACCCTTAAATAAGGGGATGGCCTAACTACTTTAGAAGTCTACCTGATTACGTCTCTTGATGGAGATCTCCCATGGTTCGAAGCTACAAATAGAAACATGCCATAACCGGCCTATATGGGCTGCTGGTACTATAAGACGGAGGATATGTCCCCAAAGAACCAATAACCCATGAGTAGAGCTGCTCGCACTCGCAGATGGCCTCAGTTTAACGACCAAGAGCAGAGCTGCTCGCAGATGCCCTCGTTTAACGACCAAGAGCAGAGCTGCTCGCATAACGGACATGTACGAGCAGTTGCAGATCTAAGGCGATATACGGGATACGAACAGGAAGACTTGCCATCCAAGGGGTCTGGTCTCATGTCTTGTTCACCTTAACGATGACCAACTTTATTCTACAACAGATGCCCCCCAAGTCCTTAGCGTTGTGGGGCCACGCGAAGGACTTACTATATATATATATATATATATATATATATATATATATATATATATATATATATATATATATATATATCGTACCTATCTGAGCCCGCATTTATGAGGGTGCCAGATTTTCGCAGCTTTTCAACTAATAGAAATGAAGCGACGCCCGCCGCGTATCCCAGGAGTTAACGCTTGTGCCTATTCGACTTTCGTGCCAAACGAAGGGTCGCCGTGTGTCGCCCAAATCCAAATGAAATGATTGCCTATAAATATCGGAGTCTGCGGTGATTTCTTCATTTCGAAGTTTGCTGGAGTTATTCAAATCATTTCCTTCTTCTTCCAGGCGTGACCTCTCCGCAAAGGTATTTCTTCCTCTTTTTCCATCTTTTCTTCTACCATTTTGCTATGGCGGGGAACTCTGATGAAGAGGTTGTTCCTTTGGGAGATGAAACTCTCGATTCATCTGAATCGAATAACGCCAGAGTGCCGGTGGGAAGGTATTCTGCCTCTGGTTATCCATCAATAATTATGGAGGAACAGCTTACAAGCTTGCAGGAAAGATACCAGATTCCTGACTCCGTCATTCTCAAACTACCCGGAAGGGGAGAAATCGCCAATTCTCCACTACCGGATTGTGTCGCCATATATGAATATTTTTTTCCGACTTGGTGTGCGTCTCCCCCTCCATCCTTTTATCCGGAGTGTTCTCCGAATTTACGAAATTGCCCCCGGTCAACTTATTGTCAATGGCTGGAGGGTCGTGTTGAGTGCTATGTCCTCTGGAAGCAAGCAGGGAATGGAGACTTGACTGCTGAAGAGTTTTTAAGGATGTGCCAACTGAAAAAAGCCACATTCAGTGAGGGTTGGTACTATCTCTGCTTCTGGCACTGAGATAACTTCATTATGGGGAATCCCACTTCAAATTATCCTCGAAGGAGGAGGAACAGGTTTTACGCCTCTGGTAATTGTGAGTCTGATGTGGGATCCAACCCCAGAGGGCACAATGTCAGCCGCTTCTTTTGCGAAGGTGGGTTAATTTTTACTCCTTCATCCAAAGGTAAGCAGGATTCAATATCTGTTACTAATTGACTTGATCTTGTATCTTGCGGGCATTCCTGTTGGGAAGAGGCTCAGCTTGCAAGGGGGACTTAACGAAAAAATCGTTAAGGTCTACAAGCTTTCGGAGGACGCCCGGAACGTCAACGTCACCCTCTCACTTCCTTGCCTTTCTGCCACTGGTCTTATCCCCCAGGAGGAAGCGATGGTTAATGTAAGAGATAAGAGGGGAGCGTTATGAGTGCTACCCCGTCTAAAAGGCGCTGCTTCGAAGAGGCAAAAGAAGACGACGGCTGGCCCCTCCAGCCCGCATGCGCGAGCAGACAAACCTGCTCGCGAGTCGCAACCTTAAAATCCTCCCTCAGCAGTTGTGACTCCTCCGCCTGGCCCTCGCAACTAGCCGGTAATAAATATAATAAATAACTCTCCGAAAGGAGACGAGACGAGGCCAAGTCACCCTCTGACTGCGGGTCACGAACCTGGTACAGCTCATGAATTGACTCCGATTCTGGAGCCAACGCCTGCTCGCAAATGCGAGGCTTCTGCTACTCGCGAGTCGAGCATTTCTGAAATGGTTGTAGCTCAGCCTTCGGGGTCTGGGGTCTACATCATCCCTGCCCACTTGCATCCAATATGTAAGTTTATTTTTGAAAATATCACCCCCTAACTCTTTTCGGGCTCTCCCGGAGCCTGAAATTACGTCGGTAGTCTAACACGACACCTTCATATGTGCGGAAGCTTAAAGAGCAACTAGAATTATGGCTAAGTCCTATAGGGGGGGTGATTAGGACCTTTTGAAGTAATTTTCGCCTACTTATACAATTTAACAAATTAAACTAAGCAAGCAAGAACACTTCAGCTTCCAAGCCTAAGTGGGTCCAATCACAAGACTAGCATATGGTTTAAGCAATAAACAACCTAGTCTAAGCATACATAGATAATCAAATGATTTAACTAATCAAGCTCCTAATCTATGCAACCTATGTAGACTTATGAGAATGGATCAATGAGCTCAAGTCTACACAACTAGTGAAAGTACATCTTGTGTATGGATGTACCTATCTAGTGCCTAGCATACTTTCCTATCAAGCATTCTTAATTAAACAATTTAAACATACAATGTTAAGATATCAATGTGCTCAATCAATCACAAACACAAGCATGTATAGTGGTTTGACCTTGGGTCTACTCCACTCCAAGTTCAAGTACTCAACTCCTTTGAGCACACCGGCATTCACTATCAGGGGTTTTAAATAAGGTTCACCTCTCAACCTTTATACGAAGGTTTTACCGGTTCACCTCTCAACCGTAACCGGAGTTTTGGACAAAAAGGGCTTACTCTCAACCCAAACGGAGTTTTGAACATAGGCTAACTCTCAACCTAACGCACATTCACTCCCGTGTCAGAGGCTCTCCCTTGGAGACTTTGTTTAGGTCCGGCAAACGGGCCAAGGAGTGCCAAACAACCCCTAGTCTTTAGGCCGACAAACAGGCCAAGGAACGGCCAACGTCCCTAGTTCGAGTTGACAAACAAACTCTACACTCAACTCCCACAGGGAATTGAGTGGATGGAATCTCAATAAAGACAAACTTACTTGTCGGATGAGCCCCTTGTTCAGCACTGGTTCGGGTTGCTTGATCTCCGCTCTCCCGTGCTTTAATCAGCTTCCCTTTCTCCCCCGATCGTGTTGCCGTTGCGTCGCCAATGCCTCAGCTACACTTGATCAATCACCTTGTTTGTGATGCCTTTAAGATGCCCAAGGTGATATGATGGTAGGTTTGAGAACTCTACAACTAATAGGAATGAATTGCCTAGAGTTGCTCACCTACACCGATTTCATCTTAGAGATTTGGATAAGGATACGCCTATCAAGAAATATCCAAACTCTAGAGATCAAGAGGGGATGAAGGTCATCTTCTTCATGAGCTTGGAATGCTCCAATCTTGTGTTAAAGCACAAGGAAGATGCCTTGCATAGGCTGAGAATGAGCCTCAAATGATCTCCAACAATGGTGGCTTCACTCCTCTCAAAATCCCTCTTGTTCCCCCTCAAAATGAGCCAAGCCCCTTTAGAAAAGATGTTCAAACGGACAGAAAACGGGCAAAAAATGGTTAGTCCCGACCTATCCCGACTGGTCCCGATCGGTTGGCCAATGGCCAGTGAAGACAGAGAGTACACTGTCTAGAGGGGGGGTCGGACCAAACCTGCCGACCAGTCACGACCGGTCGGCCCAAGGGCCTGTGCATTACAACCAATGCTGTCTGGACTGGAAGCCAGTCCAACCGGTCTTGACCGGTTGGTCCAGTCCAGCCGACCGGTCGTGACCGATCAGACAGGCCTATGTTCAGCCAGTTTGGTTTGCTAACCCACATTTTCACAACCCCAACTATATAGCCAAGGTTTGGGTGATCTTTTGGGACACCTAGGGCCAATCTATGATGACTAAAGGTTTCCTAATATGGTCAAGGTCATCAAAGAGGTTAAGGGTTAGGTTTTGGTCAAGGTTAAGGCACACCAAGGCATCACTTTTACCTGTTTCTTCTTCCTTGATGCAGTAGGGCCACTTTGAGTCTTCGGTCTTTGTCTTCACTAAGCTCAGCCGACACTAGACTCACTGACCTAAGTGATTGACAAACAAGGTGCACTAGTATGCCACAAAAAAGTACACTAACAGAGCCCAGTCCAGAGAGTCTCTCCACAGATATTGGAGTGAGGTTGATCCAGGTAAACTCGCTGTTTATATTCGTTGGTATTTTTCAAAGGATTTATACCTTAAATGACAGTTTCCTTTGTTCTCGAGCAGGGCTTGGATCTCACTCTGTGGACGAGACGCGAAATCGATGCTGCTCGCCGCACTATTGATGAAGGAGAGAAAAAGAGACTGGCGATGGAAGGCGAAATCCTGGGGAGGGATCGTTTGATAAAGTCCCACGAAGCCCTGATCGCCAAGCTAAATGAGGAGAAGAAGATCCTCATTGGCAAAGTCCAAGCATTGACTAATCGATACCAGTCATTGGATCTCAATTTTGCGAGACTCTCGGAGATGAACACAAAGGTCAAGAAGGAGAAGGAGATCTTTCATCAAAAAAAGATCTCTCTCGCGGAGCATCTTGGGGATTGTAGAGCACGCCTCAAGGAAGCCGAAAAGGCCCTTACCTAGCTGAAGGATGACTCCATTCACTGGGATGAGGAAATGACGGCCTATGTCAAGATGGTATCTGAAGAAGGCCCTCGTGCTCTTCTGGAGTTCCGGACTTCACAACTCTATGAAGATGAACGATATGAAGCGTACGTTGCTGGTCGCGATTTCGCGGTTAGAGTTATGCAACAGATTTCTCCATCGTTCAACATTGAGGAATTTGATAGAGTTGCCTTCGAGGTCGCTGCCAGAGAGAGAGCTGCGGCCGAGAATGAAGTCAAGGAGGCTACAGAAGCTGCACAAGTCCCTGAGGCAGGACCCAAGGCAGAAAGCTAGGAAGCTCCTCCAGACGAAGAATGAATGATTCCGAGCTGCTCCCCTTCTTTTTTATTTGAAACAGATGTATCCACTCCCCTTTCTTATGTAATCTAAACAATCGTTAAATGAAAAGATGTTCTATTATCTCTTCTTTGATGTGTGAGAATTCGTAATTGTTTAGATGCTTCGCTTAACTCATGAAAATAAATTAGGCTCAATTAGGGAGGTCTTGGTGACCACGTCCGCTTAGAGATAGGTTGACCTATCAATTGAGTCTTTGGCTTTGCTGGGAGCAAAAGATTTGGTCAAGAGAATATTTATATTCTCTTCAGGGCTATTCGAGTCCAGCAAGTGGAGTAGCGACCAAGTTTATGAATTTCACAACTGATCATTTGAGAGAAAAGAATCTATCTTGATTCGAATATGGTTTGCCATTTACATCGGTTTATGGAAAATATCGAAGTAAATGCTCTACGTGCCAAGGGCGACGTAGAGGTCTTCCTCGCATGTCTTCGAGATAATAAGTGTCTGGTCGAAGACTTTGATAACCCGATATGAGCCTTCCAAATTAGGATCAAGCAACCGAGTGGTCGTTCTAATATTCTGCCTAAGCACCAAATCGCCGAGCTGAAAAGCTCTGGCTTTAACCTTCGAATTGTGATAGCGAGCTATTCGTTGTTGACAAGCTGCTGCTCGAAGACCAGCTGTATCTCTTTTCTCTTCCAGAAGGGCAAGGTGAAGCTTTAAACCTTCCTCATTGCGAGTTGCTTCATAGTTTTGCACTCGATGAGTTGGTATCTCGACTTCTACTGGGACGACTACTTCGGTGCCGAACGCTAATGAGAAGGATATTTCTCCTGTTGAATTGCGAGTCGTTGTCCTATTAGCCCATAGAACTTCCAGAAGGAGTTCTGGCCATATACCCTTACACTCATCAAGCTTGGTCTTCAAGTGGTGTTTGATAATTTTGTTAACTACCTCTACCTGTCCATTAGCTTGAGGATGATACCGAGAAGTCGGAATATTACATATTTTTCACTTTTCGCAAAACTCAGAGAATGCAGCGTTATCGAACTGTCTTCCGTTATCGGAAATTATGGTATGGGGAAGTCCATAACGGCATATAATGTTCTTCATATGAATTTAATAGTTTGTTTTTCGGTGATGGTGGCCAGAGGCTCCGCTTCCACCCGTTTGGTGAAGTAATCAACTGCTACAATTGCGAACCTGTTCTGACCTTTTTCGGTGGGTAGTGGTCTGATTATATCGACTCCCCATTGAGCAAAAGGCCAGGGGCCATCCATCGGAGTCATTTGTTCGAATGGTAAATGAGGGACTGGAGAGTAAAGCTGACATTTATCACATTTCTTGGAAAATTCAATAGCGTCGGCTTTCACAGTGGGCCAATAATACCCTTGTCTCATTGCTTTGTATGCTAGAGACCGTCCTTTCGGATGATTACCGCATGTCCCCCCGGTGTATTTTATTTAGAACACGGTGTGCTTCTTTTGGATGGAGACACCTTAAATATGGTAAAGTGAAACTCTTACGCAATAATTTATCGTTTTGTAAAATATACCTGGCAGCACGGTAGGGAATCTGTCGTGCAGATTTCTTATCATCTGGGAGTTGTCCACTCTTAAGGTAAAGGATGATAGGATCCATCCAGCACGGAGATAACTATAACGTAGTGACTAGCTTCGGAGTAGTTTGACCGATACTCGGAGTAGAAAGGTGTTCGATAGGAACTGCTTGCATTAGATCGGACTCTAAAGCGGAGGCTAATTTAGCGAGAGAATCTGCGAGCTTGTTCTCCTCGCGAGTAATATGAATTATCTCATATTGCTTAGTTTAGCGAACAAGATGAGTACCCGTGATTTGTATATGGCCATCCGCTCTTCTTTTGCCTTGAATTCATTGAGAAATTGATTGACGACCAGCTGGGAGTCGCTATGAATGAGCAGATTTGCTATCGCGAGTATATTAGCTATTTCAAGGCCAACGATTAAGGCTTCATATTCCGCTTCATAATTAGAGGCATGAAAGTCGAAGCGTAACGCATATTGGAATTGTGACCCGTTGAGAGCTATTAGGATCAAACTGGCACCGCTTCCAGAGGAGCATGACGATCCATCTACGTATAACGACCAGGATTGCTGCTCACTGGTCGTTGGATCATTATTGGAGATAGGAGCAGTGGATGTCGAATATGTGAATTCGGCAATGAAATCGGCTACGGCTTGGCCCTTTACGGCGGTTCGCGAGCAAAAGGTGATATCATGCTCCCCAAGCTCTATCGCCCATTTAGTTAATTGTCCAGATACTTCAGGCCTTTGGAGGACTTGCTTTAAAGGATGATTCATAAGAACTATTATAGGATGCGCTTGAAAATAAGGCCGTAGCTTTCGAACCGCAGTTACTAAAGCTAAAGTGAGTTTTCCCATGTCGGAGTATCGAGTTTCAGCATCTACCATTGCTCGACTAATATAATAAACGGGCCTTTGTATCCCAGAGTCTTCTCTTATTAAAGCGGCGCTGACGGCTGTGGAAGATACAAATAAATAAAGGATAAGCTGCTCGTGTGGAATAGGCTTGGATAACATAGGATGTGTGCTCAGATACTGTTTCAGTTGTTGAAATGCCTCCTCACATTATTAAGTCCACACCCAATTGATTTTTGCAGTTGTACGTAGGAGCTTGAAAAAAGGAAGGCACTTATCAAAAGGCACGTGAGATAAACCTGTTTAACGATGCGATTCGACCAGCTAACCGTTGAACTTCTTTAAGAGTAGATGGAGATTGCATTTCAACCAAGATCCTAATCTTCTCAGGGTTTGCTTCAATCCCTCTCTAACCAACCATGAACCCGAGGAATTTTCCAGCAGAAACTCCAAAAGCACATTTTTCTAGATTTAACTTCATCTGATATTTTCTCATCAAATCGAAAACTTATCGAAGATCTGCAAGATTATCATTGACCACGACGCTTTTTACGAGCATGTCGTTTACGTAAACTTCCATGTTCCTACCGATTTGCGCAGCAAACATTTTATTGACCAAGCGCTGATAGGTGGCTACCGCATTCTTTAGACCGAAAGGCATCACCTTATAACAATATAGACCTCGACCAGTAATAAAGGCAGTATTTTGACGATCAAGTGGATGCATCATGATCTGATTATAACCAGAATAAGCATCCATAAAGCTAAGCAGGGCATGTCCTGTAGTTGAATCGACCAGTTGGTCGATGCGGGGAGTGGGGAAGCTATTCTTCGGACATGCCTTGTTCAGGTCGGAGTAGTCCACACATATCCTCCACTTGCCATTTGCTTTGTGCACGAGAACGACGTTCGTGACCCACTCTGGATAGTCGACTTCTTCGACAAAATTGACAGCTAATAATTTTTCGACCTCGGCTTTAATCATCATCTGCCTTTCAGCTGTGAACGCTCATCGACGCTGATAGATAGGTTTAAACTTCGAGTCTACATTCAGGCGATGAAGTGCAATGTTGGGGTCGATGCCTGGCATATCTTTATGAAACCGAGCGAATACATCTTGATATTCGACCAAGAAGTTGGTCAGATGAATTCGAAAGACGTTATTCAGAGATGTATGGACCTTTTTGGAAGGATCATCGTTAGACAATTGAACTTCGATCGTTTCTTCTCCAGCTGCCCCTGCCTGATACGTATTCTCCCTCGAGTCCAAATTTATTGTTGCAGGAGAATCTGCTGTATCTCTTGAAATCATCATTATGGGAGCTGCCTGGATATCTTTTCGATCTTGTACTGCGATTTCATAGCACGCCCGAGCCTCCTTTTGATTTCCTCGAACCACTCCCACTCTTGATGCATAAGTAGAGAGGGTGTAAAGCCGCTCCTATCTTGGTAAGAGAAGGTCGGCCCAAGATGGCATTGTATGCCGATTTTCGATCGACCACAAGAAAATTGATGAAAACAGTAACCTTGGTTGGAGCTTCTCCAAATGTGACGGGGAGGCTGATACTTCCCTCTGGCGTTACTACTTCACCCCCAAAACCGACAAGGGGGGTTGACACTGGTTTGAGCAAATTTCTGGCGAGACTCATCTTGTTAAAAGCTTCAAGATAAAGACATTTGTAGAACTGCCTGTATCCAACATAATGCGATGAGTTAAATAATTCGATACCTTTAATGCTACGACGATGGAATCCTCATGAGGAAAATGTAGCCCTTCAGCATCCACTTGAGAGAAGGAAATTTGCTGATGGCTTAAGTTTGTCGGGCTGGATGATTTCTCCACCCAATAAACGTGTTGAGGCTTCTGGCTCGCCTTCCGAGTATATGCTTTTCTTGAGGCTTGTGAGTCTCCTCCACAAGACGGGCCACCTACAATAGTTCGGATTCCGCATGCTGGTTCAGCATCCTCCTGTGAAGGGTGACGTTGCGGCGACTTCTTTCTCTGATTTTGATGGTCGCGACGTGCTGGTGTATCAGAACGTTTGGGCGAGCGATCCTGTCGTGCGACATAATCTCAGAGGTGCCCCTTTTAAATGAGGGCTTCGATCTGGTCTTTGAGAGAGATACAATATTAGGTGTTGTGCCCAGTGATCTTTGTGGAAGTAGCAGAACTTCATTTTATCTCTTTCTTCAGGATCCGACTTGATCATTGGGGGCCATTTAACATACGACTTGTGTTTGATCTCCATCAATACCTTTTCGGGGGATCAATTGAGAGGTGTATAATTGCGATATTTTCCGAAATAAGATTTCCTTGGAGAATAATCGCGTCGGTCACGTCGGTATTTCTTATCTGCTGGAGAGATATCTTCAATTTTTCGTTTTTTTCCTTGAACACCATGGTGAGCTAGGGCTACTTCTTCAGCATTAATGTATTTTTTAGCCTTGGCTTGGAATTCGATCATCGTTTTAGGAGGGTTTTTATCCAAGGCGAACTGAAATCTTTCGCTTATAATGCCCGCTATAAGGGCAGTGAGCCCCTTATCTTCAATATAACCTTCAGTTTGGACTACTTCCGTCGTGAATCGAACGGTGAATTCTTTGATCGTCTCTCCATATTACTGCTTCAAATCTGATAGGTGAGATGCAGGTTTTTTGACGCGGATACTTCCCATAAACTGAGAAAGAAAAAGATCAAATAACTGAGAGAAAGAATCGATGGATCGAGGCTTTAGACCACGAAACCAAGTACGTGCTGCGTCTTTTAGAGTTAAAGAGAAGGCCCTGCACATAATTTCAGAGCTGTATCCTTCCAGCTCCACAAGAGATCTATACGTCTCCAAATACTTAAGGGGATCGCTGATTCCAATATATGGGACAATGTTGGGCGTCCTATATTTTTTAGGCAGAGGAGCCTCCATCACTTCGCGAGTAAAAGGAGGTTCTGACTGTCGGATTATCGTCAGAGTGGGTGTTGGGAGATTAGACTGATATCGTTGTTCGATATCAGCGAAACAATCAGCGATTTTCCTGAGATCCCCTTCCCAAGGCAGAGTATAACTGGATGTTTCGCCATCGAGTTGTTCTTCAGGCTGACGCTGTCAGGAAGCGCTAGAGCGGATAGATTGTGGGCGCTGATTAGGAACTTGATTGCCGCGAGGAATAGGGTTTGAAGGAGGGTTGACCTGAGCTTGTGGTTCATCTAGAGAATGTTTAGAAGCTGCAGGTGCAGATTGTAATGGCGGTCCTACTGGAGGTTGCTGCGATTTGGGGAAATGCTGATCAAACCGATAAGATATGGTTTAAAATCCTAGCTTTGAGGGTAAGGAGTGTATCCCTGGCGAAGCGCATAACACCATCGAAGCCACCGGATACTTCTTAGAATGGATTTTGCACAGGTTGGCTGGGCTCCGCCAGAAGAATCCCTGTCGAAGCAGCCTAAGGTAGGTTGGGAGTTGGCTCAAGAATGTCTGGCGGTGGTAACGTCTGCTTTAAGGTGGAGGGATGAGTCGTCTTCTTAGGGGGTATAGTGTGAGGTGACAATCAGTGATGAGAATGAATTAAATACTCGATTCCCATAGACGGCGTCAATCTATTGATGTCAGATTCTGGTAACAGGTCCCTCCCAAGTATACGCCATTCTCGAAGTGAGCTCCCCTCCAGACCTGAAAGCCAAAGAAGAAAACTAAGGATGGCCTGCACTTGAGCATTCGCCCTCCGAAGCTTAAGTCAGAGGTGGCTTAATCGTAACATGAAGTGTGAAACATAGGCTTAGAAATTGTGTACCTTTATCATCTATAGAGCCATTCTTTTATAGAGATCCAGATGATCCAACCTATTACGCAAGCCGTTAAGATCACCGCTTGATTTCATGGGATAAGATGATTATCTTGTTGATCCTTAAAAAAGGGGATGGCCTAACCACTTTAAACGTCTACCTGATTACGTCTCTTGATGGAGATCCCCCATGATTTGGAGCTACGAATAGAAACAAACCATAACCGGCCTATATAAGCTGCTGGTACTATAAGATGAAGGATATGTCCCCAAAGAACCAATAGCCCATGAGCAGAGCTGCTCGCACTCGCAGATAGCCTCGTTTAACAACCAAGAGCAGAGCTGCTCGCAGATGGCCTCGTTTAACGACCAAGAGTAAAGCTGCTTGCATAACAGACATATACAAGCGGTCGCAGATCTGAGGCGGTATACGGGATACGAACAGGAAGACTTACCATCCAAGGGGTCTGGTCTCATGTCTTGTTCACCTTAATGACGACCAACTTTATTCTACAACAGCCTGGATGAGATCATGGTTACATTCACTTCCTCACATCAAACGATCAGTCACCAATCCAATGGTTAAGATCATTCAAAGAACCGAACCCATCCCTTGATGGGTTTTGCTTGGTCGACCTGTTTGCTTTGCTTGATTGGTAAATAATAGCTCAGCCATCTGTTTGCAGGCCATCAATCAGGCGGTTGAGATCATCTTGGGAGGAGCTGACGGTGCTGCACAAAAGCAGAGAGAGAAGAAAAGCTGTGGGATTCAACTTCCAAGGATTTTGGAACAGGCTTTCAGGCTATGCAGCATGAAAATTTTCAGATAGTTGTCGGCAATTTCATAACACCAAAGCTCACACCATGCAAAACCCAACAGTAGCGAACACGGCTATGCTGGCAATCAACGCAGACTATCCATCTCGTGCAGCATGTATATCATGTGGCTTTTCCAGCACAAGATAAAACGAGAAACAGTCCACAAGTTCACACATGAAGGGAAAATGCTATTTACTCAGATGGCTATTATGATCATCTCATCCAATCAGCACGATTTTCCTACCATGGGCCATCCGTGGTGGGGCCCACTGACCCCAGACACCTGTATGGTGGTGAATCACAGTGAACCATACCACCGACATAGGTTCAAACAAGTACATCTCTTCTCTCTTCGCTACCGCATTGGACAGAACTGCCTTTTGCCCCAACCATAGTTGTCTACAGCCCACCTACCCATTTATTCAATAGAGCAACTACTCAACAGGTCATAAATTATCTTTACATAAAGAGAACAAACTGACCCCCAAAAGGTGGTTGTACCATTTCTTCAATACAACAATCTTGACAAATACAGAAAGCCCCAGCCCAGACCAGACAACATGTCTCATTCATCGGCAGCGCTAGCGGCACTTAGATCCACACTAAGATCAACAACCTGTTAAAAAATAAACCTATTGAGCACACCAACCAATAACTCATGACTAATGCATTTGACACTGGATACCATGTCGTGTGAAGAAGTCTCATCCACAACTAGTAGATGCAATGAGTTGAAGTGTGGGGTTCACAATGGTGTATGGCATCTAACCAGTTTGACATGGTTGCCCCATAATGAAAATGGTATGCCCCCAAAAAATCATGCCAATCCAAAAAACAAACAAGTGGGCCGCAAAGTGAATTTCAAGGTGCTTGGGTGGTGTTCCATTGTTTTCTATCAAGTAGCTCCCGTGATGATTGGATTGGCATGATTTTTGGGCCATCCAATTTTCATGGAGAAACCCTGTTGGCTGGACTGGATGACAAATTGCACCATGGTGGACCCCACACAGCTTGTTGCACGTTTTTTCAAGTACAATAGTTACATGTGAGACCTTCCTAGTGTGAAGAACTTTGCACACTTAAACGGCCCTAACAATTGCATGGCACAACCATCCATGTATTCACCTTGTTTTTCATTCGTTCTTTTTACACTTTAGCCGCCACCGACCATGCTCCTCGACCAGATATTTGTGGCCCATGGATAGGCAATCCAGGCTGGTTATCAGATGGGGCTGCGCAGATGAACCTTTCCCCAAAAATCTCCTCGATGGGAAAAACCTCACTCTTCTATAGGAGTGTAAACAGATGGTCATGAAAACCAATACAGCAACAGTCCACATTTAACTGATGGCTGGTATCTTCCAATCTGGGAGATCTTTTGGGGCATGGTCCATACACAATACAGCCCATAAGATGAACAGCATGTTTCGCTGCAATGCAATTCTTTAAGGACTTTGTTTGCACAAATAATCAAAATTAGGGGTGGCAATGAGCGGGTGACCCGGCCTTGTAGGGCCAAGGCCCAACCCCTAAACTTGGCCCAAGGGCTAGGGCCGGGGCCGGGTTTGAATTCAAGAATCCCTCATAAAAGTTGTTATCAGCTATACCATCAATAATATCCCCAATATCAGGAAAACATCCATAAATAGGAAAAGAATTGACAGAAAATTGATTTTAAAAAATCCAAAAACTAAAAAAAATCTCCATTTTGGAGGGGGGGTTGGCTCCTTAGGTTATTTTGATAACTCTTGGTTTTTATTGAATCAAAGATTGGATTTGAAGAAAAATCTTGACTAGGAACGAAGGCAGGGCCAAAACTCAAAAGCAATGAAAAATCCATAGAAACTTCACATATTCTTGTTTTCAAATGTTAGCATGGATTGCAACGGAAATCCAATCTACGCATATCTCATGCAATGACACGGAATTTGTGGCAAAAAAATTAACGTTTAAGTAAATGATGGGGAAAATTGGTGAAATCCTATTTTTTTTTCTTTTTTATATCGGAAAATGTGTTCTTTTTTTTGAAAGCCAAGTATTTATTTTTCAACAAACTTCATACAAAAGATTACAACGTTTACAGAACTAACCAGGAATCTGGGAAATGAAAATTGGGATCTTCAATGTTTATAGAGATGGCCCACTCCTAGACTAATAGCCTGGCATGAAAATTAGGATCTACAATGTTTACAAAGATAGCCCACTCCTGGCAAATGTGTTTTTCACTGTTAATTAATGTTGAAATTTTATATATTAATGAGTATTGGCCAATCTATTAATTGGCAACAAATTTTAT
Source organism: Liriodendron chinense (assembly GCA_003013855.2). Lineage (NCBI taxonomy): Eukaryota > Viridiplantae > Streptophyta > Magnoliopsida > Magnoliales > Magnoliaceae > Liriodendron > Liriodendron chinense. The sequence goes on from ML058357.1 coordinate 740,326, forward strand.
ATATTTATTTAAATTGATTTTCTTGACAACATGTGGTTTAGGCCCCTATAAAAAGGAAACTTATTATGTATGGTCAATGTTGTCAAATCGTAAATTGTAAGATTTTTTCAGATTTTCATAAAAAAAACAAAACAATTATACATAGATAAGAAAAATTAAAAAACATATCAATCATCCATTTTCTCATGAATATGCTAAAAACACAATTTAACTATTACATTAATGTAGTATCAATTGTACGTACAAATTATAATGTATGATGTATCATATATCTATGTATAAATTTATTATTGTGTTGTAATCATTTAAAAGGTAACCCTAAAAAAGATTTGCAAAGAGTCCTTAAAATTTTTGTTTTGTACCTTTCTTGAGTGTAGAATCATGTTAGAAAAAATGACATTCGATTCCATTGTGAATCAAAAGATATCTTGATTTCTTTATTTTGGGTTTTGAATATCAAAATCCACAAAAGAAAAAATAGGATATTTTTAATGGTAGAGAGTTGTCAAATCATAGACCTATTTGCATGAATATGCATTAAAAATATATGATCATACCGCTATGTCTGTAGAGTCTTAAGAAAAACCCTGAATTATCAATGCACTCATAAATCAACGTAACTATCATGAATATTTTACCGGTCTTTTGTGTTTTAGCCTAATTTTGATATGTTAGAATTTATGAACAGTTTAGATTTAAAGAAAACCCAACCGTTCAAAAGACGAACTTTTCATGGAATGTCAAAAATTCACGATTTGTAGTTGGAATGGAAAATAGAAATCTTTATCATTGGGAATTTGATTTTTTAGTATTTTTTTTTAATCCAAATGGGGGGTACTTCCTTATTTACATAAATTTACTTAAATGTTTTTATGTAAATAAAGTATACAGTGCAGGTATGCAGTGCTGGCAGGAATACAAGTGAGGAAAAATTGAATACAGAATAATAATAAAATAATTTTTTTAAGTATTTTTTTGGGCCCATTTATGAATTCCAAAATTATCTTACGATTCGATATGATTATTGTACGATTCGATACAATAATCATACGATTATTTAAGATTTGCAATTTAGGTGTACGATTCATATCGTATACACCCATACGATACGATATGAATCGTACAATTCATATCGTAAATCGTATGATTTTGATAACACTAAAATTATTTTTTGCAATATTTTGATTTCTACATGTGAAAACATGTGTCTTTTAACATCGTCTAAAGTTTCACCTTCTTCCCAACATTTCCCCAAAATGTCTCCCTCATAATCGGCGAATACTAATACAAGTTTCCATATCCCTGGTCATCGATACATGTAAGAATACCAATGTGTGTGCGCAAGTGCGTGTGCGTGTGTTAATTTGGACTTTCTTTGAAACTTGTGATCACTTGACGTTTTTCCTTAATATGGTCACTCTTGACCAGGGTTGGCCCGGCCCGGCCTGGCCCATTGCCACGTCTAGTCCAAATTATAAAATTTTGGCCATCTTCCCTTTTATATATATTGTTGTAGTTGGTTATGGAAGCCAAAGAATGCAATACATGCAAATCAAACATTCTTGACCAAACCAAATAAATACGACCACAAACAACTACATTCATCCAGCTGTCACTGCAGCGCTCATTGCTTGGTATGAAAAAAGTGCAAGTTCTTACCTTTCCAGTGATCATGGTATACATGGAAAGCACATCCGTGACAGTCGACTCAAAGTGTGTAGTGGCATCATAACTCTGTAAAATTGAAAGTGAACCATCACTAGGCATCAGCCTTGGAAATAAACCATAAGAAAGAGCAAGAGCAGGGCATAAAGAGTCCAACCGTTGAGATAAAGCAATTATCCAGAGAGGGTTCGTTGACGGGCTCGTATCTGTCATAAATATCAAAAAATATCTCATCAACGGGCCCCAGGAGATCGATTCCTGGCTTTAGTTCAATATCAGGTCGATCGGTCTCAGCTTCCGTTGAGACGAATGCAATGAATTTGCCTTTTGGGGCGACGTTGTGTGAGTAGGAACAACAGAAAAGATACCTGCTCAAACAGTAGCAAATGCGTCATAAAATACTACAGATAGCCCCCAATCAATAATATACTGCTCAAAAGTTATTTATATTTTTCCATAAAGAAAAGAAAATTATCAGGATGAATTTCCACACGTTTTAGATAAAATAAGATGAGTTTTCTTTTATGGATAAATTACGATAAAACTCACATGTCTGATTTACGCCCCAGCTGTTTCTGGGGAAGAATAACCTGCACTGAGTGAGAATCGGTGGTATTCGGGATCGGATGGCTCATAATACATATTGCTCTAGCAACTCTCCCAACCTTTCTAGTCTGTTATAACCATAAGAGTCTTCCGTCAAAAATGGCTTGAGTAGAGCTCTACACAAATGTCTAAATTTCATCGGTTGACTCAGAAGTTGGCCTGGTCTGCCCAATCACGTTCCCAGTACAGAGTTCAATCCAAATATTTCAAAAAAGGGATTGTATAATCCACAATCTGGGCATACGTATAGAATCCCCGCATCTACAAGTGGGCCCATGATTCTGTGACCCAGAATGTTGATTTGATAGCCCCACAGTGGACGGACAATGACCCGAAAATATATCTTGCAGATTGGAAGATGCCAACCATCCAATCTTTGGTTCTTTTCCAGTTGAATGTGGATCATTGGTGTGGTTCCTTAGCAGGCTCCCATTCAAAGGGTTAACATTGTCGCATCATCCACCATGGGCCCATGACATCAAAGGACCAACTTATACGAACTGAGGAGTCAACTGCATCATACATATCCTTGGTAGAGGGAATCATAGAATTCCTCCACAAAATCAGCTACTTTTTTCAGTGACTTGAACCAACTTCCGAGCAAATACAATTTCAACAAGAAGATGAATTGACATAAAGATGATGGACGATTACCTTGTTGCGCAAGTAGGAAGGGTCGCACACGACTTTCTTGCATTTTGCAGTCTCCCCTTCTGATGTCACGCCAAAAACCTTGCCTTCTTCATTGAATTCCACCTGGTATTTGGGCATCCCATAACCACATTTTTGTAATTTATATGATCTTGCAGTTCTCCAGTGATAAATCAGAGACAGCGATACGAGATCATGGCATCACTATGAAAGAAGAATTACCTTGCACTCAGGTTTATTCAACATGTAGGTCCCACCATAAACAGCACTGAGGCGTGCAAATGCCTGAAAAGATTTTCAACAAGTAGCTCATGGTCAGTGGATAAGGCTTTCTACTTTTGGAATGTGGAATACGAGAAACACAACGAAAGATACCTGTGGGAGCTCTCCTAAACCGTACAATGGATAAATGTATGGGGATCCTCCTTGAAATCGTGCAAGAGACTCTGCATAAAGCTATTAAAGAAGAGGATGGTATATCAATGGATTCGTTACTCAACAACTCGCCCATGGCTGCTTCAGAAAATGATAATTACATGCATGGATTCCCTTTCCTGACCATTAAGTGATATGAACAATGTCATAGAAGGAACTAGCACCTCCCTCTCACGCTCCCCTTCTTTTTTTCTTTTTCTTTTTCTTCCTTTTTTTCTTTTTTTTTTTTTGGGTAGAGAATCTAGGTTCAAACCAGAGGCGTCAATGTTGACAGCGAGGAGCATCCCATTGAACTACTACCTCGAACTCATTCGCTGTTTAGAAAAATGGAAAGTAAAAAAAGGAAACTCTATGGAAATTAAAGAGAAACAGTTGATAGATATGTACTTCAGACAAGGTTCTTATGATACATACATAATTTTTTAAAAAATCAACAAAAGGTTAAAAACAAGAAAACAAACAGGAAAATAAAACCCAAAAATAATAATAATAAAAGCATCATGTTTCAGGCTTGCATATATAGTTTTAGACCAAACAAAAAGAAAAGGAAAAAATTGGTTAGTTACATCACCAAACATCAGCTTTGCACAACAATCCACAAAAAGGTATTTATTGTTGTTTTCATCACTAAATTTGGTTTCAGGATGTCCAAAGATATAGAAGAAAAACGATGGGAAAGAATATTAGGTTGCCGTATTTTGCAATGCCCAAGCTGCAAACGTGAATTGGCTTAAACATTGCATGGCTTCGCCTCAAGTGTGGGGCTTGGTACCTATTGGCTGAATCTTTGAGCTCTCTGGCTGCATCCAAGAGCCCCTCAGATTTTACTATTCTCTCTGAAATTTGACTTGGCTTAGCAGATGCAACTTGGCCAAGGTTTTTTAATCCTCTAAAGCCACTAGTGGATGGGATTGGATGGGAAAGACTCTAGAAAATGCAACAGTGCAATACACAGGCAGCAAAAGAACAATAACCAATTACCCACCTTCATTCTCTTAACAGTATCCAGTGCAGGTTCATCGAGATAACGGTCATCTCTGTGAAGGGCCAATGCATGGCCAATAAAGTCCACTGTGTTGTCATCCAGGCCATATTTCCTGGAAAAAAAAAAAAAAACAAGAGCATAAGCTGAATGAATTTGAGTATTTGGTCATCAAATGCTATAGAACCAGGCCCAAAGTAGTAAGGAAAAGTTTTACATGACCCTTTGGAAAATAAAATTTACAAGGCACAGCAACCATTAATAGATGAATGTGTAAGATGATCACGTGTCTGGTCTTCATGCAAGATGATAGAAAATAGATCCCTTAAACTGATTCTCCATGGTTAAGTATCTATTTAGAACAGCTAGAATATTTAGACACCAAACAACAGGATAAAATCTTTATGCTAATGTAGCGAGAGAGAGAGAGAGAGAGAGAGAGAGAGATGATTTCAATGGTGGCATCCCACCTGCAATGTTTTCTGTCCTATGGCCTACTTCAGTCTCCAATCCGCATCATTTTTTACATAACATCTTATGTAGAGCGGACCGTAGACAATTTCATGGCCAATATGGACCAAAGGAAGCCCAATCGGAGACAGAAGTGATCTGGGCCGTCGGAACCGTAAAACAGTCGTATCTCGCAATCTAGGATAAGTTTTGGGATGTATAATATATAATTTTGGAGTAGCTCAAGCTAGTAAAGCCAACTAACCCCGCTACGCCAGGTTGCCCATGCCGGATTTGCGAGATATTCGACCAGATCGACGGTCATTAGCCTAGTTTTATTTTGATTTTACTATTTATAATAAGTTTAATTTTGCTTATAACCTTTGATCCGTTGAGAATTAGGAGTCGTGCCCAACATGAAAAGGGCTTAGAAAACCTAGGGGAACAACATGGTTGGGCCGGATTGGAAACGTTCTATTTTTGGCCAAAAACCATGAAGTTTAATAGGGATAGAAGACGCCTATAAATAGTAAGTTTACTATTTATAGTAAGTCGCGCTTTTTAGGACTTCTAGTTGGAATTGGAGTCTGATACTTCATCCTAGGATTTAGTTTATTATTTAAAGCATTGTAATCACGTTTTTACTCATTCAATCAATTATAAAAAATTTCTAGGAATTATTTCCTGTTTTTCTTCTTCTCTCCCTCGTGGATTCGAGGAAGTCCGGTTGAGGATTCCGGAAGCCTTTAAGGTATTTATCTGGTAGGGAAGACGGTGCTCAACCTTACCACAACCCCCCGCGTCAATGGTATCAAAGCGAGGATTATTCCTCGAGACAATGGTTTCTAACGAAGGTATGGGAAACATCCCCGCTGACGGTGATCAAGAGATTCTCTATCTTGTGAATAAACTAGACAGTCTTCAGTTGTCCATGGAAGGACTATAGACAACTCTCGACCGTATTGCTATAAAGTTAATTCCAGCCCAAGCCCAAGGCGACGATCAACAACCACATGTGCTCGCTATACGGAACAACCCAATATTCCGTAGTGCACCATCGATGGCCAATCGCAGGGCTACCCCAGAAGATTCAGAACCAAGCGATGAGGAGGTCGAAGACATGATTGTACAACGGCATGTGCGTGGGAACGGTCGTGGGGATCGTGCTGAAAGAGATTTTTCGAGGTAAAGCTGAACTTCCTAGTTTTAATGGCTCACTATGTATAGAAGATTTCTTCGATTGGCTTGTGGAAGTTGAGACCTATTTTGATTATATGGATGTACCGAAAGATAAGCGAGTTAAACTGGTTGCATACAAGTTAAAGTCAGGTGCTTCTGCATAGTGGGAGCAGTTGCAGCTCACCCATGCCCGTCAGAATAAGTTGCCCATCCGATTATGGCCACAGATGAGACAACTTCTTCGATCTCGATTCCTTCCCAGAGAGTATGAGCAGGTGTTGTTCCAGCAATACCAAAATTGCAGGCAAGGGAGCCAAACCGTTGCTAAATATGAGGTAGAATCAATAGATTAGCAACGCGAAACAATTTGACAGAGACCGACCCACAAAAAGTAACGCGATTCATCGGCGGTCTACGGCCCACAATTCAGGATTGAGTTCAGTTACATTCGGTCTGGACTGTGGATGATGCAGTGGACCTAGCAACCAAGATAGAGACGCAACTCGCAAGGGCCTCAGCCCGTACTTTTCCTTCAACTCGGGCCCCCATAACGGCTCCTACACAGGACGCGGCGTCATCCAAGGGAAAGGAATTAGTTGGGGGGCGTTCTCAGCCTCCAACGACCGTAAACTGAAGCACGGGGAGCGGTCCTTCTAGGCCCCAACAAGCAGCTGCCTACAGCAGTGGGTCCCAATCGGGCTCCTCCTAATCCATACGCGTGCCCAAGGCCAAATAACTGTTTCGATTGTGGCCAGTCGGGTCACTTGTCGAACTCTTGCCTTCAACGCCCCGCAGCCCATCTGGCTATCAACGAAGGGGGTGCTGAACGATAAGTATAGAAAGAAGACCCTGAATTTGATGGGTTGGAGCAAGCTCATAAGGAGGACGCAGAAGGTGCGGAATTGATGACTGAGGACCATGGTGAGTCCTTGGTCGTAAGGCAACTCCTTTATGCTCCAAGTTAGTAAGTGCACCCGCAGCGGCACAACATCTTCCGCACGCAGTGCACTATGAATGGCAAAGTCCGTGACTGTTATCATGGATAATGGCAACAGCGAGAACATCGTCTCAAAAGTGATGGTGAACAAGTTGTCGGCTTCCTACAACAAAGCATTCTACTCCTTACCCAATCAGATGGATCGAGAAGGTGAACGAGACCAAGGTAACTGAACAATGCATTGTCTCATTTTCTATTGGTAAAACTATAAGGATGTGGTCCTTCGTGATGTGGTTGACATGGAGGCATGCCATATGTTGCTTGGGCTGTCATGGCAATCAGATCGATACGCGACCCACCGTAGACAAGAAAGTGTGTGTGTGTGTGTGTGTGTGTGTGTGTGCGTGCGTGTGTGTCAAGGATGGTCACAAAATAATGTTGGCCCCCATGGCACCAGAGAAACACCCTGAAGCTTCTAAAGTGGAGGGGAACTCTCTCCTAGCCATTCGAGAGTTCGTTGATGATATAGCAAGGAAGCCCCCTGATCATAGACGAAAAAGGAGCAAAAAAAAAAACAGCTAAGTTCAAGGCAAAATTCAGCAAACTCGGCACCATCGGGCGCTCTACCGATCCATCGTCGATCGCCCGACCATTGACCAAAATGGTCCAGCGAACTTCGTAAACGGCCAGGATAATTTCGAACGCCCGACCATCCTTCATCGGGCGCCCGAAATTCATATGAATTTCCAGTTTGCTCATTGGACTGTTTTAGGGGGGGTGTCGGGTGCCCGACCATGCGTGGACATATGTGCGGATTTTCTGATTTTCTTTTTTATTTTTCGTGATTATTTCCTAGTTTGTTTATAACTCTCTTTTAATAACGTTTTTAGGGTTTTAGGGTTTCATTTTTCTCTATTTAAGGAGGCTAAAACTCTTTTGCTAAGCATCTCTTCTTTGATTAATGAAAATCTTAGACTTTTAGTCTTTATTTCTTCGTGAATTCAAAGACAGGTCTTGTGGATTTGAGATATCTCCTCGTGGATTCGAGATATCTCCTCGTGGATTCGAGGAAGACTGGTTGAGGAGTCTCAGTAGCTTCGTGGATTCGAAGTATGTATCTTGTGAGAGAGACGGTGATCAATCTCACCCCGTCTACGCTTGCGCCAAGTTGGTATCAAAGCGAGGAACAACCTCGAGAAGATGACTTCTAGCGACAGTAACGACAAAATCCCCGCTGACATTGATCATGGGATTAACTATCTTACGAAGAGGATGGAAGCTCTCCACCGGTAGAGTTGGATGGCTATGCAAGGGCTGCAAGCCACTCTCGACCGGATTGCGGATGCATTTACTCTGCCTCGAGCCCCATGCGAAGTTCAGCCTCCTGTAGTTGCTATACAGAACAATCCGATTGTTCGTAGGACACTCTCAGTGGCAAATTGCAGGGCTACTCCAGACGATTCGACCTCTAGCGACGAGGAAGTCGGCGGCATCATGGTCCGACATCCTGCTTATGGGGACGAACATGCAGATCATGCAGAGAGAAACTATCGAGGTAAGGTCGAACTTTCTAGTTTTAATGGCCTATTATGCAGTTGAAGAGTTCATCAATTGGTTAGCCGAGGTAGAGCGGTATTTTGAATACATGGATGTGCCAGAAGAAAAGCAAGTGAAGTTGGTTGCAAGTTGAAATCCGATGCATCAGCATGGTGGGAACAACTTCAGATGACCCGTGTTCGACAGAACAAGACGTCCATCCGATCATGGCCTCGGATGAAGCGTCTTCAACGGACCCGCTTCCTCCCTAACGACTATAAGCATATTCTATTCCAGAAATACCAGAACTGTCAGCAAGGAAATTGGTCCATAGTGGAATATTTGGGAGAGTTCCAGCAGTTTAGGAACGTGAAATAACTTGTCAAAGTCTGAATCACATCAAGTAGCACGGTTCATCGATGGATTGCAGCTCACGATTCAGGATCGGGTTCAGATGGTTCCGGTCTGGACCTTGGATGAGGCCGTCCAATCGGATGCTAGGGCAGAGACATAGCTTACGAGAGCCCCTACAAAATCTTACTCTGTAACAGGCCCCGCTCAAGATTCATCCCCGTCCAAGGGAAAAGAACCCATTGAAGATCGTCCTCAACCCACTGTGGTCACGACCCGTGCATCGGGAAGTGGCCCTACGAGACCACAACAATCAACAATTGCGTCGGGCCCGAGCAAAATCCCAAATCCCTATGGTCAACTAAGGCTTGATCATTGTTTTAAGTGTGGACAGCCGGGCCACCTATCAAACACATGCCCACAACGACCAATGGCTAATCTAGCCATCACTGAAGAAGGCGCGCAAGCTGAACTAGAAAATAACGAAGCTAAGCACGCCGAGAATGACGAGGGAGGAACCGGATGGCTTTCTAGAGATCAAGTTTGTCCTTGGTCGTGCAAAGGAATGCATGCACACCTGAGGTGCAAACCAATCCCCAGCACCACAACCTTTTCCGCACCATGTGCACAGTGGGTGGAAAGGTGTGTGATGTGATTATTGATGGAGTTGTGAGAATATTGTGTCACAAATGATGGTGGTGAAACTGAAGCTTAAGACCACTGCCGCATCCTTCGTCGTACATGCTTGGCTAAATTCAAAAGGACAGTGTGACAATGGTTAAAGACTAATGGCTTGTCTCCTTTTCGATCGGTAAGACATACAAGGACCAAGTGTTGTGTGATGTCGTAGATATGGACGCTTGCCACATGATACTTGGGCGACCATGACAATTTGATCGAGACGCCACTCAACGAGGACGAGACAACACTATCGCATTCATCAAGGATGGAAGGAGAATCGTTCTTGCTCCCAAGATTAAGAAGGAAAACTCCAAAACTTCTAAAGTAGAGGGGCAATCTCTGCCTACAGTGACTGGTATTACAAGAGGAACCAAACAGAACAAAGAAAAGCGTGCATTCCACATGCTGCCAGAGAAAGTTGCTACAAAACATCTGGTACTAACGTTGAGCACAATTCGTTACCCTAAGACCGAGGCGAAACTCGAGGGCGAGTTTCTTTGAAGTGGGGGAGTCTGATGTAGCAAGGAAGCCCCCTGATCATGGATAAAAAATGAGTCAAAAGAAACAGCAAAGTTCAAGGCAAAATTTAGCAAACTCGGCAACATCGGGCGCCCGACCATCCATCATCGATCGCCCAACCATCGACCAAAATGGTCCAGCGAACTCCATAAACAGGCAAGATAATTTCGAACGCTCGAACAACCCATCATCGGGCGCCCGACCATCCTTCATCGGGCGCCCGAAATTCATATGAATTTCCATTTTGCTCGTTGGACTGTTTTAAGTGCGTGGTCGGGCACCCAACCACGCATCATCAGGCGCCCGACCATGCGCGGACAGATGTGTAGATTTGCACGGATTTTCTGATTTTATTTCTAATTTTTCGTGATTCTTTCCTAGTTTGTTTAGAACTCTTTTAATAACGTTTTTAGGGTTTTAGGGTTTCTTTTTTTCTCTATTTAAGAGGCTTAAACTCATTTGTTAAACATCTCTTTTTTATTAATGACAATCTCAGACTTTTAGCCTTTATTTCTTCGTAAATTCGAAGATAGGTCTTGTGCATTCGAGGAAGACTGGTTGAGGAGTATCAGTAGCTCCGTGGATTTGGAATAGGGATCTTGTGACCGTCTACGCTACGTCAGTTGAGGAATCAAAGGAAACCAGCGAGATGTATGCCAGTGCTGGTGAAAGGCGAGTCAAAACCCTCCAATATTCCTCCTAGCCTTAAACCATTGTTGAAAGAGTACAGAAGTATCTGGCTCAAGGAGTTACCAGATGGATTGTCCTCCCATAAGAGACATCCAACATCATATCGACCTTATCCCTGGGGCTAGCTTGCCCAACCGACCACACTATCGGATGAGTCTGAAATAGTGTGAAATACTTCAAGGGCAAGTGGAGGAACTGATCCGTATGGGTCATCTCAAAGAAAGCATGAGCTCATGCAGTCGTGCCAGCATTATTAACTCCAAAGAAAGACTGGAGCTGGCGCATGTGTGTCGACAGCCAGGCCATTAACAAGATAACCATTAAATATCGGTTTCCAATACCGCGGCTAAATGACATGCTCGACATGCTTGAGGGTGACGAGGTGTTCTCTAAGTCAGATCTGAGAAGCGGGTACCATCAGATTTGCATTAGGAAGGGTGATGAATGGAAAACGGCCTTCAAGACCAAGGAAAGGTTGTATGAGTGGCTAGTTATGCCCTTTGGTCTATCTAATGCTTCGAGTACTTTTATGCACCTAATGAATCAAGTGTTGAAGCCGTTCATTGGCCGGTTCCTAGTGGTATATTTCGATGACATCTTAATTTATAGTTAGAATGAGACAGAGCACATGAACCATCTCAGGCAAGTGCTACAAGTATTGGCCGATAATAAACTATATTTGAACCTGAAGTGTAGCTTCTTAATCGATCGGTTGTTATACATGGGGTTCATTGTAACGTCCACAGGCATTCGAGTGGACGAAGAGAAAGTTCGAGCTATTCGAGATTAACTGACCACGACAAATATTCATGAAGTACGAAGTTTTCATGAATTGGCAACATTTTATCGTCGATTCATGCGGAATTTCAGTACCATCGTCGCACCAATCACCGATCATATGAAGAGACCGTTTCAGTGGACCAACGAGGCAGACAAAAGCTTCGCTGAAATCAAGCATCGATTGTCCATAATGCCGGTCTTAGTGCTTCCCAATTTCGACAAATTGTTTGAGGTTGAGTGTGACGCCTCATATGTCGGTATTGGAGGGGTCCTTTCTCAAGAAGGCAGGTTGGTTGCCTACTACAGTGAGAAGCTCAACGACGCACGGAAGAGGTGGTCGACTTATGAGCTTCAGCTGTACGCAGTGGTCCAGGTGGCAAGCGCTGCGACATTGGCGACATTATCTGATTCAGAGAGAGTTTGTTCTCTACACTAACCATCAAGCATTAAAGTTTATTGATAGTCAGACTAACGTGAACAGTGTGCATGCAAGATGGATTGCATTTTTGCAAGAATTCAAGTTCGTTCTGAAGCACAAGTCAGGGCAACAGAACAAGGTGGCTGATGCACTTAGCCGCCACGCATCACTGCTGGTTACATTGAACAATGAGGTGGTCGGATTCGACTGTCTCGAGTTTTATGCTGAGAATGAGGATTTTAAGGATGCATGGACAAGGTGCCAAGAGGGTCACCCAATGACCTACATATGCAAGAAGGATTCCTCTTTAAAGGGAATTGATTGTGCATCCCCCAAAGTTCTCTGCGGGACAAGATTATTCTTGAGCTACATGGTGGTGGCCATAGTGGTCACCTTGGACGAGACAAGACTAGAGCATTGGTGGAGGAGCGGTATTATTGGCCGCAATTGGCTCGTGATGTGGGGAAAGCAGTATAGCGATGCCATGTTTGCCAAACCTCTAAGGGGTAATTTCATAATACAGGTCTCTACACTCCATTACCCATGCCTAATGCCCCTTGGGAGGATTTATCCATAGACTTTGTATTGGGTATCCCACGAACAAAACACGGCATGGATTCAATGCTCGTGGCGGTAGACTGATTCTCCAAGATGGCACACTTCATTCCCTGTAAGAAGACCTTTGATGTAGTACACGTGGCGACCTTGTTCTTCTCAGAGGTTATACGATTACATAAGATTCCCAAGACAATCACTTCAGACTAGGACACAAAGTTCGTTAGCCACTTTTGGCGAGCCTTATGAAATCGGTTTGGTACCATCCAGACAGATGGACAGACTGAGGTCATGAACCGCACATTGGGGAATTTCATCCATTGTATTTCGAGCAAGAAGCCGAAGCAATGAGACATAGCCCTGACTCAAGCGGAGTTCGCATTCAACAACATGTAAACTGCTCGACAAGGAAGTCTTCGTTCCAGATAATCTATGGGTGAGTGCCTCACCTTACACTTGATTTGGTCCCGCTGCCCAAGATTTTGGGCATAAGTATTGCAGTTGATCACATGGTGGACCGGATCATGGATATTCATGAGGACGTTCGGAACAAGCTACAGGCTTTGAACGAGAAGTACAAGGAAGCGGCCGACAAGCATCGGCGTGTCAAGGTGTTTGAAGTAAGTGATCAGGTGATGGTCCATCTATATAAAGAGCGATTTCCTACCAGGACCTACAACAAATTGAGGCGCAAGAAGATTGGACCGACACCGATCATTCACAAGATCAATGACAACGTGATGCAGGACAGCCCTAAATATGATGCATGCTCATGAACACAATTATTCAGCGGCAGTAAAAGCAACAATAATAATGAAATCTAGCATTAATCATCACAAACTAAGAAAAACATAAAGGAAACATGCAATGGAACGGGCCATCATCACAACCATGTAGTATGGGATTCAATTAGGGCATAGGTTGGATCCGGCGAGGGATGGAACCTCCCGATCTTGCATGGCTTTACCCAATCGATCAATGAGAATCACTAGTCCGAAGAACCAGGAAGTTTTTCGGATTAGGGATTTGAGAATTTGAGGGATTAGGGTTTGGATCGATTCTCAAGGTTTAGATCGTGGGGAATAGCAAAACGGAAGTTTAGAGGGATAACAATAGGAGATAAAATACCTGGAAGAAATTGAAGGGGCACCAGAAGAAATCAGAAGAAGAAGATCAAGGAGAGAAGAAGCACCATGAGAGAGAGAGAAGAGAGAAGCCACCAAAGAGGTTTGTCTTTTCATTAATAATCAACCAATCACGTTACTAGGGCTTAGCCCACTTAAATAAGCAAGAAGAAAACATAAAAGTACCAAAATACCCCTAAAATATCTCTAAAAAAACAGTTTAGTACGTTGGCCGGGCGCCCGGTGACCAATTTGGCCGGGCGCCTGGCTAAGACAGAAACTGTCCAGCAAGGAAAACTGAAAATTTGCTGAATTTCGGGCGCCCGGTGCCAAATTTGGCCGGGCGCCCGACCACCTTCAGAAAAGCATTTTTCTATTCTTTCAGTCGGGTCTTCTTCCATCCTACACACGTGTCTTCTATGTGCCAAATCACGTGCGTAGGGTCTTCAATGCCCTCAATCATCGCCTAACCACAAGGATGGTACTTGTGGGTGGCGCTTTCTTCGTTGGTACACTTGAAATGGTCTTGTGTCCTCATCACAACGCCTACGTTGTTAATCTTCCAGATGACATGGAGATTTCAAGGACTTTCAACCTTGCAGATCTGTACGAGTATCATGAACCCAAGATGGACCAGAGGAAGCCCGATCGGAGACAGAAGTGATCCGGGCCGTCAGGACCGTAAAACAATCATATTTCACAATCCGGGATGAGTTTTAGGACGTATAATATATGATTTTGGGGTAGCTCGAGCAAGTAAAGCCAACCAACCCTGCTACGCCGGGTTGCCCATGCCGGATTTGCGATATTCAACCAGATCGGCAGTCATTAGCCTAATTTTATTTTGATTTTACTATTTGTAATAAGTTTTATTTTGCTCATAACTATTGATCTGTTGAGAATTAGGAGTTGTGCCCAACATGAAAAGGGCTTAGAAAACCTAGGGGAATAACGTGGTTGGGCCAGATTGGAAACTTTCTATATTTGGCTGAAAACCATGAAGTCTAGTAGGAATAGGAGATGTCTATAAATAGTAAGCAAGTCGCACTTTTTAGGAGTTCTAATTGGAATTGGAGTATGATACTTCGTCCTAGGGTTTAGTTTATTATTTAAAGCGTTGTAATCACGTTTTTACTCATTCGATCAATTATTACGAATTTTCTAGGAATCATCCCCCCCCCCCCCCCCCCCCCCCAAAAAATTAACATGAGCTGTCTCAACAAATATACAGAGTAGACATTAAACAGTCATCAAGGTGGACCCCACAGCCTTTTGTTGCACTGGTTCCATATTAATTCCGTCAATGAAAGCTACGGGCAGGCATGCAGCGAGATACATGCAGAGCTCCTTTAAGACGCCAGCAGATAAAATCGTGGCCATTCACCGGCTTTTTGCATGAAAATCTCAGCCATGTATCAGAAAGAGCATGGCTGGAGTCACTCAAAATGGCATGGTCTTCGAACACCTCAAAAAATAATTGGTGGAAAAGTGTTGCCCTTGCTAGTCGTGTTATATGTAGTATAGATTTACCCTTCATCATATTGTGATTGTAAGTAGCTCAATTTAAGAAACAAACAGAAATCTTCCTAGAGATAACAGACTAGAATGTAGGAATCCCTGAAATGACAGCCTGTACAATAACACTGACTGGTGTTAACCTTGCAAATAAAACGCTCATGAAAAGCGGGGATGTGAGTCGCTCAACTCATGAGACGCAATTAATAATTTTAAAAGGCATACAGAAAACTCTGAAATAGCGTTTGCAAATGCCAGATAACCATCCATTTCCTTCTACAGAAAAAAGTGAAATAGTGTTTGCTAATGCCAGATAACCATGCAATTTCCTTAGATTAGCATGAAGCAGATAAGCCGCAATACATTCAGATGTGGGAGTGGGAAGCTTCTATTTCAAAATGCTAGCAAGTATACAATGCTAGGGAGAAGATCCAGTAACTAAGGAATATTTTCTTCCCAAGCATCAAATGCTATGGAGAAGATCTAGCAACTAACGATGTTCCCTTCCAACCATATCCTTTCTTGTCCTTCGGTTAAAACACTTTCTTTTCTATTAAGCGATCTGAAGCTTTTCATAGCTGGAAAATCCAAGACAACCAGGGTTCAGAGTTCAAAAGACAAGACAGTGGCTTCAACGCTTCTGTAGCAAATGAGAAAGAAACATAGAGTAGAGTCATCACTCTGTTTCCACCAATTAGAAAGGTTGTGTATTTCTATGGAAAGTCACATCTTTAATCAAGCATGCATAGTGCATACCTTCTACACCAACACAGATTTTAACAAAATTCACAGAAAACCAAACTCCTATTAGAAACTAAACCCCACTTCCCTAATGAGGTATTTGCTTCCTGATAAAATTCAGAGATAAGAAATCATGGTGTTAAGCCCATAGATCCAAGTTATTTACCAGTTATTGAATTTTGTACATGTGGCAAGTGTGCATGAGATCCAAGCCAATAGTCCCACAGGCCCACCTTCAATGGGCAAAAGACAGTATCACAGCAATCCTAACCATTCATTTGAACCTTCTAGGAAAGGTAAATAAATGGTTCAGGATAATAAAAAAAATCAACTGACCACCCTCTTTTCTGAAGCAATCCTCCGAGGGTTTGGATTATCTCATCAGTGTGAGTTTTGTGTTGCGGCCCATCCATGGTAAAATCCTACAAAATCAACGGTTTGAACCCTTGCACATGTGTTACACATAGACCAGCATAGATTCACTGATAGCTTGAGCAAAAATGAGTGACAATATCACTAAAGATTACAGCATTGGCAAATAGAAAAAGAAAATTCAAAACTACTACCGATATAAATTGTAAGCAAGCACAATCAGTTTATCTTTTAAGAATCACCCAGTACAAATCAAACATATGCAAGAAGCCAAGATAAGGAAAATACGCAATAAGTTCTCTGGTTGTCACTCTCGTAAGGTCCATCCCTTCGTGTGTCTTGGGATCATTTTCTACATAATCTTGGACATAGATGAAGAATTTGCGAGCACGGCGCTTTTCAAATATGCCCATCAATGGAGATTTGAGAGCCTCCATGTCAGTTGCTGGAACCTTGTGAACCTGTCATGGTAAATTGCAACTTTAGGCACAGAGAACAATGCAAAGCAAAACAAAAGCACACAAATATTCAAGATATCAAAGGCTAAAAAACAGAAATGAGGTTACCTTTCCTTTATTAAAGACGTAGCCACCATCCACAGCCTTAAAGGACAAATATTTTGTTACGTCGGTATGAATGAGGACCCGAACCAGAGTACCATTCGCCATCATGAACTGGTCAAACAAGCATATTTCAGCACAAACAAAATCTGATGTGGAAGAAAGCTCTCAACTTCTGAGAGAGAGTCCGATAGGGAAAATATAAGATGCAATAAGATGCAAGTCTAAGACAAGAATGTTAAATCCAATAGAATAGGTAAACATTTGAGTGTCGACATATTTTTAAAGACCAAATAATAAGAAGTTCCATTTTCAGTTGCATTTTGCTTCTCTCCTGATTTTTCAGCAACCGAAAAGATAGGGCACAATAATGGTAAAAAAAGGTAGGGCATGATAATTATTTAAAAAAAAAAAAAAAAAAGATCTATGAATAAAAGACACTGAAGAAATGATAACATGCTTAATCCAGTGAAGAAGAAACCAACTGTATCAACTTTTCCGTACACATGGGCCATAGTTAGGTTATCCAAAACATTGACCACTTGGAAATCTGATGGGCTCTTAGTGGATGGGGTATGCCCCAGATATGTTTCTTCTTTTATTTCATTTTTTTGAGAATTTACAAATTTACTAGATATGGCCCAAAAGGCCAAAACAATTATCGCAAATCCCAAGAAATACAAGAAAGATCACAATCACCAAGAGTGATTAAAATTGAAGCTCATTCCATTACATCCACCTTAGCCCGTCTAAAGACCGACGAAGAATCTTTCCCACACCTCCTTTGCAAAGGTGCAATGGATGAAAAGATGATCGACTTTTTATTCACTCCTTATGCAAAGCACACAGATATTTGTAATCACTATACCCTTTGGAGATTATTGACCCTAAGAACCTTGTTCCAACCCACCAGCCAGACCTTCAGCAGGGCCCCATATGATCAAAGATTGAAAGTGTTCGCCATCGTTGTTGCATGAGTGGACCCAGTAAGCATGCCATAAAAGAAATGGACCGAAAATAGCCCAAATTTATCCCTGCGCCAAATCAGAGAATCCAATTCCAAATAAGAAGGGGAGATATCGGAAATCTGCTCGAACAAGCTAACAAACTCATTAATCTCTTCTGCCTCCAGATTCCTCCTACAAAGTGAGGTCCATACCAACCTAGCTCCGAATTTCGAGAAGCACTGAGCAATAGTCATATCGTCATTCAAGGATAGAGATATCAACCTTGGAAAGTCTTCATAAAGCCGTTTGTTGCCCAACCATACATCCTTCCAGAATCTAAGCCTCCACCCATCACCCACTACAAACCCAATCCCTCCTTAAACCACCTCCCCACACTAGATGTCACTTTCCACATCCATGTGGCCCTATATGTGGAGGACTCCTTGGTCCCAAGGTGTGTCGTAACAGTAACAGTGGGTGTAACGGTCCCCACCGTTACCTTTACACGTACCTTTTTTTTGTTGAAAAAAAATGAAGAGAAAATATGAAGTATTGAGAGGATCCCAAATATGTATTCTTTTTGTGGTTTTAACATGTTTATGATGGTGTAACAATTCATTCTGTGGTGAGAATGTTGTTTCAGCTTGCTTAATGATTTAATTGATATGAAATGCCTAGATTGACCCCAAACTGGCCCTGAAAACTGGCTTGAAATTCATACAAGCTATGGAACTCATCCTAGAAATACACATCCATAAGCAATTGACAACACTCTCCCGTGTAATTTTAAGAAAAAATTGAAATTAAGTTCGGATGAATAGTATCGCTAATTCAAGGGACCATTCAAATGCGCCCCCAAATCAGCTCAAAATTATATAATCTATGGGACTCATCTCACTAATGCATATCACTAAGGATTTGATATCATCCCCCCCAAGAAATTAAATTCGGATTCAATTTAGGGAACCACTCAAATGCCTCTAAGTCAGCCCGAAATTCATGTAATCTATGGTACTAATCCAACTAATGCATATTCCTAACCAATTTACACCATTCATCATAAGAAATTTTAAGGAAAAAAATCTAAATTAAATTTGTATGAATAATGTCACCAATTTGGGGGACCACTTGAATGGTCCCAAATCAGCCCGAAATTCATGCAATTATGGCACTCGCCCCACCAATGCAACCAGCCTCACATTTTCATCATCAAACTATCAGATTGGTGAATATTTATTGGACGGTGAAGACAAAAGTATCTAGTGTTTCTATTTCAACAAACAAGTGTCCACAAATCAATGGTTAGGATCATCCAAACAATCTGATTTTGGGATTGTGACTTAACAACAGGCGGGTCCCATTTTCTGGTTGGTTTAGTTTGGTTTAATACATGCCACATGTATAATATGAGAGCACAATTGTATAAAGCGTCGTACGCCACCAGAGTATAATGTAAAGAAAAAGAGGTCTGAAGTCAAAACGGACCCAGCAGATAATTTCCAACTGGTTAAGTGCATGTAAATCCAACCTTTTGAATAGATTGGCCCCAAAATGAGGCTCACCTAGTGCAAAATCATCCATATCTATTCATCAGGTGGGCCACACCACAAACAATAATTTTTAACCATTGATAAATAACAAAATACAACTGCAGTCCACTCGGTTAGTGGATGTACTGAGTTTTGCAAAAGGTCATCCTCATGACAACGCCAACCTATTGGACGGTATGGATGTCTCACATGCATAAAAGGTTAGAAAATTATCCACTGGTGGACGGTAACTAATAGTCCAGCCGGTTGGACGGAATTTCTCCTTTTTAAAAACAGTGGTTGTGGAGAAGACATGTGTTCTTTTGTTTTTCGGGGTGTGTGGTGTGTGTGTGGGGGGGGGGGGGGGGGCAGGATGCACCTATAAAGAAACCTGGAGAGAGAGAGAGAGAGAGAGAGAGAGAGAGAGAGAGAGAGAGAGAGAGAGAGGCTCCTACAGAGAAGTCCAAAGAAGAGAGGAAGAGGGAAAGGCATTCCACTTGCAAAGGAGAAGAAGAATGTAAGCTTGCCCCCCCCCCCCCCCCCAATCTCTAAAAATGTAAATTTTTTTTTTTTTTTTTTACGGTGCCATTATTCCATTATGATGGACCATAACAGTTCATTAAAATAAACCTGTGTTATAGTGAGTATTTTTAGGATGGCCCGTTATGCCCCGCATCGCATAACGGATCACGCTGTTACCATTACATAATTGATTTGGCATACCTTGCTTGGTCCACTAAGCCCCATCTTTTGTTCTGTACTTCTTCACTGCTACCAATGCTATTTACCAAGGACTGCAAGGTTTATATCTTCCAACCCCCCCGGCACACCTCATCCCATTTCATTACATGGAATTTGCTTTTCTCCTCTACTCCCTGCCATAGTCTTTGCAACCTATTCAACACCTCCTTCAAACACTTTAAGAGAGATAAGAACTAGATAGGGAGGTTTGATAGTGTTGCTTTAATCAATGTTAACCTTCCTAGCTCCTCCTAATGATAGATGGTAGTGCTTCTATGAAGATAATTTCCTTTCCACCTTCTCAATCACCCTGTCCCACAAACACTTTGCAGGCTTTCCAACACAAAGCAGAAGCCCAAGTAGAAGGAAATGAACACGTCTTGCACCAAAAACATTTGCAAGCTCCTCTAATTCCTTTGGAAATCATATTCCTAGCATCTCACATTTCTAAATATAAACCTTTAAGCATAACACCGCCTCGAACCAACAAATAATCTTCTGAAGATTGTCTACCTCCACTTCACAAAATAGCATTGTGCCATCTGCAAACTGGACAAGGGAGACATGAAAATCACACCACCTTAAACCTGCTTATAAGACCCACTGATACCCTCTTTTTCCATCATTTTACTTAAGGCGTCCATCACCACCAAAAACAAAAGTAGTGATAGAGGACCCCCCCTGCTTGAGCCATGGCAATGACTTGAACAATCCTTTAAAGCAATGAGTTTATAAGAATCAAGAAATTGGTTGATCTCATGCAAGCCTGAATCCATCTCCTCCATTTCTTGCCACACCCAACCTATCCCAACAAGTAGTCCAAGAAATCCCAAATATTCCCAATCCACGTGATCGTACACCTTCTCTAAATCGAGCTTACATATTACACCTCCCCTACCTTCTGTATGACGAGAATCGATACACTCATGGGCGATTAGTTTACTATCCAAAATGTCTCCCTTCAACGGAAGCACCATGGACCTTGGACACGATGCACCCAAAAACTAACCTCGTGCTAGTAGTCAACACCTTTGCGAGTATTTCATATGGAGCTCCAATTAAGCTAATCGGTCAGAAATCCCATAGGCACTCTGCTCCCTCTTTCTTTGAAATTAACGCAATGAATGAAGTGCCCATTTTTATCAAAATTCGACAGCTTTCAAAGAATTCAAAAATGAATGCAACCACATCCCTTTTATCCAACTCCCAAAATACCTGAAAATGACAAGGGAAAGCCATCTAACCCCAGCACTTGCATCCACTGTAGCTTTAATCTCCTCCTCGAAAACCAGCTTCTCAAGAAAGTTCGCCTCCCCTGTAGAGATCGTAAAAAAGGAAAGATTATCTAACCTCAGTCTTTTCCCACCCCTCGCTCGAAACGAGCTCCATGTAGAAGTTGACAATAGCCTTGCAAACTTTGTTTTTCTCCTCTAATCTCTCTCCATCAACAACCACAGAATGGATCTTGTTGTTTCTAGCCCTTGTAATTTTGTGATAGAACTTCGTGTTTCTATCCCCTTCCTTAAGCAATGTCGCCGTGAACCATTGCTTCCACTTAATCTCTTCTTCCTTAAGCCAATTTTCATAATCAAGAGTAAGAACCTCCCTCCTGAGCTTTTCCTCTTCCAACAACCCCTTTTCCTTATGTCTCGATCTTGGATTTCATTAAGAATGGACCTAATCTCTTGCTCTCTTCCGACAACCCCTTTTCCTATCGCTCTCTTCCATAAATTTTAGCACATTGTGGGAAGAGATGTGACAGAATTTGTACTGAAGTTCTCAGAACATGGCATCTTGATAGCCCTCATTCCTAAGAAGGATGGTGCTGTGCAATTGAAAGATTTCAGACCTATTAGTCTCATCGGGGGTCCTTACAAGATCTTAGCCCTCATTCCTAAGAAGGATGGTGCTGTGCAATTGAAAGATTTCAGACCTATTAGTCTCATCGGGGGTCCTTACAAGATCTTGGCCAAAATTCTAGCTCTCATATTCAAGGAGTGCATATCTAAAGTTATATCGAAAAACCAAGGGGCTTTCGTTTTAGGCTAGCGAATCTTGGATACAGCATTGATCGCATGCGAATGCATAGACTCCACTTATAGGCGAGAAAGAGCGGGTTAGTATGCAAGTTAAACATTAGAAGGCATATGACCATGTCGATTGGGAATTCTTGGACTACATGCTTGGGAGGATAGCATGCGGAGCCAAGTGGAGAGGGTGGATCCAAGCATGTGTTCATGCGGCCTCCTTTTCCGTTCTAGTGAATGTGATGAGGACGTCAGACCCTTCAAGGTGTATCAAAGAAGGAAGCGAGCGTCTCAGGCATCTTTGTGGCTAGACGAATGGTGAAGAGCATTGAAGGCCCTACACATGTGATTTGGCACAAGAAGACCCCACAACGGGAAGACACATGTGTAGGAAGAAAGAAAACCCAACTGGACGTCGTCGAGATCCCTGACCGATGGTCACCGGGCGCCCGAAATTCGCCCGATTTGATGATGTACTCTCTGGACAGTTTCTACTGTCTTCGGGCGCCCGACCGTTAGCCATGCCCGAAATTCATCTGATTTATTAGTTTTGTTGCTGGACTGTTTGGGTTATCATCGGGCGCCCAACGACCGCGCGACTTCTTCTTTTTTTAGTTCGTTTTTCTTAATTATTAAAGGTAGTTTGGTCTTTTCCTTTCTTAGTTAATGTTTATTTAAGGGGTTAAGCCCTAAATACGATTTTTAGTTGATTATTATTAAGAAAAGCTTGGTGGCTCCTCCTCTTCCTATCTTTCTCTGTGCATCTTCCTTCTTCTTCCTCAACCTTCTTCTTCTTTCTTCTTCCTCTTCTTCTTCCAACTTTCTAGACCTCAATCCACCATTGCCAGTGCCACACGCCTCTTATGCTAGACCTCAATCCACCATCTTTTCTCCTCTTCTTTCCATATATCTACTTTGCCACCCATGCTCACATTTTTTACTTCATTCCAAGTAGGGCTATGCACGGTTCGGTCGGTTCGGTTTTGAGGGAAAATATCCAACCGAACCGACTTAGTCGGTTTTGAATATTTAACAACCAAACCAAACCGATGAACCGTCACCAACCGAACTGAACGGGATAAATTCGGGTCGGTTCGGTCTTGTCGGTTTTGTCAGTTTGGGCCTCAATCCAAAACTTTTTGTGGCCCATAAAATGCTTCTAATGGTTATTCATCATTGTTTCCAATGGTATGGTTTACTTGAGATTTGGATCTTCTCGAGATTTGGAATCATGTCTTAAAATGATAGACGAAAACAGATGAACGGAATGGATATACAAAACATACATCAAGGTGGGCTCCACACAGTTAGGATAACATCCACTAAACTATTACCCTAATTCGCTCCCTCACTCTGTTGCATAGTCCGTGTCTACGTAAAATTCTTTTACTTGACATGAGGTAATTGGTAATGTGGTTTAAATGGCCCCCACTATCATCCATTTTAAAAATCCACTCCAACTAGCAGGTGACTAACCCAATTTTATGCCTAAAGATGAAAAACCAGCGTCATCTTTGATACAGGCGGACCACACGATTGGAAATAGTGTACATGCCACATTACCCTCCAAACTCTTTTTCTTAGTGTGGCCTACTTAAATTACAGATAAAGATGATATTTCAGTCTTGGGCCTAACTTGGGGTGGCACCCTTACTGGTTAGAGTAGATTTCACGTAAATATGGAAGTGGGGCCAACCTCAACTTATCACACACACACACACACACACACACACACACACACACACATCGGTTCGGTTCGGTTGAAAACAGTTTATAATTTTCACAACCGACAACCAACCGACACTAAGTTTTTTATATTAAAAAACCGACCCAACCCGAAATAGATTGGAAAACCGACCGAAATCGATCGGTTTGGTCGGTTTTATCGATTTGGTCAGTTTTTTGAACAGCCCCAATTCCAAGGTATTCCGTAATGGTAACAGTGGTCGTAACGGCCACCACCATTACCTTTACGATACGGGGTGGAACGGCCGTAACGGCTATTACGGTCTCTTTTTTTAATTGAAAAAAGAAACCCAAAAACCTATATCAGCCCATAATGGACCGTTACGGCCTTTATGAGGGGCGTAACAGGCTATTACAGGGGTCGTAACGGCCCTTACGAGTCATTTTTTCCGTAACGGCCGTTATGGCCTTAGTGACCCCATAACGTGTAACAATTGCCACCGTTACCTTTAGATAACGGCCTTTACGGCACACCATGCTTCCTTCCCATTCTCCCTTGCGTTGGGCTTCCCTTTTTCCTTCACCAGGCCCCTTCTCTCGTCCCCTCCACTCACTTTTTCCACATTCCTACCTTCTCTAACCCCATAGTCAACCCTGATCTCCCTCTCCCTTCCCTTAGTCCCGCACTTCCTCCTCTCTTTGCTTCTCCACCCTTTCCATGCCCTTCCCCTCTATCCCCCATCACATTGTCCTTCCTCGTCACCTCACACTCTGCTTCTATCCACATCCCTTCTCATTCATAACCCCCCTCTCCTCCATACAGCCGTTGATCTTCCTCACTTGTTGCATGATCGCCTTGCATCACTCTTTATTCACATGCACGATGGAGATGTTGCCGGTGCCCCAGAAATGTTTCAAATTAGAATATTTCAACACTTTGATCCACATTGAAGGAAAAAGGCCAAATGTTCAATCAGGTAAATTTAACGGGGGATCCCCACCCAGCACAGGTCCATCAGGTTAATGGTTTGGATCACACATATGTAGCAACAATTCAAGGAGAAAGGGCCAAATATTCAATCTGGGAAATTTCAAGGGGATACCTTCCAGAAGAAGAAGAAATTAAAGGGAATCCCCACCCAGCAGGGTCCAAGTCAATGGTTTGGATCACCAAATCACAGAACCGCAAGCACAGAATCACGCACATCAGTGAACTACAGTGTTGACAATTAGCAGCACCTATAACTCCTCATAAGTGAAAGGCTCAGGTGACCTACTCATACTCTGCATCATCGTACCTGCAATTTGTATTTTCCTCTACCTTGAAATCTGAATCAGAAAAATAACCTGCTTTGTTTGTTTATAATCGAACAATAGCTACTGATCTTATGAAGGTTCTTGAAAACTAACAAAACAAAATATATGTACTCAAATCAAGAACTAAAATCTAGACCCATTTGAGCATTATATCTCATTGCACCACCTCAGGCGACACCATCCAATTAACAATAATCAAGAAACTTTTTTTTTCCTTTTGGTCAATAATAACAAAATTTACTAAAAAGCCCTCAGGGCAGGAACAGACAAAGAACCATCAATGCAATGAGTAACAGTAGAAAATAAACAACATAACCTTCGGAATCATGTCGACATTATAGTCCCTACTGGGACCTAAATGTGTTGGAGGCTTGTCATTTCCCCTAAACCTTTTCCAAAGCTGCAGAAGGAATATTATTGAGGAAATCAGGACGGTGAAATGTAAACATCTCCATGCATATTATCTACATTGTGCTTGAAAATTTTCGCAAGCTGCACCTGAATAAGGTTGAGTGATGTTGACTCTCCACCGTAATATTCGTTCCGATCCATGTGCA
The DNA here is from genome assembly GCA_003013855.2 of Liriodendron chinense. Lineage (NCBI taxonomy): Eukaryota > Viridiplantae > Streptophyta > Magnoliopsida > Magnoliales > Magnoliaceae > Liriodendron > Liriodendron chinense. The sequence goes on from ML058357.1 coordinate 765,877, forward strand.
GGACCTGTATCAAAAACTACCAATCAGCAAAAGAGTGAAATAGAAATAACAAAGTACATAACTTCTAAAATGAAATGGAGAAAACAGCACGAAAAAAAATTTGTTCGCCAGTCAGCATATTATCTAGTGGAGAACTATATATGCCTTCAAAGATGGGCTGATGTAGACATATCACACTGCTGGTGTCCTGCATTTTGCCAACTATAAAATACAAGCCACTATCAGTATACTAGAGGGGCACAAGAAGCAGGCTAATCTTGGCAGTGGAAGGTAAGTAACAGCATCATGTGCAACTATTTGATGTGTTCAAATCCATCCTATTCGTTGTAGCTATTCAAATTACCAACAATGCAGAATGAAAGTTGAAACTGATAATCCCATCAGAAACCACTTTAAATGGAAGATTTAAGCAATGTCATGATGTTGCTCTGATTGTCATACTCTAACAACAAGGGGAAAGAAAAAAAGAGGTGTTATGCACTAGAGACTACATTGTAGAAACTGTACATTGTGTTTATTTCATTGAGAATGACTGGAACATCAAGAAGAGATGGAGATCTGTAGAAGATCTTAAGAGATGTACATGAATCCATCCATATAGCTATCCATGGTATGTACAAATGCACATATGTATCCTACACTCTAACAAGAGGAAATGAGAACATAATGTGATCAGATCAGAAGGTCGTCGCCGGTACTTGAGATTAGGGCACATCATTAACAAAAATTAAGTACCCATTTGGAAAAAAAATGAAAATGCAAGATTCGAGCTAATTTCAGTCCATTCAAATAGCCCTAGTCAAAAGGAGGACATGCAGTGGAATAAATTGGAAAGCATTATTTTGTGATTTGACAATCAAGATCAGTAGTCATCAATAACAAAACACATGAATTTAGGTTAAACATGAGTCATCGCTACGAAAACACAAACGAATTTAGGTTAAACATGAAGTCACTGTGCAGTTGTGAACGCATGACTTTAAGTAACATTAAGTTAAAACTGAAAATAAACTATTTTAGGAAACACATTTTTATAGGTAAGTTGGCTTGGACCCAAGACCTCAATTTTGAATTGAGGAACGGGCGCCAACCCATTTCAAAAACACTTCAAAATGCAAGATTTGAGGGTTGACATACACAAAAGGGGGAAAAGCATCAAACAGAAATTGGAAAATCATATATGTTATGCCATATATGGAAAGACATGATGACCCATGGTTTAGTTGAGGACGTGGTCTTTGATAGAGTGGAAGGGCAGAATAGGATTCACATAGCTAGCCCCCAGTTAGTTGGGATAAGGGTTAGATGATGATGATGATGATGATGATGATGATAATGACGACGACGACGACAATGATAATAAGAGTTCTATCAGACTGTGATGTAGGACAAAAACCCCCTGATAAAGGGCGTGGATCAAGCACATTCCTATCACACATGGACAGGAAAAAGATCAAGGAAAAGTTAACAAAAATCGACAATTTTCGCATGGATGAACCAAAAGAAGGCAAACCGCAAATCAACCATAACTTTTGATATGGGAGGAGTTACGGGACGCACAACATATGGATTCCTACTGAAATTTTGTTTTGTGGTGAACTGACCCACTTAAGTAGGTCATGTCCATATGTTTTGCCAGAAAACGCGCAGTTACAAGCAGAAAAACGGGAATTTAGGAAAAATTATTATTTTTAATAATTCCGATTTTTAGTGTTTTTGTTTATTTAGAAGTTTCTATTTTTTCTGCATAATGAGTTTTAGAAAGACTCTACTTAGTAGTAATCTTTAATTAGGATTTTACTATTTTTAGTAACTTTCTATTTCAGAAAACTTACTATTTTTAATAACTATGAATTAGGGTTTGTTTAGGGATATATAAGGTTGTTAAATTCGTTTTCAATGTGAATCCTCATTATTATTCAATAAAATTCTGATTTTTACCAAATTTCTATCGTGGATTCGAGGAAGCCCTATTGAGGAGTCCAGGGAGCCTTATAGATTCAAGGTAGTTATCCCGTGAGGAAGACGGTAATCGACCTCACCACGTCCCTCCCTGCGTCAAGTGGTATCAAAGCGAGGATACTCCACGGGCCGATGTCTCTTTACAAAGGTATGGGCAAAATTCCCGCTGACCATGATCAAGAGATTCTTTATTTTTTGGAGAGAATAGAAGCTCTCCACCGGGTGAGACGGAAGACGATGTAAGGGTTACAGGCTTCCCTCGACCGTTTTGCGGATGCGCTAATTCCGCCCCGTACTCATGGTGATTCACCAGTGATGAATCGCAGGCCGCCATGCGATAGTGATGAATCACAGGCCACATCGTGAGGAAGCTATTAAATACGCCAAAGGAGGTGATAGATTTACAGCGGCACAACATCTTTCGAATGAGGTGCACCGTGCATAAAAAGGTTTGTGATGTGATCATAAATGATGGAAGTAGTGAGAATAGTGTCAAAATATATGGTAGAAAAGTTGTAACCAGATACAGAAAAGCACCCATCTTTGTACATGATTGGATAGATCAAGGAGGTTGGCGAGACAAAAGTAACTGAACGATATCGTATTCTTTTTTCCATTAGTAAAAATTATAAAGATGAAGTAATGTATGATGTGGTAGATATGGAAGCTTGTCACGTGTTACTTTGGTCGACTATGGCAATACAATCATGATGTCACGCATAAAGGTCGGGATAATGTATACATCTTCGTCAAAGATGGCTGAAAATTTATACTCGCCCCTATGGGCCCAAATAAACCATTTGAGACTTCTAAAGTGGAGGCGCAATCTCCCGTAATTGTCTAAGATCTCGTCAAAGAATCTGATGGGACCAGTAAGATTAATGACTCAGAAAAGGGACAAGACATAAAACCCACCATCATCTCAGAGATTGTTCAAAATTTTGAGGGGATAGAGGAGATCAATACTTCAGTTGGGTAGGACAAGGAGGAAGAGTTTGTCGACTTCCCAAAAGTGCTTGGAGCAATTTTTACAAGAATCCGTGAACACCCAAGAAGATATAACGCTAGATTTGCAGGAGTTCAAGGAGATTATGCTCACCAAAATTCCCGACGACATGACCCCTATAGTAGGAGATTGATCTTTCTCAAGTTGAGCCTATCCTCACCAACACGATAAATTCATCTATCAACCACCAGTCTCAATCTGAGAAGGAATCAGAGACTTTTATTATCGTGTACCAAGAAGAGATCAAGGACATGAATTGCGGACCAAGCCCATTGAAGAATTTGTATACGTATTGTAAATCATGTCCGTTAAAGAGCTTCAATGTGATTCAAGACCCAAGTTCAATGAATAACTCGAGGACGAGTTATTTTGAAGTGGAGAGGTCTGATGTAGGACAAGAACCCCCTGATAAAGGGCGTGGATCAAGCACATTCCTATCACACATGGACTGGAAAAGATCAAGGAAAAGTCGACAAAAATCGACAATTTTCGCATGGATGAACCAAAAGAAGGCAGACCATAAATCAGCCATAACTTTTGATTCGAGAGGAGTTATAGGGCGCATAACATATGGATTCCTACTGAAATTTTGTTTTGTGGTGAATTGACCCACTTAAGTAGGTCATGTCCGTATGTTTCACTAGAAAACGCACGGTTACAACAGAAAAATGGGAATTTAGAAAAAAAAATACTATTTTTTGTAATTCCGATTTTCAGTGTTTCCTTCTTTTTTAGAGTTCTTGTTTATTTAGGAGTTTCTATTTTTTCTTAATAATGAGTTTTAGAAAGACTCTACTTAGTAGTAGTCTTTAATTAGGATTTTACTAGTTTTAGTAACATTTTATTTGGGGAAAGTTACTATTTTTAATAAGTACGAATTAGGGTTTGTTTGGGGATGTATAAGGTTCTTAAATTCATTTTTAATGTGAATTCGTATTATTATTCAATAAAATTCTGGTTTTTACCAAATTTCTCTCATGGATTCGAGATTTCCCTCGTGGATTCGAGGAAGCCATGTTGAGGATTCCAGGGAGCCTTGTGGATTAGTTATCCCGTGAGGAAGATGGTGATCGACCTCACCACGTCCCTCCCTGCGTCAGACTGCCAAGATCAAAATTAGGGCCAACAAAATCTAAATATCATTTCAAGTTTAGCACGAATCAACAAAACTCGGTACAAACTGTATGGTTTGATGCTGATATTTGAAGAGGGAAGAGAAGATGTGAGTATTTCACAGTCTACAACAGAAACCAATTCATCCTAAAACAATGGTTCTTTTATTGTTCCCAAAACAAAACAATGTTGTGAAATTGAATCAAACATGGAACCCCTCATTCCATAAAAGCGTTTCCAAAAAAAAAAACACAAAGCATTGATAGAATGCTACTCAGATCATCATACTCGACATCGAGCCACGTCAGTTTTACCACCTTGGACAAGAGATCAATAATAGATATAGAACAGCAGAGGAAAGGGAACTATGTAATGCTATAATCAGGACCTTGGGGATCAAGGTGATCACAACCAAAACTCAAATGCGCATTTCAAGTTTAACATGAAATCATCAGAATTCTGCCAAAAATGCCATTTTTTGGAGCTGACCTAAGTTGACACCAAAGATACAAGATTTGAGGCCCATTCCCATTCTGCTATAATTGCCATGCTCAGCAACATGAGACAAAAAAAGAATCAAGAAAGAAATAGGGAAATAGGCATGATGTTCAAAGTGCAATTTGAACTGATGCAAATGAAGAAAAAGAAAAGACTACCGTTTTCATAAAACACTTCAAGGTGTAAATTCTGGAGATTGTTTCAACACTGCTTCACCAATTTATGCAGCAAAAAGAGTGAATAACCATACATATAGAAATCATACTGTCGAGATCAGGACACTCACAAACCTAACTCAAAAACCCATTTCATGTTTAACACAAAATTATCAGTTCGAACTGCAAAATCTGTGATCTGAACTTAATTTAATATGAATCAAAACTAGGACTACCCATTTCACAAAACACTTCAAAATGCAAACTTTGGCAGCACTTCATGGCTCTTCAAATCTGCATAACAACAACAGCTGAAACAACCGCAAGACTATCAGTACAATCAGGACCAAGATGGCAAACAGACCAGAATAACCAATTCGTCGAATAGCACAAAATCATCAATACTAACTCCAAAATGTTCATCTGAGCATTCACTCAGACCGAAACCAAGACTAGCCCATTTTATAAAACAATTCAAACTACAAGATCCGGACCTTATACCAATCCAACTCCAACAAAAAAATTAAGAACACGGAAGCCAAACAGCAGGAGCAAATAGGAAAATCACATAAGATTACAACAGCCCGTCCAGATCACAACATATCAGAAAGAAAAAAACAAACACCCAACTCGAGTTTAACAAGGAATCATCCAAAAACAGTATAAAACCTACCAGAATCAAAGCTGATAATTAGATATAATTCAAAAGGAAGAGTCAGAGACAGAGATAGATGACCTTGAGACCGTCAACGGAGAGAAGACCGCTGAGGATGCATTCCTTGAGTCCTGTTCCCAGCACTATCACATCGTACTCTTCATCCATGGCGTAGATTGAATAGAGGGTGAGATGCAGAGAAGGTTTCAGAGAGATGAAGAGAGGTCGCAGAAAGAGAGGGTTTTCAGCTTGTTATATATTACAGAGAAGAAGTAAATATTATTGTGTACATAGAGAGAGAGAGAGAGAGAGAGAGAGCTGGAGGGGAGGGTAAGAAAAGAAAAATATGATACTCGAGAGGAAGATATGATACTCGATCGTTGAGTTTGGAGTAGTGGGGCCCATCGATCCGCGATCCGTATCGTTTGATAGGATGGGTTCCAAGTGCTTTCATAAAATTGAATTTGTTTTAGCCATCCAATCTTTAGTTTTCTTTGTTTCTTATTAAATGTTCAATTTGGTTTAGCCATCCAATCTTTAGTTTTCCTTGTTTCTTATTAAATGTTCATTTATGGGCAACAGCCGATTGAAGGGTTGGGATTTTTTATGGAGTGAATTTTTCTGGAGAATCTACTCCGTGAACGTTGGGGTCAAGAGATTAACGGCCTGATCACAGAGATGAGGGAGAATCTTGTATGAACTCAAGCCCCTGTGCTTGTCCTCCGTCTGAGTATCATAGATAAATGCGAATGCTAATCTACTCGCACAGGAAAGATCAAGGACTGAGCACCCCACCAATATAAACTTCCATGCTCATCGCTCCTTTTCTTATTTTCATTTTAGGCCTGCCCAATTTTGCATAATCAATCCTATCTACCCACCATTAGGGAATGATGGTTATTTTATTTATTTCATTGTATCGTTCTTAAGTCTCAATCTTTTATTCGTTGTTGTAGAAAAATTTTATTGTACATGTTGTTCTCAATTCGACTAGTCAAGACGGCTTATGCGATTGAGGGCTTGGATTGGAAGTATGTGTACGTGTATGATTGTGCGAGCTTGCCAGAGTCTACTCGAGTTAAGGATATTGACTGAATTAGTCGGTATCCCTACATCGAGACAAACATATTGGAGATTGGATCGAAACCTAGAGTCATCTCGGTCAAAGATTGATTTATAAGTATGCACCTAGGTGATTTGAGCAAGGGAATGGGTTAACTCTCACGAATGAGTTCTTTTTGCCTTCTACCAGTGATTGTAGAGTCGGCCAATTTAAACATTTTTTATTTCACCGGTGCTTTAACATGGTATTCCTCAATCAAAGTAAAATATTCACGTATGACAGAGTAAAGACTGGCACAAACACAATCAATTTTTATCAATATATTGGCCATGTTACAACCGACATACTTTGCACTCTTAATGTTAAAGAGAAAAAGAAAAATAAATACCTCATGCGCATATCATAACAGACGATCGAGGCAAGTGGTCAGCAGGATATGATGGGGGTATAAATAATTGAATCGGTACTTAGATTAACATAGAGATCTGGCAAGTCAAGATTGCAGATATTTAATCTACTTCTAAGATAAACATACTGCAGCGGCAGCCGCTGGGCAATAGTGAATTGGGCTTGGAAAAGTAAAATAGGCATGAAAGTAAAGTAAACATGTAGATAAATATGTTTAATGTGGAGCCTCAAGTTCTTTTCGGATGATCCTTCTATAGGTTTCTCGAGGCAATGAAAGCCCCCCACTAGGCTTCTGGGTCCTTCGGGATTCTTCGTACAGACTTTTCCAAATATGCAATTTTCTCATTAACAATCCTAAAAAGCTCTTAACCAGGGAAGGTCTTAAAAAATGGCAATGGCGATTGGCTCTTAGATTTTCATTCCTTCCGTAGATGCTCTCCCTCTAGGACTTCACTAGTTTAATCAAGGGGGCATCTTTCGCTTAATCGCAGCCACCTAATGTGGGGATCTAATGTATATCACCTGGTTCCCTGACAAATGTGAGATTTAACACCAAATACCGATCAAAGATGGGCTGGATCACATCAAACTCTCTCATTCTCTTGATTTCGAATGGGTCATGGTTGCGGACCCAACCTAGATGATGTGTTCATTTCTTCTTAATTATCATGGCCAAATCCAAGGTTGGGTTCGTTTGAAGTTTGGCTCGATACACAGATATTCGAAATCTTCTAGATTATTGCTAGCTTTCCGAACGTCTATGGGTAAATCTCCCATTTTGGAAGGACTATAAAAGATGGTTTCGTGGATGAGATCATATCCAGTTGTGAGATAGAATACACTCAACTGACAGGTCTTTTATAATAATGCCAAGCACATCCTTCATTTAATTAGTACATTAATCGTGGCTACATGGCGTGCAACAGTTCGTCCCCTTAAAGGGTCTAATAAGAGTTTGTACTGTTGCAATAATGACAGAATGCGTAACGCCGAAGGAAAATCGGATAGCAAATTCCCCTCAAGTGCAAGTACAATTCTGATTGTGCCAAACATGTAGTGTCTCCACATGGCGTCTTCTTATTGGCCTATGTCGGGGCGCCGAAAATGGGTGTAAATAGTATAAATATTGCATGTGGGGCTCACTCAGTCGTGCAAAAGGCATCTAACCTTTGCATAGGAGGTTGCCTCACTGCAAAATGTAAACACCTTAAAAATTAGGTTATTTTAGCCATTATGTGGGCCACTAGGAGAATTTTGGAAGTTTTTTATTGTTGTCCATTATTTTTTAAGGTGGGCTCGTCATATGTATGTGACGTTTAATTCATGCATTGTGATAGTCCTAGCAATAATGTGTTGGAGAGCCTTCAAACTGACGTACGGATTGGGGTCTCAGATCGGTCGGATGATAGGTCTGCGCAAATGCGAGGAGGTTGCTGGACATCTCTGTGTTGCCCTAAACCGGTCGGCCAACCGGTCTGCAGGGGGCTCCGACCGGTCGGTGTTGAGGCAAAGTCGGTGTATTTCCTCTGGACTATTTCTGTGCAAGGTGCGACTGGTCGGCTGTGCATGCGGTTTCTTACGCATTACGCAGTAATGCGTAAGATGCTTCTATTTTTGGATTTCTTGCTATATATATAGTAAGTATCCAGACTTAGATGGTATCCTAAGGTGACCAAGATTTCCTAATTGCGTTAGGAAGAGGGGAGAGGTGTTTGTGAGAGAGAGAACTTGGGTTTTCCCTATTTTCTTTGCTTGTGGGCTGCCAATCTCCGTAATCTTCTGTTTATTCATAGTGGATCGCTTTGTGCCGTGGTTTTTTACCCGTTGAGAGGTTTTTTCACGTAAATCGGATTGTCTCTTGTGGTGAATGCTTGTGTGTGGTTTGATTTCATATTGTTTCTCGTTTGATCTCGCATTACTCTGCGCGTTCGGCTTCCACTTCCACAACCGATTTTCTCAACAAGTGGTATTAGAGATAAAGTTAGGGTGGAGTAGAATTCGGATCTGAGACGAGAAGATGGGATCAAGAATAAGGTTCGAGGTAGAGAAGTTTGAAATCACGTTGGGTAGTCTAACACGACACCCTACGCATACACGTGCGGAAGCTTAAGGAGCAACTAGAATTATGGCTAAGTCCTAAAAGGAGGGTGATTAGGACCTTTTGAAAAAATTTTTGCCTACTTAACAGTTTTAGCAGATTAAACTAAGTAAGCGATTAAGCACTTCGGCTTCCAAGCCTAAGTGGGTCCAATCAAAAGACTAGCAAATGATAAATGCAACAAACAACATAGTCTAAGCAACACATGTAGACCATAGAGGATAGATTAATAAGAACTCAAGTCTACATGAGGAGTGAAAGTACATCTTATGAGTGCGGATGTGCCTATCAAGTGCCTAGCATACATTCATAATTAAGCATTCATAATTAACCAATTAAACACAATGCATAATGAGAAATGTGCTTAAGAACAGCCACAAACGCAAGCATGTATAGCGGTTCGACTGCTTGTCTACTCCACTCTCGGTTCAAGTACTCAACCCCTTTGAGCATACCAGCATTCACTGGGGAGTTTAAATCTGGTTCCTCCCAACCAAGGTGTTTTAACTCGGATCCACCCAACCGGAGAGTTTACAGGTTCCTCATCTGCTCTTAATGGAGTCACCCCTTTATATAGATCTGAAGCAACCCAATTTGTTACGTAAGATATCGAAATCCCGCTGATGTCGCATACGATACTGAGATCTTGCTAATTTCGTGGGATAAGATCCTATCTTTAGAGTCGAGATCCAACCCAATGACTTATTTCAACAATCACGCCCCTTGATGGCAATCCCTTGAGATCCGGAACCATTTAGAGAAGATAAGCCCAAAAACCGACCTATACGGGCTGCCGGTAAGCGTAGTAATAGCGCTGATGTGTCATGATAAACTGGAAGCCGTAGTTGGAGTCATAGCTTCCGAAAAGGAAGGAGACGCCGACAAGACGGAAACCACCGAACTGGATGTAGCCCTGCTTGGTGTCGTAGAGGGATTGGACAAGTTGCTCGTCGGGAATCGGGTGCTGGTACTGAAGGCTAAGAGATGTTGCCGCAGGAAAGCTGCTCGCATGTTAGAATGTGGTCGCGAGTCCAAGTACTCACTCCGTCACACCTATGTTAATGGCTCTTGGAGACTTTGTTTAGGCCCGACAAACTTGCCAATGAATGGTTAACGTCCCTAGATTTAGGTCTAGCAAACGAGCCAAGGAGTGTCGAACAACCCCTACTCTTTAGGCTGACAAACAGACCAAGGAACGGCTAACGTCCCTAGACTTTAGGCCGACAAACAGGCCAAGGATCAGCAAATGACCCTAGTTCGAGTTTGTCAAACAAACTCTACACTCAACTCCCACAGTGAATTGAGTGGATGGACTCCTGATAAAGACAACCTTACTTGTCGGATTGAGCCCCTTTGTAACGTCCACTTTGGGTTACTTATTCTTGTTCTCCCGTGCTTGAATCAGCTCCCCTTGTGCTCCTCTAATCTTTGATGCCGCTGTTTTGCCAAGGCTTCAGCTCCAAGATCAGCTACCTTATATGTGATGCTCTATTTGAGATGCCCAAGGTGCTAGGAATGGTGAATCCTCTACAAATGGTAGGAAATACGTTTCCTAGAGGAATACACCCATTTGGACTCCTAGGTAGTGTTTAGATAAGAGATTTAACTATAATTAAGGTGTCTAAAACCATAGGAATCAAGAGGGAACAAGATCATTCTCAATATGCCATTGAATGGCCTAAGCTTGTGATGAAAACACAAGGAGAATGACTTGTTATGGGTTTAGAATAGAGCATCTAATGGTCTTTAGCAATGGTGGCTTCTATCTCCTCAAAATCCCCTCTCTTAACCTTAAAAACGAATCCCCTCGCTTTTATAAACTTTCTCCAACGGTCAAATAACGGGCAGATTTGTGCAGGGTCGGGCGCTCGATCAACTTGGGTCGGGCGCCCTGAATCCTGTCCATTATACAGATTTGGTCGCTGGATGCATTCAGAGTTGGTCGAGCGCCCGGTCAAGGTGTGGTCGGGCGCCCGATGCCCATATTTTTCACCAGTTGGGAGCCCGGTGGTCACTTTGGTCGGGTGTCCGGAATTCAATCCAGAATTTGGTCTGTGCTGCTGGACATGTTTTGCACTGGTCGGGCACCCGATGACCATCTAGATATATGGCCAACTCTCTGGATGGATTCCTCTATAGGTCGGGCGCCCGGTGGACACTAGGTCGGGCGCCCGGCCAGGCATGATTTTCTGCTATTTTGCAACAGATCATGCAACCTCTTAGCCATTCTTTTAGTGGTCTTTTGGGACACTTAAGGCCAATCTAAGATGACTAATGGTATGCCTATTGGTCATGGTCATCTAGAGGTTTATGGTTTTGGATAGGTACAAGGTTGAGGCTCACCAAGGCATTACTTTTACCTGTTTCTTCTTTTTTAATGCAGCCGGTCTGTCTTGAGTCTTCGGTCTTCGTCTTCATTAAGCTCAACCGACTCTAGACTCACTGACTGAAGTAATTGACAAGCAAGGTGCACTAGTATGCCACAGAAAAGTGCACTAACAAAGTTCTCCGGGAAAAATAACTTTGAGCTATGGAAGGTGAATGTTGAATCCTTTCTAATTCAGCAAGGGCTTGATGAAGCTCTTGGAAAGCGACCCGAAGCTATGAAAGATGATGAGTAGACGAGGCACGACAAAAAGGCTAGAATCTCAATCCTATTAAACCTTACGGATAATGTTCTCTATCATGTCATGAAGGAGAAGATTGTGGCTGAAACAATGGTGAAGTTAGAGAAGGTTTATGCCAAAAAATCTCTAGAGAATCGCATGTACGTGTTGATGCAATTGTTCACCTTGAGAATGGCTGAGGGAACAAAAGTAGAGGACCACTGAGCATGTTCAATAGGCTTGGTTTGCAAGTTGGTGGAGATCGATGAACCGATGAAGGATGAATATCAAGCATGCATCCTGTTGAATTCTCTTCCAGATTCATATGAGTCATTCAAGGACTCTGTGTGCGCAGGGAGGGAAACCATAAACATTGAGACCATTATCTCAGCCCTCTAGTCGAAGGCGATGAGAAAGAAAAGCAGTGACGTGGCTTCCCGTTATTCCTCAGAGGCACTGATTATGAAGGGAAGAAGTTCTGAGCTAGAGGATATTCGAGATCGGGATCTAAGGCCAAGGGAAAAGGGAAGGCTAAGGTGAAGTGATGAAATTGTGGTCAGGAGGGCCATATAAGAGGGGATTGTCAGAATCTCAGGTTGAAGCAAGAGAGGTATGAAAATTCTTCTGGAGAGGGAGTCAATACCGTAGAGGACGATGGTGATCTTTGTGAAGTACTGACTGTATCTGGCTAGGGATCTCACGGTAGTGAGTGGATCCTAGATTTATGGGCTTCATGTCACGTTTGTCCTGGTCGGAGTTCATTCACAACATACAGGGAGTATTGTGGTGAATTGGTGTTTGTGGGCGATGGCTACGCTCATAAGGTGATAGGTATTGGTAAGGTGAGCATTAGGATGTTCGATAGGATCGAACGAGTCCTGAAAAATGTGAAGCATGTCCCTAAGATAAAGATGAATGTGATTTCTCTTGGTGCACTCGAGGCAAAAGGGTGCGTATTTATCGGATGCGATCATTGTTGTGAAGTGTTGAAAGGGACACTCGTGTGTATGTATTGAGCTCCCATTTTATACATATTCTAGCTTATTGCATCGCATTATATACATGGTTTGCATGCTTAAAAGACTCATCTAATGCATGTTTTGTTAATGTAAGAATGAGAGACAGAGAGAGAGAGAGAGAGAGAGAGAGAGAGAGAGAGTGCACTCAATTGATGATAAAAAGTGCACATTTAGGAGCCCTTGGATGAAGACCCAAGGTGGGCCAAAGAAGAAAGAAGAAAGAAGGAGAGAAGAGAAGAAAGAAAAAATGGAGGAAAAAAGGGCCATGACCGGTTAAGACCGGTCGGCCTTGGTGCTGCCCACCTTTTAAAGAAGCTAGAGGAGGCCCTATACAGGTCCGATTGGTCAAGACCGGTCAGCCATGAGGTCGGCCCCCTCTCTATACTCTCTGAACTCTTATCAGACAGGTCCGACTGGTTAACCATCTCCGACCGGTCTTAACCGGTCGGCCAGTGTAAATTCAGCAAAACTCCAGCAAGCTTCGAAAATCATGCGCTGTAAGAGTCCTTACGCAATTCTGAAAGTTTGTGAGGCAGTAGAGCCTCTCTACTATAAAAGGACACCTAGGGTCTCTTCCTCGGAGATTAGAGAAGGCTTGAGACTTATGGGAGGTGAAGGAGATCGTTGTGGAGCGTCTGCAACTCCTCCAAACTCAATTTTTTCATGTTTTTCATTAGTTTTCTTTTGAGTTTTAGTTTAACCTATTAATGGTTGGCTAAACCTCTTAGCTAGGGCTAAGAGGTGAAGCTTTTAGTTGTTTGCAATGTTCAATTCAAATTAGTTCAAGTACTTTTGGGTTTTATGAAGAACACTTCTAGTTATAGTTTGAAATAAAATTAGTATTTTTAGTTAATCTTTTATCTCTTGTGATTTCTCTTAGATGGGATATTTTGATTACTGAGATTACTTAATGGGGTGTTGATTGATAGGATTTTGGGTTGTAGAGATCTTAGATCCATCATGATGTGTTGGATGCTAAAGGATCTTACAAACCAAGTTTCCCAAGTACTTATCTAGAACTAGACCAGAATAAGTTCTTATCTTTGGGTTTTGATCCGAGATAGTTGTTTATGTATTGATATTGGTTCAATAGAAGTTCAATTCATGCTTCTAAATCAAGTCTAGTGACAAGGCTTGAGGAAGAATCGTGAATGTGATCTTGCTTGTTTTGTGAAGGATTGGGTTGTGTGATTGAATACACCCAATGTCTTAGTTGATTATAAGAGAACCATATCTAGTGGATGATCTATCTATGTTAGATGCATTATGATGATTTGATTGCTCTACTATTCCGATTGGATATGGATAGAACTCCAATTCTAATTGTGTTATTGGCTTAAATGGTTTGAATTGGTATTGTGAATGATTATTAGTGGATCCTTGGCACTCTAGTGTTTATTTTCTTGATTTAATTATAAAATAGATAGTTTTATGTTCTTAATTTCCATCCATCATTAAAATCCGGATTTAGCCCATCCTAGTTATAAAACTTAGAATTGTTACGACAATCCCTAAGGATCGACCTCGGTCTTATTGAGAATTATTACTACATCGCAGCCTTGCACTTGAGGCGAGCGAACAGTATAAAGGCATAGAGGTGTGACCATCTTTACAAGTTGATCAGTGGAGCTGCGGCAGCAGCGAGATCCACGGTTATTCATATATGACAAGTACCCAAGGGCCACATGAGAAGAGCGGGAAAAGGCGTAAATGTGCAATATTAGAGTCGATGGTGGCACAAGAAGCGGTGGAGCTATGATTGAAGATGAGATGACGTTGCGAGGATGATTTTAATCCAACGTTTGAAGCCTCGGTGGAGATTGTTGGAGAGCCTTCAAACTGACGTACGAATTAGGTGATCAGATTGGTCGAATGACCGGTCTGCAGGGGTCTCCGACCGGTCGGTGGTGAGGCAGAGTCGGTGTATTTCCTCTTGACTATTTTTATGCAAGGTGCGACCGGTAGGCTGTGCACGCGGTTTCTTGCGCATTACGTGGTAATGAGTAAGATGCTTCTATTTTTGGGTTTCTTACTATATATATGGCATGTATCCGGACTTAGATGGTATCCTAAGGTGTCCAAGGTTTCCTAATTGCGTTAGGAAGAGGGGAGAGGTGTTTGTGAGAGAAAGAACTTGGGTTTTCTCTGTTTTCTTTGCTTGTGGGCTGTCAATCTCTGTAATCTTCTGTTATTCACAGTGGATCGCTTTTGTGCCGTGTTTTTTTTACCTGTTGAGGGGTTTTTCCACAGTAAAATCAGATTGTTTCTTATCGTGAATGCTTGTGTGTGATTTGATTTCATATTGTTTCTCGTTTGATCTCGCGTTACTCTACGCGTTCGGCTTCCTGCTTCCGCTGTCGGTTTTCCCAACATAATGGTGGGATGACTAAAAAATAAAGCTATACGATCATTAAGTGAGCCTACACCATAAAAATCAATGGATAACCATAAATGATGTCCAGATTCATAGGTGACCCATGATGGTTGGTGTTTACGTTGGATTTTGTAACAGGGTCCTCCAGACGTTCACCTTCCTTCCAGGCAATTTCCTCCTGATCCTGAAAAGAGACAAATGAAAACTACGGGTGGCCGGCGTCCAGCAGTTGGCCCTCCGATGCTTAAGTTAGATGGGACGTGGTTACAAAGGAAACGAAGAGATTTGAAGCCCAGGGATTGTGTATTGTGTACCTTTTTTTATCAATGAAGCCATCCATTTATATATATCCAAATGACCTAAACTATTACGCAAGAAATCAAGATTACCCCTGATTTCTGGGGATAAGAGGTTTATCCTATTGATCCCGAGATAATAGAACGGTTCAATCTGTTTAGACATCTGGTCGATTACGTTTCCTGATAGTGATCCCCTGAGATCTGGAGCCACGGGCAAAGATAAACCCATAATTGGTCTATACGGGCTGCTGGTACTATAAAGGCGGAGAATGCTTTGATTCGGAAGTAACTACTCGCTCGTATATTGAGATGCAACCCCTTTCGGTGACCACGAGCCGAGCTGCTCGCATGTTGAGAAAGAGATTCCGTATTCTCCTAATATTCGAGCATCGACCATAAGGGCTCGGTGACTCGATAAGGGCTCGGTGACTCGATAACTGTGCACCGTACTTGTCCCATGTGCGAGCCTCGACCATAAGGGCTCGGTGACTCGATAACTGTGCGCCGTACTTGTCCCATGTGCGAGCCTCGACTAGGTGGGCTCGCAAGTCGAATACTGTAATAAGGGTGCTCGCACGTCTCGAGTCCTCGGGAGATTCTCCGACCAGCGCATTTTGACTATAACAGATGCCCCCCAAGTCCTTGCCGCCGAGAAGTCTAAGGGAAGGACTTGCTTACTGGCATGCATAACCGCCTAATACCTTCATCAGAGATGAAACCGTACATGATTAGGCTGGCATTAATGAGTGCCAGTCTTCTGCAGCTTTTCGGCAGAGAGGCAATGAAGAGACGCCTGCCACGCGTCTATGAATTTAATAGTCATGCCCGTTTGACTGCTGCGCCAAACAGGCGATCACCACGTGTCACCAAATCCTGAGGAATGATTGCTTATAAATATATAGAGTCTGCCAAACCTTCGAATTTTCACAGAAGCTTTCGAAAACTCTTCCTCTTTCCTTACTCTCTCTCGGTGTGTCCTTCTTCCTCCAGTGTCATTCTCTTTCTCTGGTGTTTCTGGTATAACTCCGCTTCTTCCTTCTTCTTCTCTTCTTTTTATCTTAAAAATTTCCATGGCTGGAGATTCCGATGAGGAGACCGTCCCCCTGGGGGATGCCACCCCGAAATCTTCTTCCTCCAACAATGCGAGGGTTCCGGTGGGTAGGTACTCAGCGTCTGGGTATCCCTCCATCCTGTCAGAGGAACGGCTGAGTGAGTTGCCGGAGAGATATCAGGTCCCTGACTCAGTTGTTCTCCGATTACCCGGAGAGGGAGAAACCCCAGAATTCCCCCCCCCCCCCCCCCCCCCCCCCCCGGTTGCGTTGCTCTGTATGAATACTTCTTCATTCTCGGGGTGCGCCTTCCCCTCCACCCCTTCATTCGTGGTGTGCTCCGGAGTTATAAGATTGCCCCCGGGCAACTTATTGTAAATGGATGGAGGGTAGTCCTGAGTTCCTTCGCTCTCTGGGCGCAAGCTGGTAATGGAGAGTTAACTGCCGAAGAGTTTCTCCGGATGTACCAACTCAAGAAGGCACCCTCCAGCGAAGGCTGATATTACCTCTGTTACTGACATCCGGGATAATTTTGTCATGGGGAAACCCACTTCAAATTACCCCGGGTGGAGGAAATGATGGTTCTATGCTTCCGGGAGCTGGGAGTCTGAGACAAGATTCACTTTTGGGGGCCCTGAAGTGAGCCGTTTTTTCTGTGAAGGTGGGCACAGTTTCACACTTCGCAGATTTTCAGCGAGCCAATTTAGGGATTTTCTACTTTTCTAACCTATGCTCGTATTCGCAGGTGTCCCGACTTTGACGAAGCCGAACTTGAAGGGAGGAATTCACGAGAAGATCGTGAAGATGTACAAGTTGCCTGCTCGCGACAGGCATATCGAGGCTTAGTCTGTCGGCCTCTCGACTCGCAGCGGCAGGACTAATATCTCGCGAGGAAGGTCGCGATGACGAATGCTGGGGAGACATGAGGGTTGTTGCCTCGCCTCAAGGGCACAAACTCGAAGAGGCAGAAGAAGACGCCTGTCGGTCCCTCTCACCCGTCTAACCGGACGGACGGAGTTACTCAAACCCCTCTTCCTGAGGCCGTGGTAACTGCACTTACGGTTCCTTCACGGGTGGTTCCTCTTAAGCCACCAGTTATTAATATCATCGATAACTCCCTGAGGAACGACGAGGCGGGGTCAGGCTGCCCCCCAGTTGAAGAATCTCGCGAGCCTGAAGGTGCTCGCGAGTTGGCTCCCGCTCCAAGCCGGCTACTGCTCAAGCTGCGAGCCCAGCTGGACTGGTCGTAGCCCAGCCCTCTAGAAGTGGAGCATTCACCATCCCCTGTCATCTCCACCCAATTTGCAAGTTCTTGTTCAAAAACATCTCCCCCCAGACTTTTGGCACCCTTCCCGAGCCAAGTCCTGAAAACCTCTTCCTCGATGCGGGAGTGAAGATGGTACAGGTAACATGTTTTTTAATTTGACCATGCTCCCGAGTACTTATCTCATAACCTTTCTTCTGTTCTGTAGGGCTTGGACCTCATTCTACGAACGAGGCGTGGCATCCTCGCCGCCCATCATGTGATAGATGAGGCTGACGGGAAGAGGGTTGCTCTGGAGAAGGCGGTCCACAGAAGGGACCAAGTCATCAAGTCTAGCGAGACCTTGATCGCGAAGATGACTGAGGAGAAAAAGATCCTCATCGAGAAGGTCCAAGTCCTGACTGATAGATATCAGGCTTTGGACTCCAACTTCGCCAAGCTCGCGGAGTTGAAGGAGAAGGCAGAGAGAGAAAGAGAGATCTTCCGTCAAGATAAGATCTCGTTGGAGGAGCGGCTCGCAGAGACCAAGTCGCAGCTCAAGGAAGTTAGCGACAATTTGGATAAAGAGCGCTCCACTCTCTCGCAGCTTAAGGACGACTCGATCCACTGGGACGAGGAGAGAGTAGCCCTTGTCAAGATGCTCTCTGAAGAAGGAGCCCGAGCCATCACGGAGTTCCGAACTTCGCAGCTGTACGACGATGAGAGATATGAGTCGTACGATGCTGGTCGCGACTTCGCACTATGAGTAGTGCAGCGGATGTCCCCATCTTTTGATATGGGCAAATTCGAGAAGGTCGCGGCCATCATAGCTGCGGAGGAAAGAGCAGCTGCCAAGAACGAAGTGACCGAGGTTACTCAAGCTGGAGGGGTCCCCAAAGTGGGCCCTGAAGTCGAGAGTGCCGCTCCTCCTCCAACCGCTGCACGAGAATGATTATCTTTCTTTTCTTTGCTTAACTCATGTCATCTTGGCTTTGTAATCAATTGAGATGAATGAAAAAACACCTTTTGATGATGTTGTTGGCGTCTTATTCCTCCTTTCTTTCGTTCTTCCTTTCTTGTGTACTGAATTCCTTCATACTTAACTCACGTAGTAATGAGTTAGGCTCAATCCAGGGGTCGTGGTGACCATGTCCGCGTGGAGATAGACTGATCTATCGATTAAGGCTTCGATTCTACCAAGGGTAGACAATTGGCCAAGAGAATATGTGTATTCTCTTCGGGGCTATTCGGGTCCAATTAAATGGAGTAGTGACCAAAAGACTGACTTTAATTCTTATTCATTCGAATGTTGTTCAGAATTACATCGAATTAAGGGAAATACCGTAACAAATGTTCCACATGTCAAGGGCGACGTACGAGTCTTCCCTGCATATCTTCAAGATAATAAGTACCGGGTCGCACAATTTTTATGACTCTATACGGGCCTTCTCAATTTGGATACAGCGAACGAGCAGGAACTCTAAGGTTCTGTCTAAGGACCAAATCGCCGAGTTGGAAAGCTCTAGGCCGAACTTTAGCATTAGATAGCGAGCAATGCACTGCTGATATGCTGCTGCTCACAGCTAGGAGGCATCCCTCCGCTCTTCCAAGAGCTCGAGATGAAGTCGAAGACCTTCCTGATTACAGGTGGGATCATACTACTCGATTCGATACGAAGGTACTTGAATTTCAACTGGTACTACTGCGTCGGTATCGAATGCCAAGGAGAAAGCAGTTTCGCCTGTTGATGTGCGAGTCATAGTCCTATATACCCATAAGACTTCTGACAGGAGTTCTAGCCACATGCCTTTACACTCACCGAGCTTGGTCTTAAATGTTGTTTGATGATTTTATTCACTGCTTCAACTTGCCCATTTTCCTGAGGATGATATGGAGAGGTGCGGATATTGCATATCTTCCATTTTTCGTAAAATTCATCGAAAGCGGCGTTGTCGAATTGCTTTCCATTGTCGGTGATTATAGTGTGGGGGAGCCCATAACGGCATACGATATTTCTCCATACGAACTTAGTGGTCTGTTTCTCGGTAATTCTGGCTAATGGCTCTGCCTCGGCCGATTTGGTGAAGTAATCGACCCCCATGATTGCGAACCTGTTTTGACCTTTCCCGATAGGCAAGGGCCCGATGATATCGACTCCCCATTGGGCGAAGGGCCAAGGGCTATCCATTGGCGTCATTTGTTCGGACGGTACATGAGGTATAGGAGAATATCGCTGGCACTTGTCACATTTTTTAGAGAATTCGATCGCATCTGCCTTCATAGTAGGCCAGTAGTATCCTTGCCTCATCGCCTTATATGCTAGTGTGGACCCTCGCTGATTTTTCGCGCTCCCACACGACGACGTTCCTCTCCCTTCCCCTTTCCTTTCGGAAAAGAAGGAGATGAGGATGCGTGAGTGCGAAATCGTCGTTTGTGCCACTGGTTTGCCTCGTTCTCGAGGGCTTCGTTTGGTTGTCGTACTAAGCTGGATGTGTTAAAATGTGTTTATATAAGACCAGAGTCGCCACTAGCCAGTTACTTCGAATCTACAGTCGGCTAGACCCCGTAGAAACGTTAGAGAAGGGGATCCGAAGATTCCTTCCTCTAAAATGACTCCTATTGATTTGCGGTCAGAGATTCAAGGTAAGGGATCACGGTTACAGGGTGGGAAGAGGTTAAGCACCCCACACACTGCCCGTACCGAAGTACGGTCTCTACTTCACAGAATCGATCGGATACTTGAAAGTCTAGTTTAATCCTCGTATATTCTCATGGATGACATGATGCATGAATGCGGGTCTGAACAGTAAGAGTTTCTGATGGGCAGGTTCCAACAACGGGCAAGCCCAGAGCGTACGCTCGAACTGACAGGTGCTTTATGCGAGATGATGCATGCTGTGTGCTTGAATATTCAAAGTGTCTATAGTGATATGTACGTGAATGCAGGTCTGAACAGTAAGAGTTTCTGATGGGCAGGTTCCAACAACGGGCAAGCCCAGAGCATACGCTCGAACTGACAGGTGCTTTATGCGATATGCATGCGGTGTGTTTGAATAATCAAAGTGTTTGCAGTGAAGCAGGGGGGTTGGAAGAAAAGTAAATGTTGCACTTATGCTAGATGCAAATGAGATGATGCTGGAAAAGAGTAGCTGGGTGGACGGAGGTGTCGCAAGGATTGGCTTTGAGTGGCTGGATCAAGATTTGGATGGGTTGGGAGGCTTGGACCAGTGGTCAGGCTGGGCTGGACCAGGGCTAGACTCTCCTCACTCGGGCTCTCCTTGGTGGAAAAATGGGCTAAGGGGTGAAAGAGGGTGATTCAAATGGACGAGCTCTCTCTGGCTAAGTGGTGTGTTGAAATGAGAAGGGGAGGGGGGTATTTATAGCAGCGAGCAGTGGCAGAGCTCGTAATTTGTCTCGGGCGGCCTGCTATGGGCCGCCCGTACGGCCGCTCCTCGGTTTCCAGCGATGTACGGTTGCTTCCTCGGGGCTGCTGTTTGACTCGCTGGGTCGACTCAGTGAGTTGACTCAGCGGGTCGACTCGGTGATTTGACTCGACGGGTTGACTCGGTGTTTTGACTCGACGGGTTGACTCAGCGGGTTAACTCAGTGGGTTGACTCAGTGAGTTTGACTTTTTTGGGATTTTTTGACTGGCTTTTCTTATGGGGGGTTTTTCAGGGTGGTGTTTAGGACTGGGTTGACTGGGTTCAGGCTTGAACTGGGCCATGGAATGGGGCTTACAAGGGTGAGTTTGGCTAAGTTTGGACTTGGGATTTGGGGGTATGGTCCTCCATTTATCCAGCTTTCTCTACCAACAGTGTAGCCGAAGGTGGGGTGTCTACAGATGCCCCTCTTTGGCAAAGGTTGCGTGCAACCGAATGCCAAAATGAGTGGACACCCCACTTCTGACCCGGTCATTCATAGATCATGTTCTGAAATCTTTGCTTGCCTTTGCATCTGTGTCAGTTGATCGTTTGGAAACCGATCACTCGCACATACCGCGGAAGTTTGGAGAAAACGTTGCGATTGTCCCTGCAGTTTGCTGCAACCTGGGTACCCAATCGCAACCCTTCCATTCCCGATCGGTACTAACATCGGAAAGGTACAGCAGAGCCTCTGCGTCGACAGTCTTACGAGGTTGCTGACCCTGAGACTGTTTGTGTGATGTTTGATGTTTTCCCAGATCACTCCAGGAGTACTTGTTTCGCTTGACTGTCAAAGTGGTTAGACGCCCTGCGTCAGATAGTCTTACGGGATTCTACTACGCCGACTTGGACTCAGTCAAGGTACTTCAGGCATCCACGCCTAGGTATGTGCGGGTGAACTCTTTCCACCCAATCTGCTGATTTTGATACTTGGGTTACAATTCATCGTTTCCACCTGTTCAAATGGTTTCTGTGACCGAGCCTTTTGGCTTTCATCTTTTTGTATCTTGGCATATGGTACGACCGCACTGACACTGGAGTTCAGTTCGACCGTACTTTGAGTGCATTGGATCCGATGGTCTCCGGGGAAACCGCGAGACATCGGATCTTATTTGATTTTTGCATTGGCTCCTACCCAGAGATATGGAAGATCTCCTGGTGTTTTGGAGACAGAACGCTCTACTGGGAAAATATTTTTTGGATTTTTGAAAAGGCACCCACTCTGGGGAGTGATACTCCGTGGGGTTTTTATTTGCAAATGGAAATATTTTTTGTCTTTTTGAAATGGGAATCTGATTTGCACTCGCCTCCACTAGGGATGCCTGTGGGGCTTTTGGCTAACCGACTTTTATTTTGAAAGCAGGTAAACATGATGATGGATGCAATGGATGCTGATGCATGGAGATGCATGATGAATGCATGGCTTAGCTCATTCTCTTCTCGTTTGATAATTTTGCTTTTGCTGTGGGTGCAGAGAACTTTGAGCTTATTGTTTGCAGGGTTGTGTCCCCTGGGGATTTTCTTTTTGATATGGAGGTTTGGACAGCGGGTTGGTCAAGATCCCGACCCGTGGTCGATCAGGTCCATCGTCCCAAGATGCTGTTTCTTTGCTAATGAGAATGTACGAGGATATCATTCGACTTCAAGATGTTCTTCTGGGCATACATGTGATTGAGATGGTGTTTGGTTGCCCGTTTTAGTCAAGATTCCAATTTGCGGGCGATTGGATCCGTCATCCCATACTGTGTAGTGAGCGGAGTTCAAGACTCCTGAATTGTAGTGTTGGGGATACTAATTTTTGTGATTTTTTGTAAATATGTGGTCCGAGTCTTCAACTGAGTGGTCAGGATAGAGATCGGTTTATTGAAAACACAGGAAATATTTTTTGTGATTTTCGAAATATTTTTGATGAAAGCAAGAGAAATATTTTTTGTGATTTTTGAGAATATTTTGATTGAAAGCAAGGGAAATATTTTTTGTGATTTTTGAGAATATTTTGATTTGAAAGCAAAGGAAATATTTTTGTGATTTTTGAAAATATTTTGTTGAAAGCAAGGGAAATATTTTTTGTGATTTTTGAAAAGGTGATTTTGCAATGTTTTTGTATTTTTGTGATTTTTATGAAATGCAAGGAAAAGTATGAAATTTTCATCCACTTCCAGCTTCTACTGCTGGTAAGGTACCCGATCCATTTTACGTCAGCGAGCAAGACGAGTCTCACACAGTTAAGTGCCGTAGTTTTACATATTTGGATGAGGAGATTTTGAGGGTTTTCAGTCAACACACCCACAAAGTTGCCTGTTCCTCATGTGCAATGCACATAGACCACGTATCGTCCGATGGACTCCTTCGGCCACAAGATGAGCCACATCCTCACATTTCCCTTAGTCAATCCAGTTTGGGGTCTTACGTTGCTCACAATTCCATGAGGGTGAGCTTCACCTCCCAACAGCCTTAATCCCCTTCATGAGTTCTAGGAACAGGAAACATCCGTCAGCTTCAACAGCGACTTCCAAATCAAGGTTGTCTATCACGGTGCGTTCAACACGAACAGGATTGCGGAGTTCTGCCCGCCTCAGCCCTTACCTGTTTAAAAGATTTCGGACACCCGTACGATCAAGTGTCAGCCATGTCCGGAACAGGTTAGGAAAGAAAGCCCCCGAGAAGTTAATCCCAGTGTAGTTTTAGGTCTTCGGACTGCTAGGGATGAATTTGTGCAGTTGAAATTGATGGCAAAATTTTTTTATTTTTTATTTTTATATTTTTTTGTATTTTGAAAAGGTTCCAGAGTTCAACTCAAGTAATCGAAGATGACACTGGTTTTATGGAAAGCTTGAAATCTTTTTGGTATTTTTGGAAATGATCCGGGTTATCAAACCTTGATCCCAACGGTAGAGGCCGATGCCGGTTTTTTAGTTGAAAGCGAGAAAAGGTCCCCCGAGAAATTAATCCCAGTGTAGTTTAAGGTCTTCGGACTAAAATCTGTACATGCTGAAAATACGTTCCTTTTTTGTGATTTTTCGAAAACTGTTCTAGGTCATAAAATCTCAATTTTGAACGGTCAGGATTGACACTGGTTTTTATTGGAAATCTCTCGGGACTTTGTTCCCGACGTAGTTTAAGGTCTTCGGACCAAAAACTGTACAAGAGGGGGCAAACACATTTTTTTTTTTTTGGGAAAATGTCCGGTATCAGCGGATCTTGATCAAGACCGATACCGGCTTTTATTGAAAATCCCTCGGGATATTGATCCCGACGTAGTTTAAGGTCTTCGGACCCAAAAACTTTAAAAGAGGGACTGGTGATATATTTTTTGTTTTTCGAAATGATCCAGATCATCCGATGTTGGTCTTAAAGACTGGGATCGATGCTGGTTTTTATTAAAATCCCTCGGGATGTTGATCCCGACGTAGTTTAAGGTCTTCGGACCAGTATTGCACAAAACAGGAAAGACATTTTTTTTTCTTTTTTTTTTGTTTTTTTTTAAAGTACTCGGTGTCGTCGGATCTTAATTCGAGCGATCAAGACCGATACCGGCTTTTATTGAAAATCTCTCGGGATGTCGATCCCGACGTAGTTTAAGGTCTTCGGACCAAGTTTGGGGTTGGGCATACTTACCTTGCTTTATTTGGCTTTTGATAGGGCCGATTGTGACTTGAATGGTCTGGATTGCTTGAGTGGGCCATGTGGTCCCTTTCCAAACTTCAGCTTTACTTTGGAGCACTTATCCTTGATGTTTTGTGAGGCTACAAAGGCTTCTTATGGTGTGGATGATGACTTGAACGGCTCAGATCGCTTGACTTGGCTTTGTGGGCCCACTTGATGATTAGATCTTGGATTCTGGCCCTTCTTTTGCTGATCAGACCTTTGATCTTGTTGTTTGATGGCTCATGTAGGTCCTTCAATGGTTTAGATCATGATGATCTAGTCTTTGAATGACTTGGATTGCTTGTGGCCCCCACTTGATCACCTTTCCTTCTCTTTGACTTGATCGGCCATGTTCTGGCTGCATTGCTTCGTGATTGGATCGGTGGGGCACCTTTTATATGATCTTGATCAGCCTTAATCGAAATCTGGAGTGGACCGGAGCCTTGGGCGGCCCACGGAGTGCCATCTGCTGACGTGGACTGTCAGCCTCACCTACCAAGAACCTTGGAACCAATCCCGCGGAGAGAGAGGAACCGCGTCCGTACGGGCGGCCCAGAGCAGGCCGCCTAAGGCTTGTCTCTTGAGCGGCCTAGGCTGGCTCGTGCTCGGACATTCCCTGGTCTCTGTTGCTGCTGTCCCCACCTGCTCTGTACGTTCAGGTTCGATTCCAACAATGAATCCTCTCTTTGTCTCATCCTTTCTTCTCTTTTTGTCTTCTTCTCACTTTGTCCTCTCTCAAACAATGGATGGTGGAGATTCAAGGGCTGTAGGGACTGTTCATGATGGGTCCCACATTCCAGGAGGTGGTGCAGGCTTTAATGATGGTGGAATTTCTTTAATGGATGGTGGAGATGGGGCATTGAATGGGAGCATTGATGAGGGGCTAGAGATGGTAGTTGGTGGAGCTTTGAATGGCCCCATTAATGGCAGCCATGCTGAAATTTCCGATTTGAATGGGCCATTGATTATGGGAGAAATGGATGGTATGGATGAGATGAGGAGATGGGATATAGGTAAGGCTATGCATCCCTTGAATGTGGGCCACCTAGATGATGTGATTGATGGTGGAGATGGGGGTATGATGGACATAGATGGGCTGATCTTAGATTGCCTTCTGGTACCTGTGAAGAGAGAAAATACTTTAGCAAAATGATTGAAGCATTAAAGTAGGAAGATAGATGCTTACCTTCTGGGAGGGATGATCGGGAGAAATGCACTCACGGAAGGTACCCCATTAGTTGATTGAAGGACGTTTATTTTGAAAGCCCTGTAAGATTTTTTTTTTTTTTTTTTGCATATATATGAATAAGGAAAAATGATTTTGTTTTTTTTTTTAAATATATGTATGCAAATCATGCATGAAATGAAAATTTGTGCCAAGTGCTTGTCTGTCTATGCGTGATTCGGATTTGTGCTTTTAGATGTAGGAATCAGAATATTTGACTCAGCCTGATGTTATACTCGATTTTCTTAAATATTTACCAAGGGTCTTGGTCCCCTTAAGATAGTGCGCAATGGTATCCTGCCCCTAGAATTTGGGCAGATCTTGAAAGAATTCTCGACTCATAGCCGCCATCCTTGCTTTCATTGAATCTTCATGTCGCTTGGATCTCTCATGTACCTGCTTTTTTTTCTTTCTTTTTTCTTAGCCATTATTACCCGCAACGCCCTTTCGGGTTTTCGCTGCGTCCGGCTTGCCCGTCATTTTTGCCCGTGGCGCCCTTTCGGATTTTCACCACGTCCCGGGTATTTGATCTTGCCTGCCCCTTGGCAGCTATGCTGTTTTTACCCTTGGCGCCCTTTCGAGTTTTCACCAAGTCCGCTGTGTGCCCACTGTTTTTACTCTGAGCGCCCTTTCGGGTTTTCACTCCGCCCTCTTTGTTTAGGCACACATCTCTTCTCTTTTTTTTTTGGATAACTGCGGCGACCAGAGGTCAGGAATCCGTCGTTGCCGGCCGATGGTAACCTTTCGGCCCTTATCCTAAGTTACAATGGCAGAGCTGTCGGCCTTAGCTACAGACCCTTCTGAGGTGGATGAATGGATAGATGTGTTTCTTTTGAGTCGATTTTTTTTTCTTTTTCTTTCTTTCTTTCTTTCTTTCTTCTTCTTCTTCTCTTTTTTTTTGTTTTTTGGGTTGTGTGCCCCCCCTTTTTTTTTACTCTATCTTTTTTTTTCTCTTCTTTTTTTTTTGACTTTTGAACCCTTTATTTGGAACACTTATTGGTGAACGGGAATGGATTCTCAGAGGTCTAAGCCTTGACCTCTTGACTTCAGCTCTACTAATGTAACTCTTGATAATGTTAGATTAGCTTACCTGTGAGAGATTTTCACGTTATCGGCGTTGATTAGCTCAGGAAGATCCACCCCTCTCATGTTGGTGAGCCTGAGGGCGCTTCTTGGAAGAACTTTTCTAATCCTTGGGCCTTGTCCCTTTGAGTTTGATAGATGTAACGGTGCTTGTTGTAAACCTGATATGACTTTTCTTTCTTCGGCTTCATTCTTCATCAGCACTCACGGTGACATGATTTTGACTCGAACTCGTAGGTTTGTCTTCTGCTTTTAAGCTTCTTGAGGAACTCCTTCGTCCTTAGATTCCGAAGGATGTCCCATTGCCAATGTTGATAGCATGTGGGAACCCTTGACAATTGATGATGTCATTCTCCATGAGAATTATCGTGCGAGATCAGAATGTTACCTCCATCTACTTTGTGCTGTAATCGACTGCCACGAGTATATGCGTATGAGCACTAGATGATGTCGAGTTGATCTTTCTGTTGATGTAGATACCTCGTACAGGGAATAGCTGGAGCGTTATCAGGTTGTCGAATTTCGAAGCACACACATGGATCCGATGTGCATGTTGCTGACACTTGAAGTGCTTTCTGACATGTTGGCAACAATATGTCTTCATTGAGCCGTGAGGTTTCTTCGATCATTCGTCAAGTCATACACTCCAGCATGGAATGCAAGCATAGTCTTGGCAGCATCTTCTTGATAGGCTTGATGAGTTTTTGATCGATGAGTCTTCACAGGACGCAAGATTGGGAAGTCATGACTTCAAAAATTCGATCATTCTCTGCTTATTTTTCGGGGACAAGGATTCTCAATGCACACTTCCTTATAGGTCTCAGGAGATCCTAGGTTTATAACTTTGAAACTTTTTGAGATGCCATCGGCTTTTGGTTCGAACTTTTGAGGAGACCCTCTAAGTTTGGGAGTCAGCTCATCATTTTCCTCATCATTGGCTCTATCCAGACCCTTGAGTTTGAAGTCCAACTCTAGATCGAAATCTTATGAGTTAACTTCATACTCAAGTGCTTTGACAGACAGACTTGACACTTTTATTGAAAAAGATTTTTTTTTTTTTACTTTCAAAGATTTTCTGGTTTTTTTGGAATTTTGTGAATATCTGGATTTTTTTTTGAACTTTTGGATTGTGAAAATTTGATTTTTTTTTTTGAAATTTTGAAATATTTGGTGTTTTTGGGTTTTTGAATCTTCTGATTTTTTTTTTGAAATTTTTCGTAAAAAAAACCCGAGTAAGACGGCGATGTGAACCAGGTGTCGCCTGATTCGGCTCAAGGAGTCGAGCACTGTCGACTTTTATTGTGCCGTCATGGGGACTACAAACCTGTTACTGCCCTGCACTCCTTCCCCTCAGGAGGCAGGGCCAAAAGGATCAGTAGGCCAAACCTCATTGTTGCACCCAAACGTCATAGCAGATCTGGAATTGGGCTCCGAGTCAGTGTCGGATGCGATTTCTCCTGGTTCGTCCCCGATGAATTGCAGCTCTTCAGGTTCATCCGGCTGAGGTGGGACCAGGACGGTAGTCCAGTCGATCGGGGGAAATTTCTGCCCCTTGCTTGAGTCTTCTTTGGGCAACTCTATCAGACTCAATCTGTTCGCTTGATCATCGAAGGTGGAATTTAGCCCATCATCAGGGTGGATAATCCCTGCATTGATGAACTAGATTGGTGTGTAAATGCAGAGATTGCCTTTTCCTTGAAGACCCCGTCTTCTTCTGATACTTCTATGCTTTGGTTTCTGAATCAGAGTAGGCTGATATCGTAGTCCTCTCCTATCCATATTTTCTTGAACCTCCATGGTTTGGGTCGAGTTTTGATATTCGAGCTGATAGTAGAAGGTTTGACGCTCGGCAGGGAGGAAGACATAGTTCGATCCGATAGGACATGCGCGAGGGAAGTAATTTGCATTGTGATGGTATGAGATCTCCCCATTAGAGTGTTTACGTCCATGGCTGGGATGGTAGGCTCTCGGAGGTTGGATGCTTCTACCTTGGGAAATTGTCCGGGATCGGTAATGATGGTGATCGCCCTATCTCCAAAGATGTGCTAACCCTTCGGTGAAGATTTGAAGAGATGGCACCGATTCTGTGAAACCAGGTCCGATCAGAAAGGAGATGGAATGAAGCTGAGATGTCCAAGACCTGGAGAGTGATAGTTGATGTTTTTGGATCGATCAGAACCTGGACATCAATCTCCCCTTCGACCTCCTCGATAGTGGCCATATAATTGAAGCTGGGCCCTAATTCTGCTAGGGCATGTGGCATGCTGTCCGAGGAAGGGTCTTCTTCTTGGAGGACGATGGCTGAAGTAGAAGCCGAATAGACAGGTGCGGTGGGCAAGTTGTGCCCCTGGTTGTTTGCTTGAGAAACGGGCAGGCTTTGCCCCTGGTAAGCTGGAGTGGGCAAACTGTGCCCCTGACTGACTATTGCTTAGACGGGCAGGTTGTGCCCCTGGTTTGCTGATGCTGCGTTAGGGAGATTGTCCCCTTGGTTGACTGAGATGGGCTGAATGTGCCCATGGTTAGAAATGGGTGCGAAGATTGAATCGACTGAAGGTGCCCCTTGCATGATGATGGGCTCTGGGATCGAAATAGTTGAGGATGCCCCTTGTAGGATGAGAGGTTTGAACTCTGAACTAGAGTTGATGGCACGAATAAATTGGAGAGAAGGCTTTTCTTGGCTGGTGAAAGCTGGATAGGCAGGAGGTGCCCCTTGCATTGCGGAGACTGGATCGACTGGAGATGCCCCTTGCAGGATGAGGGGTTCTGAAACCTGACTGGTTAGGGGTGCCCCTTGCCAACCTTGATTAGGGAACTGTGAGTTCCATCTTGACTGTTGTTGTTGCTGCAGTTGTCCATGCTGAGGGAGGAATAGTACACCTTCGGTAGAGGCGACCAGATCATCCTCTTCCATTGGATGGGAGATGAGGACACTTCCGTTATCATTCTCGTATTCAGTAGTAGGCTCTTCTTCCACTATCGGTTGAATTGGAGAAGCCTGATGAGGCCACCAAGGGGAGATCATCCCAGCCCTTATTCCGGCTTCGACTTGTTCCCCGGCGCGGATGAGTTGGTTGAAGTTCGCATATGGATGTGAGACAAGGTATCCAGAGATACTTGGATTTGCCGAGTGGACGATCATGGAGATTTGCTCCTCGTCGTCGATGGGAGTCTTCATTCTAGCGGCCATGGCCCGCCACCGTCCAACGTAAGCTGACAATGTTTCATCGCTTCTTTGCCTGAGAGCTGTGAGGTCTGCTCTCCTGGGTGCCATGTTAAGATTGTATGCGAACCTGTTGACGAAAGCATGGGAGAGCTGCTCCCAAGTCCTGATGCGATGATAGTCCAATGATGTGTACCAATCCAGGGCATCGTCTTTCAGAGATTTTTGAAACAAGCGGATGAGTGCTCCATCATTGCCCGCCACAGCATTAAGCTCTCCACAGAAAGCTCGTAAGTGGTCTACAGGACACCCTGTCCCATCATATCTTTTAAATTTTGGTACCTGGAAGCCTTGAGGTACCATTGCATCGGGAAATGGACAAAGGTCCCTGAACTTAGTGGATGGAAGATCCACCCCTTGCTGCTTCTGCAACTTTCTCTTCATCTCTCGCATCTGCTCTCGGAGTTGCTCTATTTCGGAGGGACCAGATGAAGGAGATCTTATCCCTTGCCAGGATTGAGATGGCCCCCTTTCATAATAATTGGTGTCATTGATGCTCCTAAAATTCCTGCTTGAAGAAGGTTGGGCCTGGTAATTACTCCCATTATAGGGACTTTGTTGGACTGGAGCTGAGAAGAGAGACTGCGAAGAAATCCCAGTCACAGGAGAATATTGAAATTGGTTGGAATTCCCATTGGGGAGAGATTGTTGGAATTGACTGGGATTCTGGGTTGTGGGATGTGACTGAAAATGGCTCTTGTTTGCAGGAGGATGCTGGAAGAAATGCCCTGAGGTCGAGAGTTGTCCTGATTGAGGACCTTCATTAGGAGGGTATCGAAAGTCCTGCGCCACCCCTGATAGTTGTGGTTGAGATGAACTGGAGGTTGGAAGAGATGCTTGTTCTGGTTGTTGAACTGGACCAGCTTGATTGCTGGCTGCTGAAGCCTGGGCTTGTGTGAATCGGAGAAGCATTTCCTGCATGGCCTTCATGCTTTGTTGTAGCTCTTGGATGCCAGGAATTGACATGGATTCACTCGAGTTTAACAGTGGAGAGGAAGCCTCAGGTATAGGGAATGGGAGAGCCATGTCGATTTTGTATTGGATGTGGCAGGGTGATTTAGTTTGGAGGAGTAATGGTGGGAAGTATGCACTACTTTTTTTTTGGGTTTTGGGATTTTCTATTTTTTTTGTTTTGGGTAGAATGCTATGCAGATGAGATTGTATGAGGACTAATGACTTTCCAGTATAGGAGGGATTCCATTTTTCAAGTCGGATCACGACTAGTGGGACTAGTTTATCCCCAGTGGAGTCGCCATTCTGTGGACCCTCGCCGATTTTCCGCGCTCCCACACGACGACGTTCCTCTCCCTTCCCCTTTCCTTTCGAAAAAGAAGGAGATGAGGATGCGTGAGTGCGAAATCGTCATTTGTGCCACTGGTTTGCCTCGTTCTCGAGGGCTTCGTTTGGTTGTCGTATTAAGCTGGATGTGTTAAAATGTGTTTATATAAGACCAAAGTCGCCACTAGCCAGTTACTTCGAATCTACAGTCGGCTAGACCCCGTAGAAACGTTAGAGAAGGGGATCCGAAGATTCCTTCCTCTAAAATGACTCCTATTGATCTGTGGTCAGAGATTCAAGGTAAGGGATCACGGTTACAGGGTGGGAAGAGGTTAAGCACCCCACACACTGCCCGTACCGAAGTACGGTCTCTACTTCACAGAATCGATCGGATACTTGAAAGTCTAGTTTAATCCTCATATATTCTCATGGATGACATGATGCATGAATGCGGGTCTGAACAGTAAGAGTTTCTGATGGGCAGGTTCCAACAACGGGCAAGCCCAGAGCGTACGCTCGAACTGACAGGTGCTTTATGCGAGATGATGCATGCTGTGTGCTTGAATATTCAAAGTGTCTATAGTGATATGTACGTGA
Source organism: Liriodendron chinense (assembly GCA_003013855.2). Taxonomy (NCBI): domain Eukaryota; kingdom Viridiplantae; phylum Streptophyta; class Magnoliopsida; order Magnoliales; family Magnoliaceae; genus Liriodendron; species Liriodendron chinense. The sequence goes on from ML058357.1 coordinate 797,899, forward strand.
ATGTAGGTCTGAACAGTAAGAGTTTCTGATGGGCAGGTTCCAACAACGGGCAAGCCCAGAGCATACGCTCGAACTGACAGGTGCTTTATGCGATATGCATGCGGTGTGTTTGAATAATCAAAGTGTTTGTAGTGAAGAAGGGGGGTTGGAAGAAAAGTAAATGTTGCACTTATGCTAGATGCAAATGAGATGATGCTGGAAAAGAGTAGCTGGGTGGACGGAGGTGTCGTAAGGACTGGCTTTGAGTGGCTGGATCAAGATTTGGATGGCTTGGGAGGCTTGGACCAGTGGTCAGGCTGGGCTGGACCAGGGCTAGACTCTCCTCACTCGGGCTCTCCTTGGTGGAAAAATGGGCTAAGGGGTGAAAGAGGGTGATTCAGATGGACGGGCTCTCTCTGGCTGAGTGGTGTGTTGAAATGAGAAGGGGAGGGGGGTATTTATAGCAGCGAGCAGTGGCAGAGCTCGTAATTTATCTGGGGCGGCCTGCTATGGGCCGCCCGTACGGCCGCTCCTCGGTTTCCAGCGATGTACGGTTGCTTCCTCGGGGTTGCTGTTTGACTCGCTGGGTCGACTCAGTGAGTTGACTAAGCGGGTCGACTCGGTGATTTGACTCGACGGGTTGACTCGGTGTTTTGACTCGACGGGTTGACTCAGCGGGTTAACTCAGCGGGTTGACTCAGTGAGTTTGACTTTTTTGGAATTTTTTGACTGGCTTTTCTTATGGGGGGTTTTTCAGGGTGGTGTTTAGGACTGGGTTGACTGGGTTCAGGCTTGAACTGGGCCATGGAATGGGGCTTACAAGGGTGAGTTTGGCTGAGTTTGGACTTGGGATTTGGGGGTATGGTCCTCCATTTATCCAGCTTTCTCTACCAATAGTGTAGCCGAAGGTGGGGTGTCTACAGCTAGAGATCATCCCCTTGGGTGGTTACCACATGCCCCATGGTGTATTTCATCTAGAACACGATGTGCTTCTTCTGGGTGAAGACACCTTAAGTAGGGCAAAGGGAAACTCTTACGTAACAATGTTCCATTTTGTAAAGTATACCTGGCAACTTGATGACGAATTTGTCGTGCGAATTTCTTGTTGCTTGGAAGATGTCCATCCCTTAGATAGAGGACAATGGGGTCCATCCAACATGGAGAGGGATGGACCGCGATCACTTGCCCAGGAGTCGCTTGGTCGATACTCGGGGTTTGAAGGTGCTCGATGGGAATTGAATGTGATAACCAGGATTCTGGTGCAGAGGCGAGTTTTGCCAAAGAATCCGCGACTTCGTTCTTCTCGCGAGGGATGTGGATTATTTCATAATTTTTTAGCTTCGCGAGCAGGATGAGCACTCGAGATTTGTATAAGGCCATTCTTTCTTCTTTTGCCTCAAATTCGCTGAGTACCTGATTGACTATGAGCTGAGAGTCACTATGAATGAGTAGACTTTGAATCGAGAGGACGTTTGCTAGTTCGAGGCCGACGATCAGAGCCTCATATTCTGCTTCATTATTTGAGATGTGAGAATCAAATCGTAAAGCGTATTGAAAACGCGACCCGTCTGGAGCGACTAGAATTAGGCCCGCTCCGCTACCGGTGGCCCGTGAGGACCCATCCACGAAGAGTGACCAGGGTGGCTGGTGGCTGGTCGTGGAATTATCATCGGGAGAGGAGTATGTGAATTCAGTGATGAAGTCGGCCACAGCTTGACCCTTGATGGCGGTCCTGGGGCAGAACAAAATATCATGCTCACTGATCTCGACAGCCCATTTAGTTAATCGCCCTGACACCTCGGGTTTTTGAAGGACCTGCCGTAACGGATGATTCGTTGGCACTAAAATAGTATGGGCTTGGAAGTAGGGTCGCAGTTTTCGGGCAGCAGTGACCAAAGCAAGGGCCAACTTCTCCATATCAGAATACCAAGTTTCGGCATCCACCATCGCTCGACTAATACAATAAACAGGCCTTTGTACCCTGGATTCTTCTCTTATTAAAGCGGCACTAACGGCCGTAGAAGACACAGATAAATAAAGAAGAAGTTGCTCGTGCGCCACAGGTTTAGATAAAACGGGGGGTGCACTTATATATTGCTTCAATTGTTGGAACGCTTCTTCGCATTGCGGTGTCCACTCCCAATCAGATTTGGCGGTGGCTCGGAGGAGCTTAAAGAAGGGTAAACACTTGTCAGAGGCCCACGAAATGAACCTGTTTAACGATGCGATGCGACCAGCTAAACGTTGAACATCTTTGAGAGTGGTCGGAGACTTCATTTCGATCAATGCTTTTATCTTTTCGGGATTTGCCTCGATTCCTCGCTGGCCAACCATAAATCTGAGAAATTTTCCAGCGGACACATCGAACGCATATTTCTCTGGATTTAGCTTCATCTGATACTTCCTCATTAAGTCAAAAGCTTATCGAAGATCTGCAAGGTGGTCGTTTTCTACGACGATTTTCACGAGCATGTCGTCGACATAAACCTCCATATTCCTACCGATTTGTGTGGCGAATATTTTATTGATGAGGCGCTGATAGGTGGCCCCTGCATTTTTAAGACCAAAAGGCATTACCTGGTAGCAATACAGGCCTCGGTCGGTGATGAAGGCAGTATGCTGGGTATCAGGCGGATGCATTATAATCTGATTATAACCAGAATAGGCGTCCATGAAACTTAGCAGGGCATGCCCTGCCGTCGAATCAACCAGCTGATCGATTCGCGGTGTCGGGAAGCTGTCTTTGGGACACACTTTGTTTAAATCGGAATAGTCAACGCACATCCTCCACTTGCCATTAGCTTTTCGAACGAGAACCACGTTCATGACCCATTCTGGGTAGTCGACTACTTTTATAAAATTGACTATGAGCAACTTTTCGACCTCGGCCTTAATTACCATTTGCCTTTCTGCAGTGAAGGCACGCCGGCGCTGATGAACAGATTTATACTTCGGATCAACGTTCAAATGATGTGCTATGACGCTGGGGTCGATGCCTGGCATATCTTTGTGAGATCAAGTAAACACATCTTGGTATTCGGTGAGAAAACAGACCAGATCTTCTCGAAAGACGTTGGTTAAAGAGGACTCAATGTATACGACTTTGGACGAATCGTCTTCGGTTAAGTGGATTGCCACTGTCTCTTCCCCGGGAGTTCCTGATTGGAGAGCATTTTCTCTTGGATCCAACGAGGTAGCCGTCGGAGGGCTTGGTGAATCTTGTGCCACCATCATAACTGGTGTCGTCTGAGCCTTCTTTCAGTCTTGTACGGCTATCTCATAACACGATCGGGCTTCCTTTTGATTTCCTCGTACAACCCTAACACCATTTGGGGTAGAAAATTTGACGCATAAATACAAAGGATGTAAAGCTGCCCCAACCTTATTGAGCGATGGTCGCCCCAAAATGGCGTTGTACGCTGACCTCCGGTCTACCACGAGGAAATTAACGAAGACAGTCGTTTTCGCTGGACATTCTCCGAAGGTGACTGGGAGGTCAATGCTTCTTCCGGCGTTACCACCTCGCCCCCGAAGCCGACGAGGGGAGTTGAGACTGGTTTGAGCAGGCTTCTGGCGAGTGCCATTTTGTTGAAAGCCTCCAGGTAGAGAATATCAGCAGAGCTACCTGTATCCACCATAATACGATGAGTCAGATAATTTGATACCTTTAGTGCGACCACGATGGAGTCTTTGTGAGGGAAGTGGATCCCCTCTGCATCCTCGAGGGAGAAGGAGATTGGAGGATGGCTGAATTCTGACTTGTTGGGCGTCTGTTCCAACTAGTAGATATGCTGGGGCTTCTTAGAAGCCTTACGAGTGTATACTTTCCTTGAAGCTTGAGAATCTCCTCCACAAGCTGGTCCTCCGGCGATGGTCTGAATCTCCCCGGTAGGTTCAGCATCTTCTTGTGAAGTGTGATGGTGAGGTGACTTCTTCTGGTGTGGTGGGGCTTCCGCCCTTTTAGGCGACCGACCTCGTCGAACAACATAATCTTGAAGATGACCTTTCCGAATGAGAGCTTCGATGTGATCTCGTAGAGATATGCAATCTTGGGTACTATGCCCATGGTCTTTGTGTAAATAACAAAACTTGCTCTTATCTCTCTTTTCAGGATCAGATTTGATCTTTGCAGGCCATTTCACATATGGTTTATGCTTGATCTCCATTAGCACCTTTTCAGGGGATCGGTTGAGAGGAGTGTAGTTATTATATTTACCAGAATAAATCTTTTTGGGAGAGCGGTCCCGTCGATCACACCGATATTTCTTATCCGGGGGAGAGGTTTCCTCTAGCTTGCGCTTCTTGCCCTGTATACCATGACGTGCCAAAGCAACTTCTTTTGCATTAATATATTTCTGAGCTTTTGCTTGGAATTCTGTCATGGTTTTAGGAGGGTTCTTATCTAGGGCGAATCTAAATTTCTCGCTTGTAATTCTGGCTATAAGGGCGGTGAGGCCTTTTTCTTCGGTATAACCTTCAATTTGGACGGCTTCTGCAGTGAACCGTACTGTAAACTCCTTTATCGTCTCCCCATGTTGCTGTTTCAAATCCATTAGGTGAGATGCTGGCTTTTTAGTACGGATGCTTCCCATGAATTGAGATAGGAATAACTCCGATAGCTGTGCGAAGGACCCGATGGATCGGGGCTTTAGCCCCCGGAACCATGTACGAGCTGCCTCCTTTAAGGTTAGGGAAAAAGCCCTACACATGATTTCTGACCCATGTCCCTCCAGCTCCATAAGAGACCTATACGTTTCCAGGTGTTCGAGAGGATTGCCCGTACCTGTATATGGGGTGATGACAGGCGTGCGGTACTTCCTAGGTAAAGGTGCTTCTATGACCTCGCGGGTGAAAGGAGACTCGGATCGATGTATCGACACCATAGCAGCATATGGTCGATTTGCCTGATATTGTTGTTCCATATCATCAAAACGATCATGGATTCTCTTGAGGTCCCCTTTCTCATGGTAAGGTATAACCTGACGTTTCGACGGTGGACCCCTGAGATTGCTATTGCTGGGAAGTACTGGAGTGAATGGAATGTGGGGGTATTACCGGGGCTTGGTTGCCGAGTGGCATTCGATTTGACGGAGGATGATTTGGTTGGACTTGTGGCTCGTCCGCGGAATGTCTGGAAGCCACTGGTATAGGTTGCGCCGGCAATCCTTCGGAAGGTTGTCGCTGGGGCTCCGGAAAACGCTGATCAAGTCGATTAGACAAGGCTTGAAATCGGCGTTGAGGGTTAGAAGTGTGTTTTCGAGGAAACGCATGACATCCTCTTGATTTCCGAAAGTATCAAATAACGGGTTTTGTGATGGCACGTTGGGATCTCCCTGGGGGATGCCCGTCGAAGTAGTATGAGGGATGGGCGCTGGTTCAGTAATGTCAGGCTGAGGTAGCGTCTGCTTTGAAGTGGAAGGATGAACTGTCTTTTTGGGAGGCATGGTGGGAGGACTTCGATCAGTAATGAGAGCGACTAATCTTTGTGATCAAATGTTCCCACAGACGGCGCCAATCTGTTTACGTTGGATTTTGTAACAGGGTCCTCCAGACGTTCACCTTCCTTCCAGGCAATTTCCTCCTGATCCTGAAAAGAGACAAATGAAAACTACGGGTGGCTGGCGTCCAGCCGTTGGCCCCTCCGATGCTTAACTTAGATGGGACGTGGTTACAAAGGAAACGAAGATATTTGAAGCCCAGGGATTGTGTATTGTGTACCTTTTTTTAATCAATGAAGACATCCATTTATATATATATCCAAATGACCTAAACTGTTACACAAGAAATCAAGATTACCCCTGATTTCTGGGGATAAGAGGTTTATCCTATTGATCCCGAGATAATAGAACGGTTCAATCTGTTTAGACACTGGTCGATTACGTTTCCTGATAGTGATCCCTTGAGATTTGGAGCCACAGGCAAAGATAAACCCATAATCGGTCTATATGGGCTGCTGGTATTATAAAGGCGGAGAATGCTTTGATTCGGAAGTAACTACTCGCTCGTATGTTGAGATGCGACCCCTTTCGGTGATCACGAGTCAAGCTGCTCGCATGTTGAGAAAGAGATTCCGTATTCTCCTAATATTCGAGCATCGACCATAAGGGCTTGGTGACTCGATAACTGTGCGCCGTACTTGTCCCATGTGCGAGCCTCCACCATAAGGGCTCGGTGACTCGATAACTGTGCGCCGTACTTGTCCCATGTGCGAGCCTCGACTAGGTGGGCTCGCAAGTTGAATACTGTAATAAGGGTGCTCGCACAGTCTCGAGTCCTCGAGAGATTCTCCGACCATTGCATTTTGACTATAACAGTTGGGACAACCTTTTTTTTAGGCATTTAACTTTCATGGTGGGGAGGACTTTGGGCAAGATAAATTAGATCAATGCACCTACTGGGCCCACACTAATGCACTCATGATTGAAAATAATTTAAGCATGCAAAACACCCATGTTGTTGGGTCCATCATATTGTATGTATAAAATCCACTCCATCCATCAGGTGAGAATAACATAGATTTTAACCCTAGGTACAGAGATAACCCTGGCTTAAAACTCACGTGGAACACAGTAATGGGAATAAAATAGATTTGCTCCCAAAACTACTAAGTTCACATGGTGTGCCCCACCATAGTTTTTAATCAAACTGATTTTATATCATCTCTTCATCATGTGGTACACTAACAAGTTTGATGAAAGACACACACGCTAGTGGCTGCACATGCAAACTTATGGTCACCATCATATCCCTATTATTCATGTGCTATATGCCCATTTAAGTTGTGGATCGAGCAGACGTTTCATCCTTTGGGCCTAACAAGAAGTATAAAACCTTATGGATGGAGTGGATTTTATATTTAAAATGACTTTTTTCCTAAGTAGACCCGAGTTTTGACGGAAAACCAAAAAATAACACCCCTTTTTAAAAACTACTTGTTTTTAGATATAAAAGTGCTCTTTGCTTTTTCGGGGACAAAAATGCCCCCAGACCTTTTTTTCTCCATACTTTCTTTGTTTATCACTACTCCTCGATTACCTCTTCTCTTACTACCGCAGTCCTATGATCTTTCATGCTTTTCAATTACTCTCCTATAATCTTCCGTGCCTTTTTACCACTTTGTTATATATATATATATATATATATATAGAAATTCCTACTTTAAAAAAATGGATTATGAGATTGTTTGAGAAGAAAATGAGAGGAAAAAAGATGAAAAAATCACTTTTAAAAAAATCACTTTTTTAAAAAATCACTTTCTTTAAAAGATTTTACTCAAATGGGTCTTTTGCCAAGAAACAGATAGAATGAAAGAAAATAGATATAAAAAATTCTACTCTTAAAAGCCAAAGCAAACACAATATGGACATTAGGTCTACTTTTGAAAGGTCACACAATGTCTAAATGAGAATATTTCAAACCTATTTGAAAGAACGTCGAATTAATTTTTCCAACAAACCTAAGATTGTCATGATCTGACATGTAATGAGGGAGTTTGAGCATTTTCATGAGATTGAGAGTTACTGGCATTGTTGGAACAACAACGATTGCTCCTTTATTACAATAACAATCACTCTTGTGTAACAGTAACAATCACTAGTTTATTACAATAGCAAGCAATCTCTCCTATGTGCTCCTTTGTAACAACAACGATCACTCCTTTGTCACAACAATAATTGCTCTTGTATGCTCTATGTAACAATAATGATCCTGTCTTTAGTACAACAAAGATTACTCCTATATAACAACAACGATCAATGTTGTAATAAAACAAGGATTGTTGTTATTACAAAAATAGTCATAATTCCCTCATTATCGGTCAAATCAGAGCAATCTTGGACTTGTTGAAAGACAATTTTAGGATCTTTAAGACTAGAATAATCTTATTTAGACATCATTTGGCCTTTTAAAAAGTGAAGCAACTGTTCAACTCTTAACAAAAGACCCATTTAAGCCTAATATTTTAAAGAAATAAGAAGAATTGATCTTCTAAAAGTGGAGTCATTTTTATATATCTTGCTTCCTTCCATCGGTTTCTTCCTAGGCAAACTCATCTAAACATATTTTTTGTAGAAAGAAGTACCCATCTTCTAAAAGTGAAATTTTTACTATATCTTTTCTTTCATTCTATCTATTTATTGACAAAAGATTCATTTATTCAAAATATTTTAAAGAAAAAGGAAGAACCCACATTCTAAAAGTGAAATTCCTTTAATATTATTTTCATCTAATTTTCTCTTATTTTCATCTCAAACAGGCCCATTTCAACATAACAAGTAAAAAAATAAAATCTACCAAAGATAGTAGTTGAAAAGTACGAAAAGTCGCTAGAGAGTAGTTGAAAAGCACGAAAGATCCCAAAGTATAGTGGTAAAAGAAGAGTTAACCTTAGAGTAGTAATAAACAAAGAATATATGAAGAAGAAGGCCTATGGGTATTTTCATGCAGTAAAGTTAAAAAAAGGTGTTAAAAGTCTAAAAACTAAGTATTTAAAAAGAGTGTCTATTTTGGAGTCCTTAGCAAACCTTGGATATACTTAAGGAAAAATCCTATTTAAAATATGGTGGCCCCTAAAGATAGGTTTCTTTTTTACATGCCAATTCCAATTTACATACTTTTAGAGTTGATGTCTTTATACCGGAGATGAAAAAGGAAAGTCATTAAATCAAAATGGGTTTTAAAATAGTAGGGTGCTCACATACTGTAACTATTGTATAGGGGTGGGTTTCCCACCCTAAATTGCACTTTAGATGATGATTTAAACCATTCATATTATATATTACACATTACTGTGGGCCATAAGAATAAGCATTTGTTGAATGGATAATTGTAAATAAAGATGAGTTTGAAGCATTTACAAGTAAAGCTTGTATGGCTCATATTCATATCTTAAAAACCAAAGGTCAAGATTACTAATGAAGCATAACTATAAGGTCATAACTTCTATACAAGACAATGATGAGAACATAAACTGTTGAGAAAACCATCCAATTTGCAATCTAAGGTGAAAGCCCACTTTGTTGTTCGGTGTTGCATCATCCTGTCAAAACTCAACTCTTAGAGGACAAAGCTCATGTAGATAAAGCCTCCATAGGACTCACCGTGATTTATGTGTGACATCCAAGCTCTCCATCAATTTTGCTAGCTCACATTAAGACATAAGTAAAAAATGAAGCAAATCCAAAACTCGAGTGGGCCACACGACAGTAAATGATGGGGATGGAGAAGCCCACCATAAACCTTCAAGAGGTCTACTACGATGTTTACACACCATCTAAGTCATTCATAAGGTGATTAGCATCAGGATAAAGGGAAAGCATCAACCTCATACAAAACTTTCATGAGCACCAAGAATGTTTTAATGATGGATGTTCGATCGACACTATTTATTATGTTATGGCCAACATAAGTTTTGAATCTATTTGATTATTGAGATTAGATACCAACATGAGCCGGCCCAATGGATGACGGAGTGGATATGACATAGATATCAGACAGGAACAATACATCACCCTCCCACGTGTCTTAGGAAGAGATGATATGTTATATTTGGTTTCTCCATGCTGGAAATGACATTATCATGAGAGGGCTAAGAGCTCATTTAAGTGCTTGTAAATAGAGGTAAATGGGAAATGAAATTAAAGGTAAATGAATCGAGAGCAAATGGCTTTTGTTAAAGTCCCTCGATATACATTGATACGCCATCTTCTAACAGCTCGAGCTTTTAGAGCAAGTGGTTGTTTGACATGGTATCGGAGCGAAAGGTCCTGTGTTCGAATCCCAGAAGTAGCAAATATGCCACCGGTAATATATTCTCCCACGGGGGCTGTTTATGGTGTGAGTTGTGAGTGTCCCTCCACTAGGGTGTGAGATATGTGTAGGGCCTGTAAACGGGTCAGCGAACCCGATGGGGTACCTAGAACCAACCCATTTAGACCCAACCTCGACCCAGTTACTAAACGAGTATGGGTCTGATTTCCTTTATATTAGACCTGACTCGACCCGACCCGAACCCATTTTGTAAGTGGGCGGGTTTGGTCTATGTTTCAAGGGACCCATCCAGCCCAGACCTGTCTAGATCCAATTTTAAGCCTAGTAAAAATGCTTGCATACTAAATCCAGACCTAGACCCATTAGACCCGACCTATTTATTAATGGGTCTGTGTGGATCTCCCTCTACCAGACCCAAACCCTTTTATAAATAGTCTGATGGGTTGACTCAGACCCGACCTAGACCCATTTAGTAAATGGGCGGGTCAAGTTTTGGCTAAACCCGCCCTAAACCCAACCATTTACAGCCCTAGATGTGTGTCCCTCTACCCTTGCCCAATATGTTCCCATGCGGAGTTCCACCCCGCACGTGTGGGGGAGTGTTAGAGTCCCTTGATACACATTGATATGTCATGCCTCTAACAAATCAAGCTTTTAGAGCAACTAGTTAGTTGACATGGTAATCCCTATGCCACCTGGTAATACATTATCCTATAGGGGCCCATTTATGGTGTGAGTTGTGAGTATCCCTCCAACTGGGTACGAGTTGAGTGTGCTCCACCCTTGCCCATTATGTTCCTGTGCGGAGTTCCACCTTGCACGTATGGGGGAGTGTTAAAGTCCCTCGATATACATTGATACGCCATCTTCTAACAACTTGAGTTTTTAGAGCAAGTAGTTGTTTGACAACTTTTTCAAAGGCGTTTGGATGGTAGTAAATGAAATGCATTTGAAATATATATAAAAAAAAATGTTTGGATGAAAGTGCGTGGAAGGAATTTGAATTTTTCAATATATTTACAACAACAGATGTAATATCCCAAATTAGCTTTAATACCCAAGTTAGTGCACATAAGCCATCTTTAACGAAATGATTATAATAAGTCCATTAAAATGTATACTTTATCTAAAAATAAAGGAATTTGAGCCTGAGGTGGGCCACACACATAAGGATAACAAGTAAGCAACTTGCCAATATTTTTTACCCATCCATTGAGATGGGCAACCTTTGGATGATTTAGATAATTCTATTAGTGTGATTTTAGTGATGTAACCAATAATTGAATTGTTTTGAAATATCATTAGAATGCCACGTGTACAATAGGACATGCGCATAATAGCATATTTGCTTACACATGTGACTCTCCAAGGGAGCCTAAAAAGGACATTTTATTCCATTTACTTGCAAATACTCTCTTAAAGAGAGGATTTCATTTACAAGCTCATTTATTCCCATTTCATTTACGTGCATTTTACTCTCATCCAAACACACCTCAAATACCATTTACTCCCTAGAGGAGAATTTTACTTATTTTCTAGGGAGTGGAGGGTTAAATTGAAGAAAAGTAAGAAAGAGCTACCGAAAGAGTTAAAAGAAGATTTTCATAAGTGAAGGGGTTTATTGTAATTGAAATTTAAAGAGGGGTGGTTAGTACTGAAACCATGCCGAAGGGGACGTTCGGTCCTCAATCTAGAGTCGAATTTGGGAGAACACGTGTGATGAGTGCCGTCTACGGTACTCTCGATGAGCAGGTGAAACACGTGTCACTTGTGCCGGATCTAAGCTGTCCATGGGTCGGGACCGGCCGTGAAAATCCGTTGTGGTAAAGATCAGGTTGAAATCTTCATCCGGTGGTGGACCACACATGTAAGTTGAATGCGGAGGGACCATTGGTCAATTTCTCTAGCCGGCCACCTGTCTTGTTCAGCTGCACAAGCAGAAGATCCTGATATTTGGGCCATGCCATTACATAGTGTGACCCACCTGATGAACTGGTTGGAATTAAGTTCATCAGGACCGCCCCGCCCACTACGTGCCTTGGCTCATAAATAATGTGGGCCAAAGTTGTTTTTAGCTGTCCATGTGTACATGTATAGGGAACGAATTAGGTGTTACCCTGAGAACATGACCCCTGCCGTGTGTGCCACATGGGTGATATTTTGTATAGCCACGCAGTCCATCCCATTTATCCAGCTCAAATCATTTGAGGATGGGTTCCAAAACTTATGCAGATCCAAATTCAGGTGGACCATATCACTAGAAATGATTGAATGCCCCATAATTAAAAATTCCAAAGACCCCATTGTAAGGTTTCAGTAATATTTATTTGCAATCCAACGTACTTATAATGTCAAGAATATCTGGATGAAGTGAAATATAAAGATCATCTTGATCCAAAACTTTTGTGGCCCACAAAAGCTTTTAATGGTCATTCATCACTGTTTCTAGTGGTATGGTCCACCTGAGATTTGAATCTTCTTAGGGTTTGGTATCACGTCCTAAATTGAGATGGAAAAACAGATGGACGGCGTGGATATGTAAAAAAATACATCAAGATGGGCCCCACAGGGTTAGGGTAACACCCACTTCAGCTGTTCCCAGGGTAACAGCTAATCCGCTCTCACATGTATGAATCTGCAGGCGGACGAGCTGGATATCATGCACGTGTCAATACCTGGCACGTGTGCCCCAAGTAGGATCGCGAATATAGCAAGCAGACAAATGGACGGATTTTGGGCGAAATTTGTGGGCAAGCTTACGGCTGCGAGTTATATGATACTCAGGCAGCTTATGACGCCTCATACACAGGCGCTCAAAAATTCTATACACAGCAAATATTAATTCATGTTAAACCGATTGAATTGTTGAGACAACTTTAAGTAGGCTGCAAGACAAAATTTATATTTTTGAACAATCCTGACCTATGATTCATGGACACTTGTTTTTTGAAATTTGAGCATTAGATATTTGCATTTAACCGTCCAATAAATGTTCATTAATCGAACATTCATAGCTTTAAATAAGTGTAATCTTTGGTTCATTATACCTATAAAATGATAGCAAAATGTGCACAGTTTGATTTAACTTTATTATATGAAACATATGCAATTTAGGAGTAATTTTCAAGTGGCCGCGTATCGTACATCATACTCTGCCAAAGTATGATAGTTTTTCTCTTTTGGACTAAAGACTGTGGTGGTCTGCGTTTGGCACATTTGCTAAAGCGGCTATTATATAGCACAGTAGGTTTGGGAGCTAAGCTCGTAGAAGTGGGGGGTTATGGGTCTTATAGTGGATGGCCTATACACCGAAAATCCCTTAGGTTGAAGTATTGTAGCCGCCGAATGTTTTCCTTTCCTCGATTGAATGTGAACCTTTGCTGTGTTTTGTTTCTTAACCTTTTTCGCTGTCTATATAAAGGCTGGGACGTTTCCAGTGTGGGGTATTCTTGGTACATGTGCCTTCCATGGTGAGTCCCATCTGAACAACGGTCTGGATGACGGAGTCATGGCCCAACTTGTACTAACCACAGTATAAATATTCACATACGATTGCACAGGGACTCGAAGTTCCTCCGACAGTAGTCGGAAGCCGGTACAACAAAACGCTCCGTGGGTCCAACAGTCAGTCCGGCTAGGGCGGCGCCAAGCTTTACCCAAACTGGCATATGGTTCATCGTAGGCCCAAGCCAAGTCGGCCCATGATGGGTGAAAATAGTGCAACCCAAGTATGGTCCTAACTATTTTCTTTGTTGCGGCTCTTTTTAATCACATGTCAACGTGAGTTTTTATTTTTATTTTTTTAATCATGAATAGTTAGAGGAAAGATCCATCTACTAGTTGTTTCTGCTAATATGTTAAAGTAAAAAAAAAAATTACGGGACGCCAACCCTTGATTTTTTTATGTAGCCTACATGATGTGTATGTTAGATTCACTACTACCATTAGATGTGCAATCGCACATCAAGTGCAGGCCAAAAAAAACCAACGCGACTTTAATTGAGGTAGGGCATATTAGTTGGAAATGTAAATACTTAATAGAGAGACAACTACCCTTGATTTTTTTTATAAGGTCCACCATAATGATTATAGAAAACCTACTGCATCCAATGGATGCCAAACAAAAATTTAGACCCTAGAACCAAAAAGCAGAACTATATGTAGCTCAGATGGGCCATACCAAGAGAAATGGTATGTAGAGTGAAAGCTGCCATGTATATTGTTTCCAACTGTCATCCGCCTAAATAATGGATGGGGTTAATTGTGAGTCCAGAGCCTAATTTGGGGTGATGTGACTGGACGGATTTGATTTAACAAAAACATTGTAGGTGGGGCCTACCCAAGCCCGAACCTTTTCCTTCCCTCCGTTGAACTTGAGAGTTTCTTTTATACTATAAAATTGCCTTTACAAATAAGTAATAATTGAGACAGGATGAATCGGTGTTGGGCTATACATGGTCCAAGCTTGACCCTAATTAAAAAAAGGGCCTAAATTTTAAGACTGAGCCTGGCCCTTGAGCTTGATAACTTAGCCCAAGTCCAACTCGAGGCAGGTAACCCTAGTTTTGATGTGTTTTAAAATCTCTCTTATACTATTTCTCCTTTACAAAGGTAAGAGAGTTGCGCATGTAACAAATGTGTTACTAGGCTACTAATATGTTATAAAGGTAGCATGTTGATGATACTTGAAAACAATCAAATCATTGGCTATACCACTAAAATTACATCGATATAATGATCCAAACAATCTAAACATTAGGCATGTAAATTGATGGTAAAAAAATATTGACGAGTTAGCCCGTTTATGATCCTATGCTTGTGGCCCACCAAGCTTGAAAATTCATCATTTCTAGCATATATTTCAATAGGCTTATAACAATCATTTTGTTGAATATCACACACGTATGCTAATTTGGAATATTAAAGTTGATTTAATAATCAAATTCAAAATTCCGTAAATATATTACATAATTTCAATGCATTTTAAGTTTTTCAATTCTATCATTGCAAGTTGCCGAACATAATTGAGGATTTGGAATCACCTTAATTTGTGACTTGAATTTCAATGCAGTCCACATATAAGCTCTCAAACCATCCTTTATGTGGGCCCAAGAAAATTTTAAAGCTAGTCCTCCCTATCCCAACTTTTCCTTGTGATGTGGCTTGCTTGAGTTTTGGATTAGACTTATTTTTGGGCTCAGGTCCTAAAACTGAACCAATGCATATGATGGTTGGACAACATGTCACACGCAACAAGGTGGGCCACATAGAGTTTTGTTTTTTTAGCACGGGCTCCTTAGAAACAACCATGGGAGGAAATTTGCATCAATCATATAATAGTGTGATGGGAGCGTATTAAATGAGACATTGACCTCACCCAAGATGGTGTGGCCCACCTTGAAGCATGTATTCTATCTCCATGTCGTCCATTTGCTTTTCTAGATCATTAGGGCATTATAGGAAAAAAAAATGAAGGAGATCCACTTATCAGGTGGACCAAACCATAGGAAATAGGGGTGGCTAAATGCCCTACCATTAAAATCTGGCTAGTCTACTAATCGGGTAGACAGATGCGGGCGCGGATTGGGTACTGCCCCCACCAGGACCTAGCTAGAGACGAACGGTCCTTTCAGGGGCTTTGTGGACCACACTGCAGGAAGTTGTCCATTCATTTTGAAAGATCCTTTTAGGGCATGATCCCAAAAAGGAGGTAGATCGAAGGTTCGAGTGGCCACACTGCAAGAAGCAGTGGTGACAATGACCCCACCGTTGAAACCTTCCTAGTGCCCACTTTGATATTTATTTTTCATCCAACCTATTCATAATGTCAAATACACTTGGATGAAGGGAAAACATAAATATCAGCTTGATCCAAGACTTCTATGGCCCCCAAGAAGTTTTCAGTGGTAGGCATTCAATCCCCACTGTTTCTTGTTGGGTGGTCCACTGGAGTATTCGATTTGCCTCATTTTTTGAGCCATCACCTAAAATGATCTTTCAAAATTGATGTATGGCATGGATAACACATACATCACGGTGGCCCCACGTAGCCCTGATAGGACCATCTGTCTCTAGCTAGGTCTTGGCAGGGTAGTACCCAATCCATGCCGACATATGCGTACATTAATCTAAGCCGTCGGAATGACCTTTCTTCCAAATATCCAATTTTGTAGACAAGTGTGGCTTGTCAAATGAGTGGATGGGTCCAACTTTTGTGGAAGGCATCCACATAGGGCTATTATGCACCTATGCCATGTTAACATGTGTGCACTGAATGGTCCAAATCCTTATCCATCTCCCGTGACTAACTACATTACCAACAACTCTCAATTATCATTTTGACCTTACTATTCTAGGCATTCATCATCACTAACTAGAAAAAAATAATGGTTATAAATATAGACCATACATTATGTATGCCCCACTTTGCTTGTCCGTGCTGTTGTACCTTATTTTTTTACTATTCTTGGAGGAGGCAATTAGAGAAGACACGTGTCATTGGAACACGTCAACTAAAGGTAGCAGCTGAGCGTGAAGTTTGTAACAAAAGGTAGCGGCCGAGCAGAACACATCATCTGAAGACAAGTAGTAGCCAAGCCAAGCTTGCAAGCGGTTACTAGGACATGTGTTAAGAAGAGAAAAAGGTGTTGTGCTGGACGGTTACCATAACTGCTGAATGTGGGATACATTTAGATGATTTTTTCTATCCAAGGAGGCCTATAAATAGCAGAGGAGATCAACCTAGCAAAGGGTCTCATACTGAAAATGGATGGAGCTATAAATGTACTGAGGGGGGGGGGGGGGGGGGGGGGGGGGGGGGGGGACAACTCAATTCAGTTCTGCTTCTTGTAATCTTAAAATAAATTAGAGAATTAATCACAAGACTAGCAAGAATATGCATTTAACCAATCTGAAAGCAAATAGAGATTAATATGAAAACCTTGGATTAAATCGTAAGATAACCTTTCACTTAGAGATTAAGTAGTACAACATTCCACTTAGCAATCTAAGTAGTACAACCTTATATCACTTAGAAATCTAAGTAAAACAATCTTATGTCACGATTTAAGGATTCATAAACAATCAAGCACATAAAAAGATAAACAATAGAATAATCACTACGACACAAAGAGTTATAGTGATTCGGTGCTAAAAACAACTTACACCTACTCCACTCCCAAAATTATTCTCCTTGTAATTTTGGCTTTCCACTATATAAAGGTTTTCACAGGTTCACTTTTAAAACCTGATACAAAGATTGTGATTTTTACAGGCTTATCACAACAAAACCTCAAATGATTTTCACAAGCTAATCACTAACAACCTGATTTGAGATTTTCACGGGCTATCTCAAACAAAACTCAAAAGTATGGAAATATATTACCGTTCTTCTTATAGAAGATGATGAAGTTTAGCAGAGATGAAGCTTCAATGATGCAACGAATCCGATCTTTGTAGAAGATAAACCAATATAGCTCGAACAAGATGGATCTAGGAATTTCTAAAAAGAGTTTCCCTAAAAGCTACAATTTCAGTTCTCTTATTTCTAGTATGAGAATGATCTTCTCTTTACACAATTAAATTAAATGAGAAAAGAACTGAGATAGCTATAAAATAAAATAGAAATTTAGAACAAATAGGTAGACACTAATGGAGAGCTTTTTCACCAGAGAGATAATATTTTCGTGCTTTTTCTTGATGAGAAAACAGAGAGAATAAGTTCTATTTATAGTAAAAAAAGTTAGGTCTTCGACTGACCTAAGATTGCTTTCGGCTGACCTAAGATTCAACCATTTTATCCTAACGGCTATCAGATTTCACAGTATAAGAATTTGTTCAAACTTCAGCTCACTAGAGTGTCAGTTCAGTGAACCCGAGACAGGGTCGGACTGACCCGAGTTCCGAGTCCAGAAAATAGTTTGGAATCTGGAAACTTGACCGAAGTTTCTTTGGCTGACTGAACCCTGTTCGACTAGCCGAACACAGGGTTGAGCTGACCAAACATCTCCAGAATCTTATAATAAAGCTTGCTAGAAACTTGACCGAAGTTCTCAGGCTGGCTGAAGATTCTTGGGGTGACCGAACACAGGATTAGGCTAACCGAATTTTCTTAAAATATGACTTTAAAAAATATTAAAGTGACTAACTAAAAAGTCATATGAAATCACTTAACCTAAGGTTATCCTTATGGTCAATAATACCTTAGCATATATGGTTTATCTTCATAGCTTTGCCGCAACTTGTTGTAAAGTCGACAGTCTTGGTCTTAATGTGTTTGTTGAGGTAGATTCTTGTCTTCTCAAAGAACTTGGCTTGATCACATAACCTCATGCACTAAACTAATGTCTACAAAATATGACAACTATACTGTGCTTAGCACTCTCATTTTGTGCTTAGCACTACAATCTCTCCCTTTGTTAATTTCATGACAAAACACAACATATTATAATTACAAGTGACTCTCAACATCCATAAAAAAAATAAACTTTTTATCTTGTAAGCTCTTGTCTTATATACTCCCCCTAGAAGTATACTGCTCCCCCTGCACATATGCTTAGAAAGAAAAAACTTTACACAACATGGCATAGCTCATTCATATCATATTGCATAATATTTCCATAAAATATTAACACAATCAAAGCTAAAACTAACATAAAGAGCTAACACTAATAAAAACAAAATTAAAGCATATAATAATACTTCTCCTTCCTTTTTATCACAAGTTGACAAAGGAAGAAGAGCAAGAAAGAATCTACAAACATAGTAGCAAACTAACATATTGAGTCTACTAGTATAGTACTCATAAACATTCATTACAAACCAAATAAAAATAGAAAATCATTTTGACCCAGATGAAGAGGAAGGTAATAGCATCTCAGGATTAATGCGTTTCAAACTCTTACTCATATGATAAAAATACATTTTCATGTATTTCATACTAAGCTTTTGAGTTGCAACAAGAGTTTTTGAGAAACATGCAGTGAATCCATCATCTGTTTCGAAGGCAAAAATACGAGAGTTATAATCAGAAGGATTGTAATCAGGGTCATCTTCATCTTCAGCATCAGCTTCAACTTCATCCTTTAGTGCCTTCTTCAACATACTCAAACTCTTGAGAGTCACCACGTTGTTCCGGCAGAGGCTCCAAAGACATCGTATTCAAATTAGAATTATTGAAAGGAAGTTCGGATTCCAGTGCCTCTCTAGTTGGAATTTGAACACGTATATGTAGAGTAAGAGTAGTAATAAGATAACCAAAGGGCAAGTTACCATGCTTAGGCTGCATGCGATAGTGAATTATGTAGGCACAAATGAAAGTAGGAAGACATATACGTATCCTGGTAACAATAGAATGCAAAACATGTAACATGAAAGGAGTAAGATCAGTTTTATTTCCTGCTCTAGGATAGACATTAGAAGTGAAAATATGATGAAGAACTCGAAATTTAGAAAATAATTTTCTAAGAGGAAGAACATTATCCTGATCTCCAATCTACGTCAAATTCACACAAAATTCGGGTAATAATATTTTTCCTTAGAATGAGACATCTTATCAAATAAGGGAGGAATTGGGATTCCATCCTCTATCATGTCAATTTTCATTAGTGACACTATGGTAGAGGGTGTGATTGTCACAGTTTTCCTCTATAAATTTAATCTTAAAGAAGATGTCATCACCTAGAAAAAATTTCGAGATGGAGGAATACATGCCTTGGACTATTAATCGTTTGCATTTCCTCTCCATTGGAGAATCTTTTTTTAACCAACTTCAAAAAGAATCATTCAACTCATATTTAGCAATATGGTTAAGATTGACAAATCGTTCGATAAGCCTGGCAACGGGTCAGTGTTGAATCGTGCTCGTGTCGTGTCGTGTCAAAAATCTACTCACCCAAACCCGACCCGTTAACTAACGGGTTGAAATCTAGAAACCCAAACCCATTCGTTAATTTAACGGGTTACCCTGTAACCCGATCCGTTTAACTCATTAGGTCAATCTACTCATTAGATGGCCACACCGTTGATGAGAACAACTGACAGTCTGACCCAACATATAACTGTGGTCCACCTAGTGGACCCATTCTATCACCTGGAAATAATAGGATTCACTAGTGAGACGAGGAGGAATCACCTGTACATTACAATATTATTTATGATGGAGTGCTAAGGTTCATAGGTGGGCCATGGTTTGCTAATCTAGATCATTATGTTAACGGGTTAAACGGGTTCACGGGTGAACACTGACTCGACCCGTTATGTTAACAGGTCTTAATGGGTTAACTCGTTAGTGACCCGACACGATAAGGCTGGACCCGAACACTGGTTTTTTTGTACGGGTTAACGGGTCGTGTGGAATTTTGCCAGGCCTACCGTTCGACAATAATATCTCTAGAACGGAAATCACAAACATAATCAAGATCATCTTCAGGCGGTGAATTGTTCGAATCTCTCTTGGAATGGAACGAGAAGAAGAGCCGGGATAAGATTTGCTAACAGGCTCATTTAGGACGACGTTCCATGACAAAAGATCGAAGAAATATAGCAAGATAAACACTTCAAAAAGAAAACTCCAAAAAATAAGGGTTTCCAACCACAAAGATGAGATTAAGAAGCAATGGAGTTGATTAAATGACGAAATCAAGAAGAATATTGATGAAAAATCAACTCATAACACTTACTTGTATGATAAGGATGATGGGTAACCGAAGAGGAGCACCGGCTGACCGAAGAAGAAGAAGAAGAAGAAGAATGAAATAGAAAAATGGGTTTCATGCTATTTTAAAACGGATTGACCGCGCTGTTCGGCTGACCGAACAGTTCAGTCAATCATGGGTTGGCTGAAAAATCATAATTTGTTTTAAAACTGCATGAAATGATATTAAAAAAAAATAGTTACATAGAACACAAACCAATATCATTTCTTAATTTAGAAAATTTTGTATTGTCAAGTGGCTTGGTAAAAATATCTGTTAATTGATTTTCAGTTTGAATATATTCAATCAAAACTGATTTTTCTTCAACCAATTCTCGGATATAATGATATTGAATATCAATGTGTTTTGTCCGAGAATGTCGAATGGAATTTTTGGATATATTAATTGCACCTGTGTTATTGCAATACAAGTACATAGTATCCTGTGTTATCCCATAATTAGCTAGCATTCTTTTCATCTACATAAGCTGTGTACATGCACTTCTTACAGCAATGTATTCAACTTCTACAGTTGATAAAGAAATTGAGTTTTGTTTCTTATACATTCACAAGATAAGACAATTACCAATATACAAACATGCACCACTTGTCGATTTCCTGTCATCAACATTACCAGCCCAATCAGCATTAGAATATCCAGCTAATTGCGATGAAGTATCACATGGATACCATAGTCCAAGATTAGTAGAATTAGCAACATATCAAAGTATGCGTTTTACAGCAGTTAAGTGTGATTTTTTGGGCTCAGATTGATATCTGGCACACACACCTACATTGAATGCAATATCAGGTCTACTAGCAGTTAAGTATAGTAGGCTACCAATTCTACTTTTATATAAGTGAGAGTCTACACTTTTACCAAGTACATCTTTTAATAATTGAAGTGTAGTGCTTATAGGAGAATCATAATTTCTACCATTATCTAAACCAAAATTTTTAACTAAGCTTCGAGCATACTTAGTTTGAGATAGAAATATACCTTCTTTCAGCTATTTGACTTGAAATCTAAGAAAGTATGTTAGTTCACCAACCATACTCATTTCAAATTCAGACTTCATTAGTTCTACAAACTTAAGAGACAGATTAGTAGAAGTTGATCCATATATAATATCATCTACATATATCTGAATAATCAAAATATCATTATTTGAATGTTTGATAAATAGGGTTTTGTCAATACTACCCATTTGAAAATCATGGTTGATAAAAAATTGGGTCAATTTATCATACCATGCTCTTGGTGCCTATTTTATTTCATACAGAGCTTTCTTAAGTCGAAATACATAATTTTGAAGTTTTGGGTCTTCAAGTCCTTTAGGTTGTTCTACATAAACTTCCATATGTAAATGATCATTAAGAAAAACTACTTTTCATATCCATTTGATAAATTTTAAAATGTTTAAAACAAGCAATGGATAAGAACAATCTAATGGATTCAAGGCGAGCAACTGGTGCACAGGTTTCATCATAATCTATGTCTTCAATTTGAGTGTACTCTTGTGCAACCAATTAAGCCTTGTTCCTAATGATATTTCCAAGTTCATCTGATTTGTTTTTGAAAATTCACTTAGTTCCAACTACATTCTTATTAGATGGACGATGAACAAGATACCATACATCATTCCAAACAAATTGATTCAGCTCATCTTGCATGGTTAACAAATTTTCATAAGCTAGTGCTTATTTATGTTGGATGGTTCTATTTGTGAAAGCATACTTGACTACAAATCTCTTCTATCTGACTTTGAGTTCATACACCAGTAAGTGGATTACCCAAAATTTGAGTTGGTGGATGGTCTCTTACTGATCGGAGTTCAACATCATTTGGATTAGATGGTGGAATTTCTATATCATCATCATCCTCAGAAGAGCTGGAGTTATGATTTTGGTCGTTAATAACCACATTTATAGATTCCTGAATCTCTCCAGTTCTTTTGTTTAGAACTCGATATGCACTACTATTTGTAGCATACCCTAGAAAAATGCCTTCATCACTTTTAGCATCAAACTTTCCAACATTTTTTCGGTCACGTAAAATGTAACACAAGCTTTCGAAAATACGAAAATGTTTAACCGATGGTTTCTTATCAAACCATAATTCATACGATGTCTTATTCTTTTCTACTATAACATACACACGATTTGTAATGTAACAAGCAGTATTCACAGCTTCTGCCCTAAAACGCTTTGGTAAATTCTTACCAATTAGCAAAATATTTGCCATCTCTTGTAGAACTCTATTCTTTCTCTCAGCAACACCATTTTGCTGATGTGTTTTTAGAGCTAAAAATTCATGTAAGATACCATGATCTTCAAAGTACCTCTGAAAATTGCTTATTTTCAAATTCAGTTCCATGATCACTTCTGATTCTATTGACACACATTTGTTTTTCAATCTGAATTCATTTGATGATCTTTTTGGTTTCATCAAAAGTGAGAATCGAGTAAAATCATCAACAATAACTAAAAAATATTTTTTACCACCCTTACTCTCCATTCGAGTTGGTCTAACTAAATCCATGTGGAAAAGATCAAGAAGTCTAGATGTGGCTAGGGAGTTTACTTTCTTATGACTAACTTCTTATTTGTTTGCCAACTTGACATGAGTCACATGCTTTGTTTTCTTTCTTTCTTAGTTTGGATAAATCACGTAAGTGATCCCTTTACTCAATTTATATAAATCCCTGAAGTTCACATGTCCAAGTCGTTGATGTCCAAAGTTTAGATTCATCAAGTTGGGCCATGTAATATGAATATTTCATTTAGCAACTTTGATTAATTATATAGCAATTTTCAGAGGTCTTGCGACCATGTAAAATTACATCTCCTAAATTATTCAGAATTTCACATCCGCGATCAGAAAATTTAACACTATGATTATTATCGCAGATTTGTGAAATATTAACCAAGTTATGATTTAATCTGTCAACACATAAAACATTTTTAAACAAAGGAAGATTAGAGAGTTGAACATTACCTTGGACAATGATTTTACAATGGCTACCATCTCCGAAAGTGACAACGCTTCCATCAATCTCGTTGATGTTTGATAATATACCTTTGTCACCTGTCATATGTCTTGAACAACCATTATCCAAGTACCATTTAGAATGGTTATTGGCTTTCAAAGCTGTGTGGATCACTAAACATTTATTTTTAAGAACCCACTTCATAATGGTTTTGGACTTAGGTATCCTTCTTTTCTTGAGGAGAATGAGACACTTGTCTTTCTTTTCTCTTACTTTGTATCGAGAGTTCTTTAAGTAAGTCAATGATTCTCAGAATAAGTGAAGAAGAATTATTTTTGTTGTTGGCTGATATTTTTAAAGTCTTTTGAAAAGGTTTTGGATTTTTTGAAATAGACCTTTTAAAAACTTTTTGAATTTCATTATTGGAATGCGAAGATTCACCTTTTACAAAGATGGTAGGTAATGTCTTTGACTTTGAATTGAACTTGTTGTAGCCAAGACCTGATCTATCACCAAAAGGTCTGGAAAAATGAAGAATCTCTTCTACTATGTTTTTGGATTTTTCAGATTCTTCGACTTCTTAAGAATAAGCAAATCAGATTTTAAAGAGTTAAAATCAGTTTGAAGTTTTTCAAAATCTTAATTTCTGATTTTCAAGTTTAGTTTACATTTTTCAAAACAATCAGAAAAATGCGACTTTTTTCAAAATACAATTGTCAGGTTCAGTTTGCAATTATCACACTATTTTCTTTGAAACTCTAAGTTCAGATGCAATCTTACAACTTTTCTTGTATAGGGCATTGTAAGCTTCTTGAAGATCTTCTTCATTTTCAAATTCACTTCTGGATATCTCATATCTAGAGTTATCATTGTCTTCAAAAGGGAAAATCTTGACAATGGTCATAAATGTATTCTGAATTTTTTATTCTTTTTTATCTGATTCATTGGAGTCTGAATCAGATTTAGATTATGATGAATCATTCCAAGTTGCAACTATTCCTTTCTTTTTTTATTTTTCCTTTTTAGGACAATTTGTAGCTAAGTGCCCAGTAACCTGAACAATTGAAGCATTGTGTATCCTTGGTTTTGTCTTTTTCTTTCCCAAAGGTTTTTGAATCTCAAATTTCTTTTTGTTTTTGAAAATCTTGTAAAACTTCTTAGCCAACAATGCCATATCATCCTCGTCTTCTTCATTATCTAAATTTTCATTGATTGAAACGGATTTTGAAGCTTTAAGAGCAATGGACTTACTCTTAAGACCTTTGAAAGTCAATTCATATGTTTGAAGAGATCCAACTAGTTCCTCAACTCTCATTATATCAGTATCCCTTAATTCTTGAGTAACGGTGACTTTGGAATTGAATCGATCTGTTAGAGATCTCAGAATTTTAGCACAGACTTTGCTTTCTGGAATGCTCTCTCCAATACCCAGATAGAGTTCACTATATCATTTAATTTTGTATAGAAGTTCATAAATGTTTCATTTCATCCATCCAGATTTCCTCAAATTTGATTGTGTGGAGTTGGATTTTAGACTTGTTTACAATATTAGTGCTTTCATAGGTCATTTTGAGTATATTCCTAGGCTTGCTTAACTGATTCACATGAAATAATTCTTTTGAATACATCAGGTGAAAGAGCGTAAGTTATAGCATTTGCACTATTTTCATTTTTCTGAGGAGTGGTCCATAGATTATACGTTACTCGTCTCATAGATTTAATTCCATCATCATCTGTTACTTCAATAATTAAAGGTGTCCAATTTACTAATGTGGCTTGCTACACACTTTCATCCATGGATCTTAGAAATATCCTCATTCTAGCTTTCCAATAAGAATAGTTAATACCATCAAAAGGAGGTGGCCTAGAAACAGATAAGCTTTCAAATTTAGACATCTTAAAGCTCCGAATTTAACTCTTTTGATTGAAAATCCACAAAAGAGGAAACCCGTTCTAATACCACTTGAAAAATGATAGAACTATAAATGTCTTAGAGAGGGGGGGGGGGGGGGTAGGACAATTTAATTCAATTCTGCTTCTTGTAATCTTAAAATAAATAAGAGAATCAATCATAAGATTAGCAAGAATATGCAATATTAACCAATTTGAAAGCAAATAGAAATCAATATGAAAACCTTGGATTAAATCGTAGGACAACCTTTTACTTAGAGATTAAGTAGTACAACCTTCCACTTAGCAATTTAAGTAGGACAACCTTATGTTACAATTTAAGGATTCATAAACAATCAAGTACATAAAAAGATAAATAATATAATAATCACCACCATACAAAGAGTTAAAGTGGTTCGATGCTAAAAACAACTTGCATCGACTTTACTCCCAAAATTATTTCTTCTTGTAATTTTGGCTTTTCACTATATAAAGGTTTTCACAGGTTCACCTTTAAAGCCTGATACAAAGATTGTGATTTTTACAGGCTTATCACAACAAAACCTCAAATGATTTTCATAAGCTAATCACTAACAACCTGATTTGAGATTTTCACGGGCTATCTCAAACAAAACCTAAAAGTATGGAAACATATTACCGTTCTTCTTGTAGAAGATGATGAAGCTTGTACAGAGATGAAACTTTAATGATGCAGCGATCCGATCTTTGTAGAAGATAAACCAATATAGCTTGGACAAGATGAATTTAGGAATTTCTAAAAAGAGTTTTTTTACAAGCTACAATTTAAGTTCTCCTATCTTTAGTATAAGAATGATCTTCTCTTTACACAATGAAATTAAATGAGAAGAGAATTGAGATAGCTATAAAATAAAATAAGAATTTAAAACAAATATGTAAACTATAATGGAGAGCTTTTTCACCAGAGAGATAGTATTTTTGTGCTTTTTCTTGATGAGAAAATAGAGAGAAGTAAGCTCTATTTATAATAAAAAAATTTAGTTCTTCGGCTGACCTAAGATTGCCTTCGGCTGACTTAAGATTCAACCATTTTATCCTAACGGCTATCAGATTTCGCAGGATAAGAATTTGTTCAAACTTCGGCTGACCCGAGTGTCAGTTGAGCTAGCTCGAGTGAGCTTCGGCTGACCTGAGACAGGGTCGGGCTGACCTGAGTTTCGAGTCCAGAAAACAGTTTAGAATCTGAAAACTTGACCGAAGTTTCTTCGGCTGATCGAACCCTGTTCGGCTGGACGAACATAGGGTCAGGCTGACTGAACATCTCCAGAATCTTATAGTAAAGCTTGCTGGAAACTTGACCGAAGTTTCTAGGCTGGCCGAAGATTCTTGGGCTGACCGAACACAGGGTTAGGCTAGTCGAATTTTTTTAAAATATGACTTTCAAAAATATTAGAGTGACTAACTAAAAAGTTATACGAAATCACCTAACCTAAGGTCATCCTTATGGTCAATAATACCTTGGCATGCAACTTGTTGTAGAGTCGATAGTCTTAATCTTGATGTGTTTGTTGAGGTAGATTCTTATTTTCTCAAAGAACTTGGCTTGATCACACAATCTCATGCACTAAACTAATGTCTACAAAATTTGACAACTATACTGTGCTTAACACTCTCATTTTGTGCTTAGCACTTACACATACCAACCAAATCAAACAAATCTATTATCAAACTCAATTATCCTTTTTTTTTTTTTTGCATAACCAGTCCTTTAGGCCCTATTTAGATTCAATGAAATCAAAAGAAAAGAAAGAGGCGTTCTCACGAAACCTCTTTCATGACGTTTGGGAAGCCAAATCGGTAAAAAAAGATGGGAAATCAGCTTTTCGACGCTGAGAAAATTTCTCTAATATCTTTTAAAAAAATTCCCTATTGGACCCTTGAGAAATAAGGTTTCCTTTCCTTCGTTTTCTCTTCAACCGATGAAGTGCGCATGCCACCTCACCCAAAACTGTGTAGCCCTTCCCATGAGCCCACTTTGATGCATGTATCATATATCCATGCCGTCCATTCCATTTTTTTTGTATCATTTTAGTGCACAAACCCAAAAATGAAGTAGATCCAAGTCTTAGGTGGACCATACTATAAGAAATAGTAGTGACTAAACATCCGCCATTAAAAACTTCCTATAAGAAATAGTAGTTCAATCCCCACTGCTTCTTGTAGTGTGGTCCACTTGAGCCTTCAATCTCCCCTCTTTTTAGATTCATGCCCTAAAATGATCTATCAAAATAGATGGATGGCGCGGATAGAAAAATATACATCACACTAGCCCCACAGACCCTTGACAGAACTGTCATCTCTAGCTATGTCCAAGGACGTAGATTAGTTATTGGCAATGACACACTACTGTAATGACATTACCAGGTTTTGTTGGCCCACCATAATGTTTGTATCCACACCATCCATCCATTTGGAGAGATCATTTTAGGGCATAAACCAAAGAATGAAGCAGATCCAAAGCTCAAGGGGCCCACCACATAAATCAGTGGGGACAGTGATGCCCATCGTTGAAACCTTCCTAGGGCCCAATATGATAATTTTTTGAGATCCAATTTGTTGATAAGTTAAGACAGACATGGATGGGGCCCACAGATCTTTTCCAGTGCCAATTAGTAGGGCGTGGAACAGAAGGTTAACTGTCATATCATATTGAAATAGGACCCACCCAAGATGGTGATGCCCTTACTATGAGGCCCACCTTGATGTATATAATTTACATCTAGTTACATCCAAAAGAATTTCTCAAGAGAATTTTGTTTTGCCAAACACATGATTTGAAAAAGCTTTAATTTTTTTGAGAAAATGTTGTTGATAAACAAACATGAGAATTAATATTTCTTTTACTATATTTTCTTGGAAACAACATTTCTCGAGAAATATAATTTCTTTTCCCACCCTTTCTACAAATCCAAACAGGCCCTTATGTTTCTTAGAGTAATCGGTAATCTAATCTTATATTAGGAGTAACAGTAATCTAATAGCTATAATCCTTAGTTGTAATCCAAGTGTACGCTCATACGTTGAACAAGTTATCATTTCAATACAAGTAATTCTCCTTTCGGAAAGGTGTTTTGCAATTGTTCTTAACGGTTGACTGTAAGTATTTTCCTTTGGTTTACTATTGAATATGGAAGAGTCCTTTCATTTAGAAGGCAAGATGCAATCCATTTATGGAGGACGAACCCTGCCCTCAGTAATCGCCTGATTATCTTAAACAACATCTTGCGAGTAGCTGAATAGGCTGCCGATCTTCTCAAATCTCGGTCATACAGGGTCGAGTTCGACGTATCTGCCTATCTTGGTGCTTGGGGTCAAAGTTGTTCGGTTGGAATTGAGTCACACAGTCGATTTTGGCATGCCTACATACATCACACGCGGACGAATTTGAAATTGAGAGGTAACACATGCCTCACCGTCCAAATGGGCCATCCATGTTGATTATACATTTAGTTTGGCCATCATGCAGGTCCCACTTTGATTGCCGCAACCTTTAAAGTAGGGTTGCATCTGGGGTCAGGCTTAACCTCAATCGGACTAGTCCAACCCAAAATATTGGTTAGGTTAGGTTAGGTTGGGTTGGATGTAATACACTTGAAAAATTTTAGGGGTACAATTTTTTTCTGAAATTATTAATAAAAAAGATCATTTTGTAGGTCATTTGACCAGTTTGATATAGATTCATGATGGTCTGTTTATTAAAATACTAATCTACACCATGGGTCATCCATTCAGACCATTTAAACTAATGTTTTGACCTTCGCATTGACATTGTAACTGTTGAAAGTTACTAAATTAATGAATGAACCGCTTAGATCATTAGAATTAATTACTTAACTCATGATCCATTTGATGTTCACCATTCAGTTTATTCCCCTTGTCATTAATTTTAAAATGATATGATTTTCATAATTTTCTCCTGAGTACAACTCTTGATCTTAGACCAAGTATGGACAACCATGATTAGTTGATTTTCTAGCTTAATGTAGTGGGCCAATATGCAATTGAATCATTTCAGTATATTCGTTATGCTTAGATTTACTGATACATTTGATTGGATCTTGTCAGAAACATGTGGAATTATGGTTATCATGTGCATACGCATGATCCATTATAATAACCATTGAATATATCATTCATCATGCATATTTAACTGAGCGAAGTATTTTTCCCTAAGCATATGCATCATGAGCATCAAGATTAAACTTTTTGATTGGGTTAGATCATGCATGTGTGGTGTACACATGTATGACACACACACGTACATTTGTTCATGTACTCTCGCACATGGGAATTGAGGTATGTCTCCTTAGGTGCACCCATCGGTCTTATGAATGGCCAAGATTTATCTTCTTGACCGCTTATCTCTGGACCACAGGACAAATTTTAGAATAAGTATATCAACTAGCATAATGTAATGGACGCTTTGGATCTTATGATGTGTGCTCGTGGAATCCACATTTGTGTGGCATGTTTACAAACTATGAATACTACTTATTATACCACCACCCCCAAATCTCTCCAT
Source organism: Liriodendron chinense (assembly GCA_003013855.2). Taxonomy (NCBI): domain Eukaryota; kingdom Viridiplantae; phylum Streptophyta; class Magnoliopsida; order Magnoliales; family Magnoliaceae; genus Liriodendron; species Liriodendron chinense. The sequence goes on from ML058357.1 coordinate 827,780, forward strand.
TACCATAACCCTTACCCAAATCACTTGTGAATTATCTAAGAGAATCTTGGGGGGGGGGGGGGGGGGGGATTCCTTTGCCATTCCCCCTGTATTAACTTCAGAGAGAGAGAGAGAGAGAGAGAGAGAGAGAGAGCTTGCAGCCCCACTTTGCTATCATGAGATCCAAATTGCTCAACTTTTTCTTGTAGCACAAGTAGGGTATTATTTCAACTTTTTTCTTCAGATCAAAAGTTAGATATATCGGATTTATAAAATTGATAAATTGCATGTACATCAAAGGACCTATCATCGTCAAGTGAACCACATCATGTGTGGGGGGTAAAACCCACGCCTGTCATGTGGTAACTATGTGGGACCCACATGCTGTCCACATGGGCAGCGTCGTGGGCCCCAAACGCTGCCACGTGGGCAACCCTATGGAGGGTTACTACCACTTCAGTAGTGGGCCCCACGTGGTCCATGTTGGAAATCCAAAAAGAGGGGTTTTTCCCTACGCTGTTTGGTGGACACCATTTGCTATACTTTAATCTTGTATTTTGATGTGAACTGTGTAAATATTGAATATATGGTACGATTGTGTTGGGATCTATGATTTTAAATTTTTAGTGGGCCCAAATATGATTTTAGGTTAACTACGTTATATACATCGAGATCTAAATGCAAACCAGATAGATTTAGAATTGCATTTGGGACCATAAGTTTTGTAAGTGTCGGATCTTGTATATTCCACTATTGGTTGTAGTGGGACCCATTCGAATCTTAATATTCAAAGTGGGCCCCACCACACCATCTTGAGATGAAGATGTAGGTTTGTTTCTTATATCCTCTAGTCGTGTATAATGGTAATGTATTTTGTACACATGCCCTAAAACTCTTAATTTATGGATAAATCTGGATAGTTCTGTAAAATTTGATCATTGATTAATGGTATGGATCAACTTTGATTAAACGTGATGAGCCCTACGTGGTAAAAGAAGAGAAATCCAATCCATCTAATAGATTTGATTTGCCCAAATGTACTTGAAAACTAAAAAGCCCGTATGATTTAGAGGGTGACCCACCATGGGATCGAAAGATAGATAAATGTGAAATATATGGATACTTAGAGATTAACTTTGTATATCTTAGATGTTGATACATGGTGATCGTGTGGGTCCTACCTAATGTAATCACAACCATTTTTTGCAGGCCCGAACAATAGATCTTTATTCAGATTCGATAATTTAGTTTAATCTTGCTAAGACCATGATAATGTAATGTATGATGATTCTCATGATGGTCAATCTTGTGCCTTTGGGTAGTGTAGACACCCCACCTTTGACTACAAAGTTGGTTGAGATGACTCGACAGATGGAGGTCCATACCCCTAAACCCTATATCCAAACCCAGTCAAACTCACCCCTGTAAGCCCCAATCCATAGCCTAACTCAAGCCTAAACCTAGTCAACTCACCCTAAGCATCAGCCCGAAAAACCATCCATAGAAAAAATCGATCAAAAAATTTCTAAAAAAGTCAAACTTGGTGAGTCAACTTGCTGAGCCAAATCACCGAGTCAACTCACTAGGTCAGCCCAAACACCCAGTCGTCTTACCTTGTTAACCCATCTTTAAACCCCAGTCAACTCACCTAGTTCCGATCCACAATTTCGGAGTAACTCCATACCTTGGAACTTGGGGCTTTCTTGCTTTAGGTTCGGAGTTCGTAAACTCCGAAGCTGGAGCAGAGTGGCCGTACGGGAGGCCCCACCCCTATTTATGAGAGTTGCCACTTCTCGCAGTTATAAATACCCCCCTCCTATCTTGTTTCATCATCCAGAAAAATCCCAGAGAATTGACTCCCTCTCTCTCCAGCCCAAGAGCTCCAAGTTCATCTCCACCCCCTTTAGCCCTATTCCTTCACTAAGGAAAGCCCGAGTGAGAAGAGTCTAGCCTAGGTCCGGTCCAGCCTTATCTTGTTCAAGCCTCTCAAGCTACCCAAGTCTTGATCTTAGCCACTCAAAGCTAATTCTTGCGATACCTCCGTCAATTCAGCTACTCTTATACTAACATCATCTCATTCACATCTAGCATAGTATAACATTTATTATTCTTCCAAACCCCTTGCTTATCATCCCATTATAAGCACTTGATCAATTCTTAGCGTATGCTTTGAGGCTCCCTGACTTGTTCAGAACTTGCCCATCAGAAATTCTGACCGGTTAAATACACATCATGCATATCGCATAAAGCATCTGTCAGTTCGAGCGTATGCTTTGGGCTGGCCTATTTGATTGGAACCTACCTATCAGAAACTCTTACTATTCAGACCTATATTCATGCATTGTATCATTCATGGGAATGTATAAGGATTAATTCAGATTTTCAAGTACTAGTTAGATTCTGTGAAGTAAAGACCGTACTTCGATACAGGCAGAGTGGGTGCCTAACACCTTCCTATCTTGTAACCGTGATCCCTTACCTCGAATCTCTAACCGTAGATCAAAAGAGTCATTTTAGAGGAAGGAATCTTCAGATTCTCTTCTCTAATGTTTCTATAGGGTCTAGCCGACTGTAGATTCAAAGTAACTGGCTAGTGGCGACTCTGGTCTTATACAAATCTATCCAAACATATCCAGTAAAATCCAACGATTACACGACAAGAAAAAGCTCTCGAGAAAGAGGCGAGCCCGTGGCAACGACAATTCACGCACCTTCGAAAAAGGGGGAAGCACGGAAAGGCGAGCGTCTATAGGTAGGATCCCATTGATATTAGAAATCTTGATTCATGTGGACCCCACCTTGGGACTTGAATTTAAGAATAAAAAAGAAATTTAAATTTAATCTTAACCTAAGCCACCTAGATAAAAGATCCAACAACGAGCAAGTGATGGACCAGTGGGCCCCACTGCTCTAAATAGTATATTAAAGTGGTCCCCACTGCCTACACTATGTTTCAAAGGCGGATTTTGTTATTTAAAGCTAGTTTGTGATCTAAAACATATAAGGACCTTGATCTGGCCATGATCACCATGATCCATGAGCCAATATTATATCTGAGTCATGAAAATTAGAGAAAAAGACAGTGAACAACTTAGACCGTTAAAATTACAATTAGGCCCAATCCAACCGCTCATCTAGAGATAGACACCCATCTTAAGCATTTATCGAATGGAAAGTAAGATCCACCCAACTTAACCCTTAATTTAAGACCATTAGCTACAGATTTGAGATGAATCATGAAATTTAATGGTCAGTTTGGATGGATCTTAGTATCCAATCTATCTTAAAGTAAGATCTTGATATAGATGTAAGTTTTAATTTTGATGGACTGTTTGGATTGCAGGAAAATGACATATTATCAGAAAATGAACTATCTGTGGCATGAATATAATGTTTAGGAACTAGTTTAGCTGATCAATGGTTAGATCATTGATAATGGAATGTCTTAGTTATAATCTAAGCGTGTAAACCCTTAAGTAGAGTAGTGCATTGACTAGATCGTCTAATTTTAGTCATGACTCAAAAGAAAAAACTGTCCAAAGAGAGAAAACCAGAATCTAGTCATCAGATCATCAAGAAAATGATCAAGAAGCCTAAATGGTCAAGTGAATAGTAGACATGTTGGGTAAGTAGTCACTTACACGGACATTTTTTTCCGCATGCATCTCATAACATATCATGTGTACATTTGCTTGTTTACCTTTTATTATTATTGATATCTGTTAAGTATGCAACTACCTTATGATTTGATGATTGATTCTTTAAAACACTAGATAACTCGGGAAGTGAGTATCCCTTAAATTTTCAGGCAGTCCTATTGGAATCCGAGTTGTTACCAATAGGACCTTAGACTGAGATCAAGGCTAGGGAAGAAGTTTGGCCAGCTTCAAAATAGGTCACACATCACCAGATTATATGGTCAAACATTGTATATGAGAAACCAAGAGTCAATCTTATGCATACGCTCCTACACGTGATGAATTTGTGTAGGTCTTGGTTGAATAGGTGTTGCCAGGCAGGGCGTTGTATAGTAGTCATGAACTTGGCTGTTCAATTTATAACTATATTCGGCACATTAAATCATCTATTTATGCTTTTATATCTTGATTTTGTTATGAATCATGCATATAATTAGTTGCTTGACTGTTAGCTCTTGTTGTTGATTAAAAAACCATCTAGGTCTTGGAAAGGGATTGGAGACTCCGCGAGCAGAATAATGCATCAGAGAAGTATTCTCCTGAAGATTTAATAATAGAATAAAGATCTTATTTCTCTTTATAATTTTGAATAATGTTTATGTGTATGTTTGGTTGAGTCTAGCCGAGTGAATGATTATATTGGATATTTACATTTGTTGGTTAAATGATGATATCTGGATGATTATAATTATTTGATAAACAAAGTTTAAACATGGTTTGAATACCTAGTATGGTTGTGAACACTACGTGTATGCCTTCCCCAATCTGAGTCACACCTCTAACTTGGCGATTGAGTTAAGTGAACTCGAGTTTTCAAAAAGGGGTGTAACATTGGGCCATATTGAGTTTAGGTTGGCTTAGGCTAGAAATCTTTAACCTGACCCTAGGCAGGGTTGAGGCCTTGAGGCTTAAGTAAAGCTGGTGCTACACTACATATATAATATAAATTATTATATTTAAAGTACACATGATATAAGATGCTAAGTTACTTATATTAATAATATATTATACAACCTAAGTCAACCTGATTAAACCTAATCCAACCTAACTTAAGATGACTTAGGATTGGAGATATGATACATTGGGTTGGGTTGGGTAGGGAAGCTTTTGTTAGCTAAAGGTTGGATTGGGTATATCCCACCTAAATCGCACCCCTACTTAAGAATTATAGGATTGTCCATCATGTGAACTTTGTAGGAGATAAAAAGGAAAATCATGCTTACATTTATAGAATGTTGAGAATAGCTTAAAGACGCATACTACTGTACTCTTTTGAAGATAGTCGAAGCCTCCTAACTGCATAAGGGATTCGGAAACACTACCCCCAACATTCAATTAAGCCTAGTACAATCTAATCTTCTAATGAGGTTACATTACCCAATGAAGACACAATACTTGACCTTAGTTTTAGATGCCCAAAACAAGTAGAAAAGAAGGAAATGTAAGTTAAATTGGTTCAAACACCTATCTCCATATGTTCTTATCGAAGGAGATTAACTATGTAATTAATAAAATGCATACTTTTAATTTAGTGATTGTTTGATGCTTTAGGTCAAGAGACCCTTCAACTTACTTAGGTGAGCTTAGAGATTGACGGTCTTTCATTTACCTTATTAGTATTGAGGCCCAATAGATAAGTCAATCTTAAAAAGAGTTGGGTCATGATAGAGGCTTGATAGCCTGATTTAGCCGGCCTTACAACAACGTGCAAGTGCCCTTTGCGTCACTAAAGCGCCATAATACGCTGAAGCAACCATACAACCTACTGGCCGTGCGCATGTTCGATACTTTACACCTTGCTAGACCACCATTTACTTAGTGAAATTTTAAATAATTCATATATAGGAATGATCTTATATAATTTAAAAAAAAAAATAAATGAGACTTTAAAACATAATCTTATAATAATTTTAAATAATACATATATAGGAATGATTTTATATACCAAATTTAAAATTTACTTCCAAGGTGAGACTTTAAAAAATAAGTTTTCAAAACAATGCATATATGCATAGATTTTAAAAACTACGTTAACAATATCCCACCATTTAAAAGTTAAAATTAAAAGAAGGGTTAAAAATTTTGGGCATTTAAAATAATTATGTCCATAAATAATGATGTCTTTTAAACTTAAACCATCATAGTATGTTGAAGTCAAAGTTTATCAAAGATCTTTAATGAAGAAATTTTGAACTAAGAACTCTTATAGACAAATCATACTAATATCACAAAAAAAAAAATTAAAAAAAAATGAAGACATCGATGTACTCTTTGCTTGGTACTTTAAAACTTGTGCTTAATTCCAATATTATTGAGTGCTCTTGCCTATATCTCATAAAAACTAACTAGTTTTTACATTCAATAGGTGAGTTATACAAGGATGGTCATGTATTTCATCCCAATTAGTATTGATTTATAACTCATTAAAGAACTATGAACATCAACTTATTGCTTTACAAAACACTAGCACTATCATCATAGGATAGTGACTTTTTTTAGAATAACATATAAAATAGTGCTTCCAAATGGTTGTTAACTTATTTTTTTTTCATTGAACTAGATAAGACTATTTGGTTAGGTTTCCTCCATGCACAACTTAGCTATAGGCCTTTAGTCCTATTTCCCTCGATGAGAAAATGATTAAATTTCTACCTTAATTAGCCCTTAAATAAAGGATCTACCAACATTTCTTTTAATTTTACATATTAAATATCAATGATAAGTGTTCTTATATGATTGTGTTATATGTATTTTAACAAAACTTAGTTTTTGAAATAAAAATAACTTTTTTTGTTTTGTCTTTTGTGTTTTTCTTTAGTTTCATATCGGATAAAATGGGAGAAGAAAATTTTTTATATACCTTTGCCCAACATAGACTCTTGTGTTATGTGCTATACTATGCACAAGCCCGTATGCGCGCGTAGAGAGGCGCAACCGGTGGAATTTCTGACCCTAAAACCTTTAATCGAGCATGTCCATGTGAGCACACCTCTTGCCTATATCTCATAACAAATAACTAGTTTTTACATTCAATAGGTGAGTTATACAAGGATGGTCATGTATTTTATTCCAATTAATATTGATTTATAACTCATTAAAAAACTATGAATATCAACCTATTGCTTTACAAAACACCAGCACTATCATCATAGGAAAGTGACTTTTCTTAGAATAACATTATAAAATAGTGCTTCCAAATAGTTGTTCACTTTTTTTTCTTTTCTTTTTTCCATTGAGCTAGATAGGACTGTTTGGTTGGGTTTCCCTCAATGGGAAAATGATCAAATTTCTACCTTAATTAGCCCTTAAATAAAGGATCTGCCAATATTTCTTTTGATTTTACATATTAAATATCAATGATAAGTGTTCTTACATGATTGTGTTATATATATTTCAACAAAACTTAGTTTTTGAAAGAAAAATAAATTTTGTTTTGTCTTTTTGTGTTTTTCTTTAGTTCCATATTGGATAGAATGGGAGAAGAAAAGTTGTTTATATACCTTTGTCCAACAAAGACTATTGTGTTATGTGCTATACTATACACAAGCCCGTATGCGTGTGCATGAGGGTGTAACCGGTGGAATTTCTGGCCCTAAAACCTTTAATCGGGCATGTCCGTGTGTGCATACCTTCGTGTACTCGTGTGCAAGGGGGCACAATCGGACCTCGATTGGCCTGGGCTGGCCCCTTTACATTGAGTTTTGATGGTGCTATGTTTTACCCTAAATTTATAAAATCATTTTTTTATCCGTTGATTTTATCGTGCTCGTTAGATGTGACCCACTTGATTATGCCATTACCATTATGCGAAACGTGTCTTACTTATCGAGCACGTTGAAACGATGCGACTATATTTTCCTCATTGGATATTTTTCGAAATGTTCGATTTGAGGTTTTATAAAAAAAGAATTAAGGTTAGGGTTTCGGCAGTCATTAAAAAATCCTTCTCTCCATGTTTTCATCTTCTTAGTTTTCTTCTATCTGAAACTTATTTTCTCTGGGTAAAAGGAAGAGGACGTGTTGGGTGGTGTTGGCTTTCTTGTAGCTTGTGCACGTTGTGTATAAACGTTAACTAAGGAGTTGTATATTGGGGGTAGACGTGTCGGCAACCTTTTGCACTAAGGGGCGTGAACTATCTTAAAGAAAGTGACAACGTACACACCTTTGCTCAGTGCATATTCAGTGTTATCTTCAATCTGTTCCAGACAGAGGTGTAAATCTGTATACTAGGTATGGGGTTCCTTTACACAGATTTCTTTAGACAAGTATTTTCCATTTCCATTGCTGGTCTTCAATACTAGGTGACTCATGGTATCTACCTGATCTTGACAATGAGGCTCGTTGATAATACTCAAGGTTAGGGAATTTCACTTAGGGGTCTAGGACCCAGTACAAGAACCCAAGTTTTCAGTGTCCACAAATACCAACCATGATGCCGCTCGTGGTAGTTTCATTCCATCACACGGATGTTATGAGGCATGCTATGACATCCACAAGTATACCATGTAGTATACTTACACATAAGCAATGCTATGTACTTAAATCATCTATGTATACGAGGCAACCCTAATGTCAATCGAGCTCCTCTGCTATCCACATCAAACCTCAATCCAAGGTCATCATAGACCGAATATATATATGCAACATCCGCATGACATGCATCCAACACTTAATACCAGTGGTTCCTTGGACCGAATCACATTTGTACAATTATATCAAGTGCACACGCACCAACATACTCCGACATGCATATGATTTCCACGTGATCATACTATGCACACTCATCAATCTATACTATATCACATTCGATTATGCAGCATTAGTTACAAGGCCGGAATATCATAAATTAACACTACATCGTGTCATAAATCAATCATATGCAAGGGTATCTATGTATCCATAACATATATCAAATCCGTATACAAAGGGTCATAACTTCTCGAGAGTTAGGCCATAACATCAACAAGCCCGTGGTTCAAAAGGGTTAGTTGGTGCACCCCATCGGTTCCATTTTTGTTTGTGCATAAGTGTCGTGCCACTAAACGGTCCAAGTAGGCTTTCTATAATTTAAGGTGGCACATACAGGTGGTCCCACTTAGTCATAGACATCGACATACGTTAGCATTTCTACCAATATTTAAGATGGCATCCAACCACATCCATACATCATTATCACCACATACATACATTCTCATCACACACATCCCACTGTCGCAAGCATAAATGATCGCAAACCAACACTTGAACAATATCCATTTGTTGCTCCAAGCGGGCTAAGGCCTGATCCAATTCCTCACTCGAATGGGGCAATTAGTGGGTTGCTACAACCCATTGTTCTGACTTGTTGGGTGGCCCATTTCATCGCTACAATTGGTCCATTCAAGGGCTCAATCATTGTTCTCTCACAAGACCCAAAAGTGGCCCGGCATACACATCATATGGCGGTCCCAAGTAATTGCCAAAGAGCCCCAAACATTTACACAAATGAGACTACCACCAATGGGCCTGTCACGACATTGACGTAAGGTAGGCTTTAATGCCAGCAAGCCCACCACTCTAAAGCCGTCGTGAACACATCAATGGAGTCCACAAGTAGGCCCAATACTACTTACAAGGTTGGCCCAACACAAAACTCAAGATGGGCCCAAATATAGGCCAATCTGAGCCCGACCCTACAAGGATGTCGGTAAAATGGATGGACGGCATAAAATATACAAATCATACATCATACGGAATCCATAGGGCCCGTGGATCACCCGCACGAGGTACATACATCAAGGAGGGACCCATGGACGGCATGCATCAAACACATACCTTACGATGAACGGGGGTGATATAAAATCCATACATCACATGGGCCCCACGACTCTAAATCCCAGCGGGCTTGAACGTGTCCGGAGGGCCCAATGGACTCCTTGACAGTCCAGGTTACTGGATTGATTGGGCCAATACCTCGGCTGGATGGGTTCGCCGATGAATGGCATGGACATACAACATACCAATCGAGATGGGGCCTGTTCGCTGCTAGGGTGGGGCCACCAACAAATGAGATGGCAGGTAACCCTGCAGTGGGCCCTAGGAAGGTTTTAATGGTGATCGTCTGATCAACACTGAGATTTAGATCTTCTTCATTGTTGGTGCGGCCCAACTAATGGACGGTGGTCCCAGAGGGGCCTGCGCCAGATGAATGGCGTGCGTAATACATCTGATAAGGTGGGCCCTATCAGCGTGGGTCCCCCAGCTAGGACCTTGCTACCTTTCTTTTCTTCTCTAACCTTTTTTTTTTTTTTTTTCCCTATGCAATTGAACATTAAGGTGAGGCTCCAGCTGTCCAACGGTGGTGCCTCTATCCCCACTGTTTCACATGGTGTGGCCCATCTAAAGCTTGGATCAGTCCTGATTTTGGGGCCATACCATAAAATGATCTGAGAAAGTGGATGGTCGGTTTGGATGTTAACACATTCATCAAGTGGGGCCGGCAGTGGGCCCCACAGCAATCTATCCCAAGGAGATTGCGGCTGGACGCTGAGTGTAGCAGCGTCAGCTGCATGACTTCCCTATATATATATATATATATATATATATATATATATATATATATATATATATATATCATTTGCTGGACGATGGCAGATAAACGTGATGGTGACCCCTTAAACTTTCAACGGTGATATTTACCTTTACTGTTTCTAATAGGTGGTCCACCCAAGGTTGCCACAAAATTCAGTCCAGAGTTAGCCCATAGTGTAGTCCATACCTCCACCAAGTCTCCGACAAAATCTTAACATGGTTAATTTTATAAAAATTTTACAAGTTACTGTTGAGACTAGAAAATGGGATTTCACAGAAAGAAATGGACTCAAGGTCATTACGCGGGCTATGTAAGTCAGTAAAACCTTCTTAACTCTTCATAACTTAAAATTCATTGCTTTTTCAAAATCTTTGCATAATCCATCATTCCTTCTAATTCTTCGCACCAAGTGCACTCAACTTAGAAAAGAGAAGATGAGCATTCTTTTCATACATCTGAACTCCCGAGTTTTTGGGAAATCTCTGCAACAATGGAGAACCAATGAACACCAAACGAGGACTAGGGATAGTTATAGGCTTTCACACGTGTGAAGGTCCGTGTATCATTTAATGGAACCCATCAAATCAAAACTCCTGTAACAGTAAGGCAAAATTGCACACACGCACACACCCCGCGACCTATGCAACGCTGCCACGCGTTACGCGACTGCTTAACCCCTTGCACGTCATGCAACCACGTAACGATGTTACGCAGGCTGCATAACGCCCCTGTTTCTCCTCTTTTTCTTGTTTTTCTTTTATTTTTCTTGTTTTTCTTTTATTTTTCTTTACCTTAACAGCTCTAACTCCCTGACATATAGGGCTCTCAATGGAGCGAGTCAAATCCGAGATCCAATTCGCTCTGAATCCGTATAATGCGGATTTGGATCTTAAAATAGGTCTGATTAGTTAAATGGACCGGATTTGGATCTTAAAATAGGTCCGATTAGTTAAATGGACCGGATTGGATCTTAAAATAGGTCCGATTAGTTAAATGGACCGGATATGGATTCACAGGAACATATCCGAGTTCCATCCGAATCCGGTTAAGATCTGACTCATTGTCACCTTATTGTATATGTTATATTCATTCGGGTCATCCGTTTTACAAATTGTTTTAGGCCATGTTGACCATACCATAGTAAATATTTTCATCATTTTTGTACTAAACTAAATATATTATATTATATATTTTATATCATATATTTTTTTAAATTTGTAATGGGGTGGACTCAAACCTAGATCCGACCCGAATCCGATAGTTACATGGATTTTGGATCAGAAATGAATCTAACAATTTATAAATGGGTCAGATATGGATATCATCTTTTGAATCCGAGTTAGATCTGAATCCGATCTGCATCCGTCTACAGATATATGGACTTGGAGCCGAATCCAACTGGATCCGATCTAGATCGGACCCATTGAGAGCCCTACTAACATAGTATGGCATTAACACATGAAAAATGCCTCCGCCATGCGGGTTGACATGACTGGGGTCTCTGATGCAACAGGCGCCTACCATCCGGATGCCTGTCTGTATGCTCAGGTTCTATGGTATGGGTAACATAGTGTGACTGCGAGTTAATACTTGAGGACCGCCTCGTCCAACACAAACACGGATCTCATACATATGTGCACCAGTACAGTGCACGTGTGGCAGGGTTTGTTGAAAGTAGAGTTGCCACTTGTAAGGAGTAGGTGCAACCGTTGAATTAAACTGCCAGTGCTTGTCTGGTAGCAAAATGATCGCGGACAGCGGATGCATAACAGGTTTGAATCCATGCATTTCTTTTCTCCAACATATCATATGCATATGAAATCCCAACCATCCAAAAGGTGTGAAACATAAGTATGATCATCTGGAATGAAAATCATTCCAATCTAATTGCTAAGTGGGACACAAATGTGAAATCATTAGATAGCCAATAGGATGATTCTGTGAGCTCATGTGGCCCATCCAATAATCTGATCAGATCTAATTTTCATACCAAGTAATCTTCATTGCATGGCCCACCTTTTTCACGGATCGGATCCTCTAACCACACGAGACGTTGGCAGGAGAGAAATGGCTGATGCATGTGATCTCCTCTGTCTAATATACATGCGACATCACTGTACTTTGACGAGGGATTATGGGGTCATACCAATCAGTAAAGTAGACGGGTAGTATTTTTTACTCTCCATGCGGGCCCCTGTTTGCTGATCCAAACCGCTGATCTTAATGCCCTCAACGTGGATGAGCAATTTAGTGAAAACTCCGAGAAAGAACGGTCCCGATCCTTCTATAGGTGGCCAAAGTTCATGTTCAAGGAAAAAGGTACACCAATAGTCACAAATAAAGTAAAATACCAAATATCTAAGGGTTAGGGTCCTCTATTTTCCGAGATTTCGGGACAAGCCCTCTATCCACGGCACGCGACTTCGGCGGATCCTTGACTGTGAGGCCTACCTTGATCTATGTTCCTTACATCCACGCCGTCCATCCGTTTCGAAAGATCATTTTAGGGGATGGTCCCAAACCTGAAGCAGATTCAAATCTCAGGTGGACCATAAGACAATAAAAAGTGGTGATTAATCATTAAAAAATTCTTATAGGCCACGAAAGTTTTGGATCAAGCGAATATTTGTGTGGTACCTTCATCCAGGTATTTCTGACCTTATCAACGGGTTGGATGAAAAATAAACACCGTGGTGGACCCCAAGATGTTTTCAATGGTCGGTAGTCAATCACCACTGTTTCCTGTGGTGTAGTCTTTGAGATTTGGGTTTACTTCATTTTTAGCACCACAACTTAAAATTTACTGTAAAAATGAATGGACGGCATGGATGAAAGGTACATACATCACGGCAGGCCACATAGTCAGGATCTACCGACCTAGTGGATCGGGTATCCACCGAAGCCGCGTCCCCATCCACGATTTGTTCAACGAGAATGACGGTGTAGATCACCGAACCATGAGTCAACCCGCAGAAAATCTCGCGCACCATCAAACTGTACGTCAGCTGATGATCAGCAATCAGTGATCAACTACCACCGGCTGTAGCTTAGCTTAATAAACTACCCTCTCACATGTCATCTTGTCAACTCATCTAAACACGGCACCTACGGAGAACATCACGGGGAGCGGATTGGGTGTCACAGGTAACATGTTTGTAGGTGTTCTCTTATTGTGGGGCCACCTTTATCTATGTGTTGCATATTCAAATATTCCTCAAAATGAATAAAGTGAAGAGTTGTGACAAGAATGACAAAAAATGTGAGAAATATAAAGGAAAATTATCAAAGTCTAAAAAAGTCCAATGTTACAATTGTGATGAGTATGATCATGTTGCCAATGAATGTCCAAGCAAACCTAAAGTTAGAAGGAAAAAGACTATGACAATAACATGGGATGATACGGAGAGTTCAAATATAAATTTAGTGACTCTCTTAGTGATGATGACAAAAAATCATTGTCTATTCTAATGATCTCCACCACAACCTCTCTTCCTTTTAGTCTAAGAGAGGATCCCGACTATTATCCATTTTAGGAGAAGAAGAAGTTCTCAACCCCTCATTTTCTTAATTTTATGAGGGTGTTGAGGAGATTAGGTTACCATTAGGTTAAATAATAGGAAAACATTAGTAAAGGTAACTAGAATTTGAATACTATAGGTAAATCTGAGAATTTTAGCCTCAATTTCTACATATAAGCATATCAGAGGATTCAAGCCTCATTAGCATTTGATAGTTTAACATTTTCTTTCATTTTGGTATATTTGTATTGCTAAATTGTAATCCTGCTTAGATTAGCATAATCTTACTAAAATTTGTGCTTAATGCTTGTTAATCTATGCCTTGGTCATTTTTATTCATATAGGCATATCTTATAAACGACATTATGCATGATCACCTATGCTTAGTTAGGAATATATTTTGTGATCATGTGATACATGCTCCATGTGTTTAATGTTCATACACTTTTTATTTCTCTTGTTAGCATGTGCTTATAGTTAAACTATAGACATTTTAACTTCTCCTACCTTAAACTTAATTAATGTATATTAAGGGGAGAGAAATTAGTTTGTTAATTGCTCATAAAAAGTGAAAAAAAGATCTAGTCCCACTAAAACAAAGTAGTTTCTGATTTGCAGGATCTATTTGTTGTTATAGGGAGTTGCTAAATTATGGGAGAGCAATTGGAGATGAGCATCGCTTAAGGTTATATGTCTTAGTTATAATTTGAGTTTTAATTTTTTGCTTTAATATTTAATTTATTTGTTGTTTTGATATTGTCATTGGTATGACTATGATAAAGTCTGGGTTAGATTTTTATTACATAATTGACAAACGGAGAGATTGTTAATACATTTTTTTGTGGCATAATGTGTACCTTATTTGTCAATCACGTGCGTCCATGTGTTGTAAAGTCAGTCGAGCCTTGGCAAGCTGAAGATCGAAAATTCAAGTGGATAAGAAGTATAAAAAATGAAGAAATAGATAAAAGAGATGCCTTGGTGACCTTAACCTTAGAACCAAAATGACTTATGGCCTCTAAGATGACTTAGACCCATAGGTAAACATTTGGTCATCTTTCAATAGCCTTATGAGTCCAAAAAGAACCTTAAAATGTAAGGCTCGAGAGGCATCAAACAACTGTTAACATTCTACCCAAAACAACTAAACTTGGAGCTCTGTTGATCGATCGACAACAGCCGTTGACCGATCGAATGCACTAATCAACCAATCGAAACAAGCCAAAAATAGAACAACAACCTTGGATTGTTATATGTGTGCGATGGACCAATCGAAATGATTGTTGATCGATCAACAAACCCAGTCGACCGATCGACCAAAACCTCGACCAATCGAAAAGGCATAAAAGCAGACAAATACTATCTGGCCTAAATTGAGTTAGTTTGATCGATAGACACTTAACTTCGATCGATCGACAAGGATTGTCGATCGATTGATAGCTAGTCGTTGCTACCCATTTTCTAACTATTGGAGCCTTTGCTTTATATATTTGCAGCTCGATTTTTTTGCTTTTGTGCGAGAATTTAATGCATTTGAAGCCACCACTATTGCCAACATTATTAGGCTCTAATCCAACCCAATCAAGTCATCTTCCTTATAATTAATCACATGTTGGAGCATTTAAGGCTCAAATAAAGATGAACTTATTCCCTTGTGATCTCTAGGAGTTTAAACACCAAGTATGTAAGTAAAACCTTTGTCTAAACCTCTTCTAGAGATCCCTTAGGTGAATTCCTCTAGGCAATCAATTCCTATTAGTTGTAGAGAATTTAACTACCTCCCATCACCTTGGGAAGCTCAAAGGAGCACCAAATGTAAAAGAATTGATCATTGGAGCTGAAGCCTTGACAACGCATCGGCAACAAAGATAGGGAGAGCATGAGGAACTAATTCGAGCACGGGAGAGCTAGAAGAAGTGACTCAAGACAGCACGGCAAAATGGGCTCAATCTGACAAGTTGTCACTGTAAGAGTTTGGTTGCACTCTTTCCTAGATATGATTAAGTGTGAGAGTTTGTGAACTAAATTCAAATAAGTCTCCAAGTAGGAAGCCTCCGGCGAGAGTGTACGTGGGTCCTTAGGTTAAGACAAGGTTGGGAGGAACCTATTTAAACTCATGGGTTGGGTGAAACCCGTTAAACACCTCGGTTTGAGTGTAATACCTAGGTTAAGAGGTTAACCTGTAAAACCTGAAATTACGTCGGTAGTCGACACGACACATTCGTATGTGCGGAAGCTTAAAAAGCAACTAGAATTATGGCTAAGTCCTATAGGGGGGGTGATTAGGACCTTTTGAAATTCTTTTCACCTACTTACACAATTTAACAAATTAACCTAAGTAAGTAAGAACACTTCGGCTTCCAAGCCTAAGTGGGTCCAATCACAAGACTAGCATATGGTTTAAGCAATAAACAACCTAGTTTAAGCATGCATAGATAATCAAGAGATTTAACTAATCAAGCTCCTAATCCATGCAACCTATGTAGACTAATGAGAATGGATCAATGAGCTCAAGTCTACACAACTAGTGAAAGTACATCTTGTGTATGGATGTGCATATCTTGTGTCTAGCATACATTCTTATCAAGCATACATAATTATCAAATAAACATTCAATGCTAAGATAACAGTGTGCTTAATCAATCACAAAGTGCTTAATCAATCACAAATACAAGCATGTATAGTGGTTCGACTTTGGGTCTACTCCACTCCCGGTTTAAGTACTCAACTCCTTTGAGCACACCGGCATTCACTATTGGAGGTTTTAAATGAGGTTCACCTCTCAACCTTTACACGAAGGTTTTTTCGGTTCACCTCTCAACCATAACCGGAGTTTTGGACAAAGGGCTAACTCTCAGCCCAAACGGAGTTTTGGACATAAGTTAATTCTCAACCCGAATGGAGTTTTGGACATAGGCTAACTCTAAACCCGAACAGAGTTTTGGACATAGGCTAACTCTCAACCTGACGCACGTTCACTCTCGTGTCGGAGGCTCCCCCTTGGAGGCTTTGTTTAGGCCTGACAAACGAGCCAAGGAGTGCCAAACAGCCCCTAGTCTTTAGGCCGACAAATAAGCAAAGGAACGGCCAACGTCCCTAGTTCGAGTTTGACAAACAAACTCTACACTCAACTCCCACAGGGAATTGAGTGGATGGACTTTCAACAAAGACAACCTTACTTGTCAGATGAGCCCCTTGTTCAACACCGCTTCTGGCTGCTTCTTCTCGCTCTTTCGTGCTTTAATCAGCTCCCCTTGTGCTCCCCCGATCGTGTTACCGCCGCTTTGCTAAGGCTTCAGCTCCATCGATCAAACACCTTGCATATGATCTTCTTTTAGATGACCAAGGTAATGGGAGGATGGTTGAATCTCCTACATGGGATATGTAGCTTGTTCTAACTAGGAGATTCACCTAAAGGGTCTTCTGGAGGTCTTGAACAAGAGATATAACTATGTGGTATAGTGTCTCACCTCTAAAATTGAGAGAGGTATCAAGTCATCTCTATGTTTGCATTTGAATGCTCCCCCTTGTGGATATGACTTGAATCTCCTCCTCTTTGAGGCCCCATATGATGTACAAAGGGTGTGGGTAATAGGCTCTCAAAATTCTCTATAAATGTCCAAAAATCAAGCTCTATATTTAAAGAAAACGAGCTCCAACGGTCATAAAATGGGAAAAAACGGCTAACTGCTGACCTGTCTCGATCGGTCAAGACCGGTCAGTCAAATGGCCTGGAGAAACAGAATGTTCACTGTCTGCTGCTGGGGTCTGTCCGACCGTTCAAGACCGGTCGGACCAGACCTGCTGACTGGTCAAGATCAGTCGGCCCAAGGGCCTGCACACGAACAGCAACGCTGTCTTGGATTGGGGTTAATCCGACCGGTCAGTCCAGTCCAGCCGACCGGTCGTGATCGGTCAGACAGGCTTGGGTTCAGCCAAATTTAAAAGCTAACCCACTCTATCACTGCCCCAATCTCTTTGGCCATAGTATGGGTGATCTTTTGGGACACCTAGGGCCAATCTATGATGACTAAATGTATGCCTAATATGGTCAAGGTCATCAAGGGGTTTGAGATATGGTTTTGGTCAAGGTTAAGGCACACCAAGGCATCACTTTTACCTGTTTCTTCTTCCTTGATGCAGCAGGGCCACTTGAGTCTTCGGTCTTCGTCTTCATTAAGCTCAATCGACTCTGGACTCACTGACCTAAGTGATTGACAAACAAGGTGCACTAGTATGCCATAGAAAAGTGCACTAACAAAACCTCTATTCAGGTTGATAGGTGAACCTATTGTAAAACCTCTGATCAGGTTGAGAGGTGAACCTGTTGTAAAACCTCCATTTAAAGGTTGAGAGGTGAACATGATTTAAAACCTATATTTAGTGAAATTCGGTGTACTCAAAGGATGAGTACGGTAACCGGAAGTAGAGTAGACACATAGTCGAACCACTATACATATTATTATTCTGTCATTTTTAGTTTAATTGTCAATTATATAAATGCTTGGATGGAATTTATGCTATGCACATGATATGTAGATTCACACACAAGATGTATTTTCACTAAGTAGACTAGTTGCTTTATTGCTATATCTTTTGTAGTCTCTATTATTGGACCTACTTAAGCCTGGAAGCTAAGTGTTAAATGCTTTAATCTAGTTTAATTAAGGCATGGTTTTTAAAAAAGTCCTAATCACCCCCCTCTAGGACTTAATCATAGTTCTAGTAGCTCTATCAAACTTCCGCGTATAGCGTTGATTGTCATGTTAGATAATCCGACTCAATTTCAGCAATGTTATGGCCAGTTTTGACCAAAATTAGCCATTCTATGACTGATTTTTAAAATGATCAAAATTGGCTATTTCATGGCAGGTTTTGTGTAAAATTGGCCATTCCATGGCCAGTTTTGAATTTTGAGTGTGGGAGTGCCATGTTTTGGCATTGGTCAATCTAATTTGACAAATGTTCTTCATGGCGTGATTTTAATTGTACATACACTTTAATTTGGGGCCAAACTGAAGTCAACGAGTAGGATTAACTGGTCAAAGTGGGATGTCTATAAATGCCCCCCTTTGGCAGAGGTTGGGGTGCAACTGAATGCCAAAGCGAGTAGACACCCCACCTTTCAAGTTAGACATAAACATGGTCTGGTCTATTCCAACCGAAGTATCATTATAAAAAATGCTCGTTTGGTCAAAGGATAATTCGGGTGTCTCCCTAAGGTTGGGAAAAATGTTGCAACTTGTCCTTACACGTTTCATAGCTTTACGGGGTATTAAATCGTAACCCTTTCACGTCGTGATCAACATTTGTCATTGAGTATGTCTGTGAGTTTAGATTGTGGGTTGTTAGAGCCATTGCACTTTTTGCGGCCTTACGAGGATAACACGCTTTGATATGGAAATGTAGTTCTCGACGCTGCACAATCCCCTATGATTGCATATAAGACAGGTTGTTTATAACGGGCAGTTGCCTACGCATTTTACAGCTTTACAAATCTCCTACATTACAAGTGCATTAGGCTTATAGGTGTCTCGGACTAGAGTTACTTGGGTTATTCTTTTACCACTTGAGCTCTTAATTTTGACACTTAGGTTATAATAGACATTTATGTTACTTGAAGTATGGTTACGCTAACCTGGACATAATCATCTTGTATTCCGAAATGATCGAGCTAACACTGGAAGTTCAGGCAAGCCGCTCCATGTTCCACTTATGATCTTAAAGAAAATCGATGGGTTGGAGAAAACCAAAATTAATTATTGATGTTACGCCGGTATCCACTGGAAAGTATGAAAGAATGCCTAGTGCCTTGGATGCCACACGCGTGATATTTTTGAAAATTTTTATTTTTTTTACAAAGATCCCCACCCATAGAACATTATTCCATGGGGTTTTTATTGGAACATGTTTTTGAACGGTTTTTTTTTTTTTGCCGTTTATTTTCGAAAATTCCACCTGATCTCGCGGGTGGATGTAATTAGGTAGTTTTTTTTAAATTTGGCCCTCTTCTTTTGGATTTTTTTAATGAGTCTGATTTGTTCTCGTTTTTACTGATGATTTCAATAGTTATAATCCGAGTCGGCTTTTATTACAATATATATTTTTTTAATTTTTTAAAAATAAAGCTGACCTATCGTCTCAAAATCTAGTGGATATTTGATCAAGATCAACTTTTATTGACATGGGCTCACCGCTTGATTTCTAACTTCAGGCATGTTTTTGGTTGACACAACGGTCTTTTATTTAAGTGTGCTTTCGCGCCCACGAAGAGAGAGAGAGAGAGAGAGAGAGGGAGAGAGAGAGAGAGAGAGAGATCACTTTAGTCGGAGGCTTTCAGAGTTGGAGTAGAGAGAGTAAGATTCAACTAGGCAACAGGCTAAAGTTGTTGTTGATTGGATACTTTAGAGAAGCATACTGTTATGGTAGAAAAAGTATGCTCATGTACATGAACAAGAGGAGAAATGAAAGCACAAAAAATGAGACAAAATGGAGTCCAGGGCATGCACGTGCGCAGGACCCGGACCCACCAACCCAGTACATTAAAAAAAAGTATCATAAAAAAGGAAAGTAGTGGACACGTGGACATGCGTAGGGGCCCATGAGTCCAGCGCATGTAGTCCCGTCAGCAAAGGACATCTACAAATGGCCTAAACGAGAAATGGGCCCACCGTAAGTTCCTGCGCATGTCCACATTTTCTGACTAAAGTCAGCTTTAAGCAAAACCTTAGCGCATGACCATGCACGCCAAGAAAAACCCCTGTGCATAATCATGCGCTAAAACCTTAGAATGATCCAAATTTACGACTTGAAGGGCCCACTTTGCCCGGCGCATAGTCATGCGCTGGACCTGAGAGCTCAACGCACAATCATGCGTTGGACCTGAATGCGTGTACCAAGAAGAACTAGGAAAAGTCATGCGCATGACCAATTCAAAGGACCCCTTTTCAACAAAAATCAAGTGCTGGACCATGAAAAGCATGCGCTGGACCCGATTAGGCATGCGTCAGACCTCTTACCCCAATATTTTGTTTATAAATAGCCCAATCCACTTCATTTGTAAGGATCAGACTTTCAGAAGAAAAACCAGAGAGATTTTTAGAAAACTCTGAAACATCGTCAGATTGTTTTTAGATTCAAGTAGAGTATCCGATCGAATTCCTATCTCAGACCAATATAGGTGCGGTCTATTCCGTCCCTTGGAAATGCGTCAAAGCCAGTTTCAGAGCTGAGTCTTCAGGCTTTGTCCATAAGGACCAAGTCAGAAACTTGATCTTTGAGCATCATTCCATACCACAATGATTAATCAAAGATCGTTTCAGAAAAAACATACCAGACATCGATATAAACAGTATAAGGAAGAAAACAATAGTCTCTGGACTACGAATCAATGGGCGTTGCCCCAAAATCACTATCTGTCAGCGATCGATGTACTACTCATTAGAATCGACTATCGTTGGCCAGATTACTTGAGTTCACGATCGTAGCTTGACTTTCCTGCGGTCTCCGTCTCTACAATGGAAGCAAACCCAGTGTTACCACTCGACTATCGCTTCATAGTCTCCCAACTCAAACTCGAGATTACATGAGACATAGACATATGATTCGCCAATAGTATAGTCTACTTACGTAAATGGATAAACACATCCTCTGGGATCCAAAATGCACATATAATAAACACATATTCTTACAAGATAATCTTTACTTTTCAATCAAGGGTTATTGATGATTCAATGTAATTAAGGGCTTATGCCAGATTATGGCCTAGAATGTACAAGATCTCAGAATCTCTGAAAATAATAAAGATTCTCTTTATGCTTTGTCTCTTGTGTACTTGTTTGTATTGTTTGTGAATGCCTATGAATCCCCCGATTCCCTCAAAATAATCTAATACCAAAACGAATTTCGCACCATCGTCGAAATTCAGTTTTAACATATACCTAGTTTGGGTGATGCAACCTACAAAGATGGATTTTTTTGTTAGGTGTTTGTTTATATGTGTGTGTGTGTGTGTCTTTTATTTTTATTTTTTATTTTTTAAAGAAAATATAACTATTATGGAAGAAATGAAATAAAAAGCTTTTGTGCCAACCTGTTTGTAAGATTGGGGATTTAGATTTCAGTGCTTTGGATTGTAGGGATCAGACATGTTCACTCAACCATGTGTCACTTGACAAATTTTTTTTAGTGGGCTTCTGAGGGGTTATGATATCTTTGGGAAGTGTTTAAAGGAAACTCCACCCTAAGTCCGAGCAGGGTTGAAGGATCTTGAAACATTGTGACTTCCATATCTTCCTTGCTTGAACTATGCTTGCCTAGATCTGTGATTTTCTTTTTCTGACCATTTTTGCCCATAGAGCCCTTTCGGGTTTTCACCACTTCTAGTCTTCCCATCATTTTTGCTCGTGGCACCCTTTTTGTTTTTCACCATGTCCCGGGTATTTGATTTTGCTTACCCCTTGGCAATTATGCCTTTTTGCCCTGGGCACCCTTTCGAGTTTTCGCCAGATCCGTTGTGTGTCTGTTGTTTTTATTCGAGGCATTCTTTTAGGTTTTCACTTCGCTCGTTTTGCTTTGAGCACACTTTACTTTTTTATTTTTTTTTATGGTTGTAATTGATGGTGGGATTTCCTTCATTGTCGGCCAAATTGTGTCTGTGTAGGTAAAGCGGGAGACCTTGAGCTGCAGAATCAAAGGTTTTAGACCGGTCTGAGAAACTTGGTGGTAGGATGGAGGGTTTTGCCCCAAGGGGCCAATTTTTATCTCTCTTTTTTCCTTCCTTTTTTTATATACCCTTATTATTCTTTAGACCTTGGATTATATTTTTCCTCTTTTTTGTACTTGAGAGATGTTTTGGAGAAGGATGAAATTTCTCATTCTAGTTACTAACCTCAAACTACTTTCACTGTCTTTCTTGCTCATCAAGATAAACATTAATATGATCGGGATTGACTGGCTTAAGAAAGTCTTTATCCTTCGAGTTGGTAAGGCGGGAAGTGCCTCCTGAAAGAATTTCTTTAAGAATTTGTGAATTACCCAAAATGTGTTTGAACTTTCCCCCTAGATCGAGTAGGTGAGGGGAGAGGATCCATTTTCTCATCTTGCCCCTGTTTTGAAGCTTCTCGTTCAAACTTGCTTGTCGGTGCTCTCACAATTCTTATTTGGTAGCTCAAGGAGTGACATGATGCTTGTGTGTACTTCTAGCGCCCCGGTGCAGCCTGGTTGTGGTTCGAGCGTGGGTTATCATCCAGGTTTCTTGTATGGGATTGGTCGGGCTTTGAAAATAGCGCTATAGTTGGTAGGGCATGATGGTTGCTTGTCCCACATCAGATGGATGAGCACTCGGAGTCCTAGCTATATGTGGAGTTCTCTCCTTAAGGATACGAGACCTTTTGAGGTAAAACCCGAGAACAAAACCGTGCGCACTCGAGCAAAGCGGACAATATCATATCCTTGGGCGGGGCTGTTACAAATTGATATCAGAGCTGAGGGCAGCTCTTCCCTGAGGGTGGGGGATTCTAGCACCCCGGTGCAGCTTGGCTGTGGTCCGAGCGTGGGTTGTCATCCGAGTCCCTTGTATGGGATCGGTCGAGTTTCGAAAATAGTGCTCCAGTTGGTAGGGCCTGGTGGCTGCTTGTCCCACATCGGATGGATAAGCGTTTGGAGTCCTAGCTATATGTGGAGTTCTCTCCTTAAGGATACGAGGCCTTTTGGGGTAAAACCTGAGAACAAAACCGTGCGCCCTCGGGCAAAGCAGACAATATCATATCCTTGGGTGGGGCTGTTATAGTACTTTCGTCAGCTTGATGTAGTCGATTGTAGTAAGCCCGTGGCCACTTTCCTTCGAAGAAGTCATTTAACTTTTGGTGTATGAAGATGAACCATTTTCCAAGACTAGGGAGTCTTTCCTTGGAGGACTGATGGTTGATCGGCCCATGTTTGGCTGGTATTGAAAGATGGGGAACATGGAAGTTCTGGGGCCTTTCCTTGAATGGCCAACGTTTGATTGGTCCATGTGTGGATGAAGCTTGATGATAGGGAGTATGTCGGCTCTAAGGCCTTCCCCTGGAGGACCAATGGCTCGTTAATCCATGATTGACTGGGAGTTGGGTTATAAGATGGCTCAGGGGCCTTTCCCTGAAGGACCAAGACTGGATGGGGTGGAGTAGGACAATGCCCTTGCAAGATGAGGCGTGTGAACTCCGAAAGGGAATTGATGGCATGGATGGATTGGGTTGGATAAGGATGAGACCTTTCCTGGACAAGATTGACAGTGGGGATGTTCAATGTGTTGGAGCTCGCTTGATGTTGTGTTAGGGAATTCTAGAGTATATTACTAGTAGCTGTTTGTTAGTGTCATTGTTGCCCTTGCTGAGGGGCAAATAGTACGCCTTGGGCAAAGATGACAACCTATCATTTTTGTTAGACAAGGGACAGGGACATTGTCATCATCGCTCTCGTATTCGATAGTCTCTTCATCCACTTAATCCCACTTTTTGGGGGTAGACTGTTGTGATTAATGGGAGATTGTCCCAGCCCTTAATCCCACTTTTCAGGGGTGGATCAGTTGGATGAAGTTAGCATACGGATACGAGACAAGGTGTCTAGATATACTCGGGTTTGCTGAGTGGATAATCATATAAATTTGATCTTAATCGTCGATGAGTGTTTTCATTTTGGTGGCCATGACCCACCACCATCCAATGTAAGCCGACAAGGACTCATCATTCCTTTATCTTAAAGCAGCAAGTTCACCCTTCTGGGTGCCGCGTTTAGATTGTACGTGAAGCCGTCTATGAACACTTGGGACAAATCTTCTCAAGTCTTGATCTTATGGTAATTGAGCAATGTGTA
This sequence comes from Liriodendron chinense, assembly GCA_003013855.2. Classification (NCBI taxonomy): domain Eukaryota; kingdom Viridiplantae; phylum Streptophyta; class Magnoliopsida; order Magnoliales; family Magnoliaceae; genus Liriodendron; species Liriodendron chinense. Next base: position 852,400 of record ML058357.1, read on the forward strand.
CTAATCGAGCACGTCACCTTTTAGGGACTTTTGAAATAAATTGATTAATGCTTAGTCATTGCCTGTCACGACCTCAACTTCCCCACAAACTGCTTTGAGGTGGGCTATAGGGCACCCCGCACCATTGTATCGTTTGAATTTCGATACCTCAAAGTTTTGAGGTGCCCTACATCTAGGAAAGGAAAATGATCCCTAAATTGGGTGGAGAGGAGATCCACCCCACATTGCTTCCGAAGTACATTTTTCATAGCCATAAGTTGCTCTTTGAAATGTTCCAAGTTCAATTTCAAAGAGGCCTGATTGGAAAGGGTTTACCACCCGTGGTTTGTGCATTGCTTCCTAGTGTTGAGGTTAGGAGCCTCGGAGTGGAAGCAATCAAAGTAGGCGAGGAAAACACCTCAATGGCAATCAACAAGCAAATCATCACACACAAGAAGGCAATCCGATTTTTACGTAGAAAAACCCCTCACGGGTAAAAAACTATAGGACAAAGCAACACCAATTCACTATGATATCAGAAGTTACAAGAGATAAAAGAAACACAACCTGGATCACAACCCACAAAGAGAAATCCCAAGCTAACAAAGCTAATTCTCACCTGAGAAGGACAAACATACCCCTTTCCCTCATCCCAGAGAACTCCAAGCTTCCTCCTAGCTCTTTCTCTCTCCCTAGAGCCCTCTCAATCCCTTGGCCCATTGGCGGCAACCCTAATCTTGGATTACATCCCCTTAAATAGAGAAAAATCAAAATTAGAAACTCCTTGCGCAACAAACCACATAAGAAACCAAGTCAAATTAGGACACTACTGACTGATCGTCCGGCCGGCCGGACCCCCTACCGGTCGGATGGCCCAAAAACGTTCCAGTGTTTGCACTATCTTGATCCAATGTGACCGATCGGTCGGTTGTCTTCATGCTTAAAGATTGAGGCGTCCAATCCCAACAAACTCGACCACGACTCAAATCTTCATGCAACACCTTACCAGGCACATCTTCATCTTTACTCCGTCATCATCATAGCTCCACCACTTCTCATGCCTCATTGAATTCATCCTTGCACCTTCACCACCCGCTTGCTCATGTGGCCCTTGTGGCACACGACACACGAGCAATCGTGGATCCCACTGTCGATCCCGCAACTCTACCATGAATAGCGCTCTTGATCAAACCCGATTGCAGTCGATAAACTTGATTGAGATATTGGCATACCGATCCTCATTCTTCCACTCTACTTTTTCCATACATACTGATCGCTTTCCATGTTTTTCTTTTACGGAATCCTTCTCCACATCGAATCTCATGTTAGAAGATGTCATTGATACCTCGCCTCAGATTTTCTCTACCTCTTTCCCAAATTTTGAGCTATGATACCACTCGTTGGGGTTAGGAGCCCCACACGGAAGCAATCAATGCAGGCAAGGAACACACCTCAATGACAATTAACAAGAAAATCATCACACACAAGAAGGCAATCCGATTTTTACGTGGAAAAACTCCTCACGGGTAAAAAATCACGGCACAAAGCGGCACCAATCCACTATGATATCAGAAGTTACAAGAGATAGAAGAAACACAACCCGGATCACAACCCACAAGAGAAGTCCCAAGCTAATAAAGCTAATTCTCACCTGAGAAGTACAAACACAGCCCTTTTCCTCCCTCATCCTAGAGAATTCCAAGCTTCCTCCTAGCTCTTTCTCTCACCCTAGAACCCTCTCAATCCCTTGGCCCATTAATGGCAACCCTAATCTCGGATTACATCTCCTTAAATAGAGAAAAATTGAAATTAGAAACTCATTGTGTAACAAACCACGCAAGAAAATAAGTACAATTAGGACACTGCCGACCGATCGTCTGGATGGCCCAAAAACGTTCCAGTGTTTGCATTGTCTTGATCCAACCGGTCGGTGGTCTTCATGCTTGAAGATTGAGGCGTCCAATCCCAACACCTAGTTCTTTCTCCCGTTAGGGGGAGTGTGTTGAAATGAAATTGGGAGAGGAGATTGTAAATGAAAAGAAATCTCGACGACAGGATGATGCTGGCTACTAGAATGTACATGCTATGGTTGATTGGAATGAGGCTGGAATTGATTGGCCATATACAAAGCCAAGCTTTGAATTGGTAGACTAATTCGAGCGATGCTCAGCTATGCTGGCACACTTTGGGTTGATGGGGTCGCCGCACTTTGAAGGAAGCGGGTCATGAGATTTTATAGCCTATTCATGTTGAGGGCTAGGTCAATTATTAAAGGAGCAATTGTCGGATGGAGGTTTTGTTGTCTATGTGACTCTAGGAGAGATCTTGGACTGTCTCCTTAGACCAAAATGGTTGTTGGTATGCAAGTTCAGATAATGCTCTGGTACACAGTTTGTTGTCTTTAAGGGGCGATAGGCCCGTAAGTGATTGTTGGGCATAGTGATTATAGAATGACCTTTGCAAAACAACCCTCTCTGCTCTATGTTGTATTCACTCTACTTCCCTCTCTGTTCTCTTTCGCTCCCTTCTTTCTTATCTCTTTTTTTTTGGTGCTGGGATCCATTTAAATAGACATTTTGAAATGCTCTAGTAATGACACGTTGGGGTCTAGGAGACAGGTTTGGTTTTGCTGAACTAAAAATTGAATATGGACAACTGGCTTGGAGTTACCTTCAGCAAAACTGAAGCAAATTAAGGGCCTGTTTGGATGGTAAGTTACTTAAGTTAAGCGACTTAGCAGATAAGTTACTTATCTTGGTTTTTACTTATTAAGCAGATTAGTATGTTTGGTAAACAACATACTTATCAGCCAGTAAGTAAATAAGTATGTTTGGTAATAACGCATTGATAAGTAAAGTTTCGAAAGAAAATTTCAAATCTACATATAATAAGCAACATATTGACATGAAAAGAAAAAGCCAAGCGTTAAGGCAGTTTTCCTATCTGAATGAGCTTTTCTAATCCTCAGGTACATGCCATGCATGTGCTAGTATAGCACGATTGGTCCGAGATACATTCCATCCATCAGAATGGGACCACTATATGGATGCCCTGGCACAAGAATCAGGTTGATCCACTGGTCAGGTGGGCCACAGTCTGTAAAAAAAATGTACGGCTCTAGAAGACTCGGCAGAAGTTTTCTAACCCATTCACTTGTTTCCAATAGTCGGTCCACATGGTGAGTGGACTAGAACCATGTTTGGGAAAGATGTAGAAAATCAGATCAACTTGATTGGTGGATTGGATCTTGCATCAATTAATGTAGGGCCCATCTTTGATGTGGGCTGTCCATTGTGAGCCCCACCTTTGATGGGACAATCCATCATGTGGGGCCTCCTTTGATATGGACAATATGAGAGAGCAGTAATCAAGTGAACCATGAGAGAGAACTTTGATATGTAGCGTGATCGGGGAGAGAGAAGTACAAAAGCCAAATTGGAGGCCGGTTAATTAACATTGGAGGGTGACTAAAAGTGTGGGTGTGTACTAACACACACACACCCCAAAGGAAAAAAAAAAAAAAAAAAGAAAAGAAAAAAAAGAGAGCAAAAGCCTGACATGAGAGAGATAAGTAGAAAAGTCCAAAGTAAAAAAGCTAAAAAAAATATTTATTGAGATAAGTAATTTTTAAGAGATAAGTTACTTTTCAATTATACTAACCAAACCTACTTAAGTGGAAAAAGTAACTAAATGACTTAAGTTCAGTCGAAAAGTAACTTATTTGGTAGTATCCAAACGGACCCTAAATGGGCGATGGGTAGTGATTGGCCCAAGGCATCAAATGGCAAAAATCGGCCACTGAGTGGATGGATTTTACCCGGCTGTTTTAACCAAAGTCAGCAATGCTATGGCTGGTTTTGACCAAAACCAGCCATTCTATGACTGATTCTCGGAATGAACAAAATGGACTATTCCATCGCAGATTTTGCACTTTAACCAAAGTCAGCAATGCTATGGCTGGTTTTGACCAAAACCGGCCTTTCTACGACTGATTCTCGGAATGAACAAAATCGACCATTTCCTGGCAGATTTTGTGCTCCATGGATGGTTTTGAGTGTGGGTATGCCGCTGTGGCAATGGCCGATCCGAGCATTTTTTAGCCGTACATGCATTTTGATTTGGGGTTATATTGAAGTCAATGAGTAGGATTAACTAGTCAAAGTGGGGTATCTACAGGTCCAAAATATAAAGTAGATCTAAATCGCAAGCGGACCACAGGGTAGAGATTGAATACACACAATTAAAATCTTATTGGGCCAAAAGAGTTTTGGACAATGCTGATATTTATGTTTTCCCTTCGTCCAAGCCTGTGTGATCTCATCAACAGTTTGGATGGCAAATAAACATTATTGTGGGCCCTAGGAAATTTTTAATGGTGGTGTCCAATGACCACTATTTCCTGTGGTGTGGTCTACATGAGATTTACATCTACTTCATTTTTGGGACTACGCCCTGAACCGAGCTGGAAACACTGATGGACGGTGTGGATATGCAACACATACATCAAGGTGTGCCATGATCAGTGCAACACTCAATAACGTGTCACCCGGGAAACACCCTAATCCGCTCCCGAAGATCACTGTGCCTAAAGTCAGGCCGGTCCAATCATCAAGCTCTCCTCCATTTACGTAAACATCAGTTTAAATAGGAACTGCCAACGGTCCGATGCAACGTTCACATGTGGCCACCTGCTGACTTAACGTGGCTAATATGATTGGTGAATTTAGACCATCTACCTGGTGGGCCTATACCTATTGGATGATCACAGCCGTAGATTCGTTGTTATGGAAAATTGAAGTGGAAGTTATCGAATCTGTGCGGGCATTGAAAGTGTCAAAAGAAATATCAATATTTAATGCTTTGATTGGATCTTGATTAAGTCTAATTAGATTCGACATTAATCTTATTAATTTGCTGTCCATTAAAAAACAAAAATAAATATATTTTAAAAATGCTCACAACCAATCGGTTGCACCATAAGTTATACTCCACCCGGTGGATAACTTTCTAACATGTGACGTTAATGCCACTTTCAACCTGTACAATAGGTGGGACCCACCATGAGGACAGCCTTATTTAAAAATTAGCCCCCTCCACTCATCAAGTGGACCACATTTGTCTTCTGTTATTTGTCAGTTAGGGCTGTAAATTGGTCGGCGAATCCTATGGGATACCAGACCCAACTTAATTAGATCGGACCCATACCTAGTTGCTAAACGAGTCCGGATCTGGTTTCCTTTATATTAGGCCTGACCTGACCTGAACCATACCCATTAAGTAAATGGGCGAGTTTGGTCTATGTTGCATTGGGCCCATCTAAATTCAAACCTGTCCAATTCAATTTTAAGCCTGATAAAAGTGCTTGCATGCCAAATTCAAACCCATGCCTATTAGACCCGACCCATTAATAAATGGGTTTGGGTGGATCAACTTCTGCCAGACCCAAACCCATTTATAAATGGTTTAAAACCCGATTTACTCAGACCCAACATATACCCGCCAACTTAGTAGAAGGGTTTATGTCTAAAATTTGAACCCAAACCACTAAATGGACATGTCTGATTTTGGTCAAACCCACCCCAGACCTGATCATTTACAGCCCTATTGTCAATGATTACACATTATTTCTATGGTATGGCCTGCCTGATGAGTGGCTGGGGATGATTTTATGCATAAGGTGGCCCACTTATTGCGCAGCGAGGATGCATATCAAAGATCATACGTTAGAAGTTATCTACTAGGTGGATGGTAACCGATCATCTGACTAGTTGGATGAGAGCACTTCTCTATTTAAAAAATGAAGGGTCCCATTCAATAAGGTGGTCCACCATGTGAATAGTCATCTACAAAACTCAGTCCCAGTCCACGTCAATAGGTGGGTCACACTGTAGAAAACGATGCTTATCCATTGATAAATAACAAAATCCAAGTGCGATCCACTTGGTGAGTGGACGTGGCTGGGTTTTGCACAAGGTATTCTGATGATTGGGCCCACCTATTGAACGGACAAGAAGGGTTGGAAGTGATTTGCAGGACGGCAAGAATTACAATTACGTGGTTCGACCGACCCTTTTTAACTGATCATCTCCACGCACTGTCGCACAACTTATATTACTGTGCTATCTTCCCTTAAATCCATGCCACCTGTTTTGTAAATCCATACCGTTAAAACGATAGGCTCCACCAAGTATATCGTCTTCCCTAAAATTCAGGCTGATTCACTTGCTATGTGGGCCAGTCATATATGATGAGAGTCAAACCAGTCGTTCATCTGTTGATTCGAGAAGTAAGCGAACCGGCTTTATTTTTTGCCAGGTGATCTTCATGGTGGGCCCACCGTTTTAGCAGTGATAATATTCTACCAAGTGCCAAGTGGCTTGCTGGCGGTAAGGACGGCCTGCAGATGAACTCAGAGAAGAATCATCCGTTGAAAATGGTAGGGATGGAATTATTTATTTATTTATTATATATTATTTCTTCTACATTATATTAATATGGTTTTTCCGTTGTCTGCCACATGGGTGAACCATCAGAAACTTGGATGCTGATTGCTGAATGCCTACAGCCGGTGACGGCAGGGGATTCTGCAGCCCTAATCTCTGTGGGTGCTCAACGTAATTTATTTGTTATATCCACTCCGTCCATCCATTTCTCTAGATCATTTTAGGGGATGAGCTAAAATATGAGTTAGATCCAAATCTCAAATGGAACACGCCGTAGGAAACAGTGGAAACAAACAGCCCACCGTTGAAACCTCCTAGTGCCCACCCGGATGTTTATATTCCATCCAAGCCATCTATAGGGTGGATCCTATCTGGATGGAGGGAAAAACTCAAATATCAGCTTGATCCAAAACTTAAGTGGCCCCAAGAATTTTTAATTTTAGTGATTGGCTTTCAATCCCTACTCTTTCCTCTGGTGTGGTCTATTTGAGCTTTAGATCTGAATCATTTTTTGTCTCATTATCTAAAATGATATTTTGAAGTGGATGGACGGAGTGGATATAATACATACATCACGGTGGGACCCACGGAGCTCACGCTGCAGGTAAATTGTCGATCCCCTTGAAAGTTCACCCACTGCATGAAGAGGAGACGACACGTTACAGAAGGAACCAAAATACTGGTAATGACGTGCCATCTATCCACTCTGCACGTGGCAGATGATGATTCATTCCGGGACAGGACTGTCCCATCTACCGTGACATATCATGGGTGGCTTCTCTCATCTTTCTTCACATTCGGCTACTCAGCCATTTCTTGTTCTATACCGTTGCTTTTAAGAACAGTGAATGGATGACTAGGATCATCCGATCGACGTATGGTTTTAACCATTTATCATCCATAGCATGGGAAACAAGATGGATGGTCACGATTAAGAAGTTACCCAGCTACGTGTGCTGTTGAGAGCTGGCTCCCACCATATTCCCGTTTTGCAGGTTCAACACTATCATCTCCCACCAAGATTTGCAAAATTGGACGTCATAGCCATCCACTTTGGGTACCTTTTAGGCTGTGGAAGCCTAGGATTGTACTTTTTATATGGAGATCCATGGCATAGGCCGGCCCACTTAGATGGCCGACCAAACTGTCAAAATCAATATACGTCCAAGGTTCTGGCCCACGTGTGGTCCACCTGATGCCTAGAATAGACCAGGTTGATTTTGTGGTCGGCAATTCTCCAGGTGGCTCTTTTATGCCCTCAAATGTCTTTGGCAGGAGAAAAAGGTGCAACAAGCTAACCTAGGATGCCATTTGAGGGAGCGCATTGCCCATTACACCGTGCCGGAGCTGTGTGGGGCCTGTAGAGATGTCCGTGACAAATCCACTCCGTCCATCTGTTTTGAAATACCACAATAGGACATGATTCTAAAAATTAGGAATATCCAAAACTATTGTGAGCCATACTGCACGAAACAGTAGGGATTGAACGATTGGCAGTGACGAATTTTTTTGTATCAGGATGATATTTATTCCTACAGTTTATCTGAGTGTTAATAATTCTATTAACGGTTTGGATGGCATATAAATATTATGGTCAGCTTCAGGAAGTTTTCAACACTAAACGTTGTTGTTCCCACTGTTTTGTTAGTGTAGCCCGCCTGAGTTTTGGATGTGTCTGATTTTTATAATCCTGTCCTAATGTGGTATTTCAAAACAGATTGACGGAGTGGATGGTCCAGATGATCAGGCCCATCTCCCATCTCAATGGTGGCCACTTCACTAGAGCCGGGAGCCTGATTGCCCTGTGACACTGGGGACGGAGATGTCCATCACAAATCCAATCTGCTCATCTGATTTGAAACGCCACAATTGGACAAGATTCAATTTTAAAAATCAGGCAGATCCAAAAGTCATGTGGGCCATACTACATGAAATAGTGGGGATTGAACACTTGGCGGTGACAGAAGTTTTGTATCAGGATGATATTTGTTCCTACAGTTTATCTGAGTGTTAATAATTCTATTAACGGTTTGGATGTCATATAAACATTATGATCAGCTTCAGGAAGGTTTCAACACTAAACGTTGTTGTTCCCATTGTTTTGTTACTGTAGTCCGCCTAAGTTTTGGATGTGTCTGATTTTTATAATCCTGTCCTATTGTGGTATTGCAAAACAGATAGACGGAGTGGATGGTCCAGATGATCAGACCCATCTCCCATCTCAACGGTGGCCACTTCACTAGAGCCGGGAGCCGATTGCCTGTGACACGAGGGGACGGAGATGTCCATCACAAATCCAATCTGCCCATCTGATTTGAAAGGCCACAATTGGACAAGATTCAATTTAAAAAATCAGGCAGATCCAAAAGTCATGTGAGCCATACTACATGAAATAGTGGGGATTGAGCACTTGGCGGTGACAGAAGTTTTGTATCAGGATGATATTTGTTCCTACAGTTTATCTGAGTGTTAATAATTCTATTAACGGTTTGGATGGCATATAAACATTATGTTAAGCTTCAGGAAGGTTTCAACACTAAACGTTGTTGTTACCACTGTTTTGTTAGTGTAGCCTGCCTGAGTTTTGGATGTGTTTGATTTTTATAATCCTGTCCTATTGTGGTATTTTAAAACAGATTGACGGAGTGGATGGTCCAGATGATTAGACCCATCTCCCATCTCAACGGTAGCCACTTCACTAGAGCTGGGAGCCGATTGCCTGTGACACTGGGGAGGGAGATGTCCATCACAAATCCAATCTGCCCATCTGATTTGAAAGGCCACAATTGGACAAGATTCAATTTAAAAAATCAGGCAGATCCAAAAGTCATGTGGGCCATACTACATGAAATAGTGGGGATTGATCGCTTCGCAGTGACAGAACTTTTGTATCAGGATGATATTTGTTCCTACAGTTTATCTGAGTGGTAATAATTCTACCAACCGTTTTGATGGAATATAAATATTATGATCATCTCCAGGAAGGTTTCAATGGTGGACATTCCTGTTCCCACTGTTTTGTTGGTGTGGCCCACCTGAGTTTTGGATCTTCCTGAATTTTAGAATCCTGTCCTACTGTGGTCTTTCAAAACAGATGGACGGAATGGATTTGTCAGCGATGTCCCCTATAAACAAAAGCTGCATGGGTCTCACCTTGACATGGGTGACACATCCACTCCATCCATCGTTCGCGCCATACCATTTTAGGACGTGAGACCATGACCTAGTCCGATCCAAAACTCAAGTGGGCAAGTGGAGATGGAGATTCTACCGTTGAAAACTAATCTGATATTTTATTTTTACCTTTATACTTGTTGGACTCGCCTTATGAACGGGTTCAATGGGTGGCTATAGGAAGGTTTCAGTGGTGGGTGTCCCTATCCCCACTTTTCTCCTTGGTGTGGCCCACTTGAGATTTTGAATCGGTCTGACTTTCCGCCTCATGTATTAAAATGATCTGGCACAAGTGATGGACGGATCGGATGCCACACGACCCCCCACAGAGCTTTATATCGCACGGTCACCTGTGATTTTAGGGCCTGATCCCAAATTATAAGAATATCCAAATCTCAGGTGGAACATTCCAATAGAAACAGTGATGAGTAACCGTTAAAACATTTTGTGGGTCATAAAAGTTTTGTATTAATCTGATCTTTCTAATTTACCTTCAAACAGATCTTATTGACATTATCAACAGGTTGGATTGCAAATAAAAAATAAGAAAATGTTATGATGGCCTTTGGAATTTTTAATGGTGAAGTAGTCAATCACCACTGTTTTATGTGGTGTGGTCCACCTGAGATTTGGATATGCATAGATTTTGTTTCTCCATCTTAAATGGTCTGGAGAAACGGATGGACGGTGTGGATATACAGAAAATCATCAAGGTGAGCCCCACGGTAGGGGTAACACCCACTAAGCTGTTACCCCGGTGACACCTAATACGTCCCCTCGTGTTGAACCTTGCCGCGTAATACGCACTGCACACTTGCCACCATGAAACACGTGTAAGAGGTTTGAGCCTTTCTGTCTGTTCGGAAATAATTCTTCTACCAAAAGGCCAAAAAGAGTGACAGAAGCTCAGATCTCGCACACATGTTCCACCTTTGCACGGTTCCGCACGCGTGTGGAATTATCAAACCGACAAGGAGAGAGAATCATTGAAGGATTCATGTCCCACGTTATGAGTAGAGGTGGGCAACCGGCCGAGCCGAGTTAGCCCCAGTTTGGTTTGGCTTGTTTTTATACCACCACAGTTTGTGTATCGGTTTGGTTTGTGTTTCAGGTTGACCCATGTGGCCCGAGTTTGATTTGCTCCAGAAAAATCTTGTTCAAACTGGGATTGGTTTGGTCAAAAATTTTGAACCAAGCTAGGCCGAGTGTAAACAGAGAATGGCTCTTTTTTATTTAGCTAGAAAAGGATTTAAAAAGTTAGAAAAAAAAAAGTACAAATGTATCTTACCATACGATGTTTAACATCCTTAGTGCAACTTTAAAATAGACATATAAGAGTATTTTCCAAACAAAAATATACAAGCATAATTTTATAAGTGCAACGAAACCGTGTGCATTCATGCATATGTATGGTGTATTATCCATGTCATCATGTATATGTATGACCCATGTTGTCAATCTGTTTTTCATATCATTTTAGGACATGATCCCAAAATGGAATCATATCCAAAGCTCAAGTGGATCACACCTCAGGAAACAGTGTGCTTAGAATCTAGGAGCTGGATCAAACCGAGCTGAATCAAATCGAGCTTCGAGCAGAGCCGAGCTGTACTACCCTAGTTTGAGCTTAGTTTATTTTTTCAAATGAGCTTGACTCATAGGCTTGATGGATTGGTTGAACCAATCCAAGCTGAACTTTTTCGAACCAATCCGAGCCCAGCTTTCGAGCTGGCTTGGTTTGTGCCACCTATAATTATGAGAAGGGGAGTTATTTGATACTCTGGTAGTGTATGAAGCTTGATACGCAGACACTCAGAAATTGTACAAGTGGCATCTATAAACCTCACTAAAATGTGGCAGTCCCCGAAATAGATTAGTAGGACCACATCAATCTCAGATTCGTGGACGCTTGTTCGTTGAAAAATGGCCATTGGATATTTTTCATTATTTACCGTCCAATAAAAGCTCACCAATATGAGAGCCAAAGAATCAAATACTCTTTAGTTTTTTATCCATAGCACAGCCATAATGGACCCCCATAATGTAGACAGTTTAAATTGAAGTAGTTGTATCCAATGTATGCTGTATCTAAGTAATTTATTAGTGCCTGTGTATCATCCATCACACTCTGCCAGAGGATCAAAGCTCTTCTCTTTCATGATAAAACATTTGAATACGGAAGAAACAAAGAAGAAAGATACTTGCTGTCCCTCTCTGAATGGCTCATGCTATGAATGTTAGATGAAAACATGAAACACCATAAAATGGCATCAGAAAAATCCACGCATGAACATGCAATGTAAACGTGTGTGCAGATGCCCATATGTGACAAAAACAACAAGTGCTCTAGCATCAGTCATTTCACACTACAGCTGCAACTTGGACTCGGGTCAATCCAACCCGGGCTTAGGAGTTAGGTAGGGTTTTGAGGTCCTAGTTTTTGGGTTGAGCAAATTAGGGTCGGGCCTAGTTCAGGTTGGGAATAATTACATGCATTCAGGTGGGTTGGGCTGGACTGCGTTTGGCAAGTACATAAGAATTCAGGTTGGCCATTTTGAGTTGATATTTGGGTCAGGTAGCATTGCAAGTTGGGTCTTCTTACGGTTTGGTTGGGCTTGGGTTCCAAATCAACCTGACCCAACCTGCCCGAGTTGCACTCCTATGTCATATGCCCATGTACCCATATGTAAGTATACAACCTGCTCGCACACATGATAAATGTACTGCTTCAGTGACAAATCCCCTTCTTGAGTCAAGTTTTTGTGCGAGGAATTTATTATTTTGATAATTTTCTAATAATATTTGTTATACCCTATTTTTTATTGGTTTCCAAAGAGCCAATTAGAAAATCGACACATGGCATTGCATTGCAGGAGAAGTATACAACACGCATTAGATCCGCTAGAACATATGGAGTGCATTCTTCGGGGCAACAGCTAGCATCGATTGATTGGAACACGTTATCTGAAGGTATGCAGTGGTCGAGTGAAGTTTGCAAACGATTACCAGATAAATGGCAAGGAAGATGAAGAGTTCGAAAGACCAAGGGAATATTGAGCGACTACCATAATGGCTGAGCATGGGGTGAATCTAGATGATTCTTTTTCTTCAGAAAGCATATAAATAGCATAAGAAATCAACGAAACAAATGGTCTCACACCCACCAAACTAAATCAAACAAACCAACTATCTTATCAATTATCCTTTATGTTTTTTAGTATAATTAATCTTTTACATTCCTTAGCATAATCGGTAACCTAAGAGTAATGGTAATCTTTAGCTATAATCCAAGTCTATGCTCATATGCTGGACTAAGTTATCTCAACACAAGTAGTTATCATTCGAAAGGGGACTTTGCAGTTAATCCTTGTGGTCAACTATAAGTATTTCCATTTGGTCTACTATTGTATATGAAAAGTCCTATCTTGTGGAAGGCAAGGTGCGACCCATTTATGGAAGATGAACCCCTCCCTCCGATAATTGCCTGATTATTTTAAGCAACATCTTGCGAGTGACTGAATAGGTGACTGATCTTCTCAAGTCTCGATCATATACAGTCGAATTCGACGTATTTGCCTATCTTGACACTTGGAGTCAAAGTTGTTCAGTTGGAATCGAGTTGCACAGTCAATTCTAGCGCCCTGCACACATTACATGTGGCCATAAGTGAAACAACAAGCCAACAATATTATTAGAAAATATCACCGAAAATAAAATATTTAGAAATTTTTACTGCATAATTATTAAATAATTTAAAATTTAAAATACATAGGTATAAGTTGAAGTAAGGATGTCTCCAATTTAACCGGTTGACAAGAAGTTACAAAGTTATTGTCTACTTAGCATATAAGATCCCAATATGTGATTTATTAGTGACATCCAACCCGTTAATTACTGCAGGCTCACACTAGAGATTGACATTGAACTTGTACCTTTTGCATTAGTTAGGTGTTCGCTCACCTCAAGTGTAAGGCTTGCGATGTAGTAATAACTCGGTAAGACCAATATCGATCCACAGGGAATTAGGATAAACAATTCCAATTTATTCTAATAACTTCAAATAAATCAGTTTTGAAAATTCAAAATTAAGAACTAGAACTAAAAAGAAAACTGATTAAAGAAAAATCTGATATTTAAAGAGAAACTAAGGCTTTTAAGGATCCACTTGTAGTAGTTCAATGCCAATTCATTTATCCAAGCACAACACAATTAGAATCAAAGTTCTATCTCTCATCTATCTCTCATATACTTCATTCAACACAAACAGTCCCACTTAAATATGGAAAATCAGATTTCTAGTTTAATGAAGCACATAGAGCTCAAACTTATAGCCTTCGAAGTAACAGTCATGCCAAGAGACTATGGCATGATCTAAGGTTACTACAATTTGAATCTAATTAAACCATAATGATAGTCTTAAATAATTGCAAGGAACTCATGTTCGGAGTACATGAACTCTCATAAAACTTCTAAAAATACCAACTTTATTCAAACTAGAACTTAAAAATCCAAACTTGAAGTAAGAGTACTTGAAAGAAACGAATTGAATCATTGAAACTAGCTACAAGCTTCACCTCTTAGTCCTAGCTAAGAGGTTTTAGCTGAGCATTGTCATACTACAACTAGAATAAAAAGAAAACTACTTGAAATCATAGAAAAATTATAAAAACCCTAGTTGGAGGAGTTATGAATGCTCTACGACGATCATCTTCACCTCCCACGACTTTAATGTCCTTCTATGGTGCCTAAGAACGATGTAGATGTGTCATTTTATAGGAAAACTTCGCCACTGACTTGGAATCTTCGAGAATTTGCGAAGAGTTTACGCACTCTGGGCGGTGGCCGACATTAAAGTCATCATAAGGCTTGTTTTCCTATAAAACAAGCCTTATACTATTTTAACTGTAAAATAGTTTTTTTTAAAAAAAACATGTTGCAAGCTTGTTTGCCGGCTGGCCGGCTAGCCGGTCGGACAGTCCATTCGGCCGGTTGGCTGACAGGTCGGGTAGTGTAAAAAACAGTCTAGATATTTTTTTGGTTTCTGGAGGGTTTAGCCGGCCTGTCTGCTGCAGTGGCTTGCCGGTCGGACGACCGGTCAGACACTCTATTATTTGTGATTTTTGGTGCTTCTCCTCCTCAATCTTCATTTCATCTTTCCTCCACCTCTTGATCTTTTTTCCTTTAATCTTAAAGGTAAACAAAATGGGTCTTTTAACATCATATAGGTGAAGTCTCTCTGTCATTCCTACAAACACAAAAACTTATATTAGATTAGTCTTTAAACATGTAAACCATGCATAATGTGTGATGAATTAGGGTTAGAATATGCACAATTCAGAGCTTAACACACCCCCAACCAGCAATTTTCTAGTTTCAAGCAAAACATGCGTAAAACAAATCTAACTTTTCAAAACCCAACTTTCTTTTAGAAACTATACTTCTATATACCTTAAGATGCACATGTGCAAAATTCAGAGAAACTTAGTGATGAGAAGATGAAATCCTAAACTCCCTAAACATAATAAGTGTTCACATAGAATCCACACTGATCGATTGATAAATAAAAGAATTCGAACAAGTATAGTCTAGTGTGAATAGTGAATGTTTATCTCACAGATTTTCAGGATTACCTTCTTCATAGATTAACGAACTAAGGATCTAAAGGTATATAGATCAACCAAATGCCTATGACAAGAATTTGCCTTACTATTCCTTCAATGGCTTTAACTCTACTTCCCATTTCTAGCGTTAGTTATAGGTAGACCATCCCCTAGTTGCTAATAGGTAGCCCTTTTCAGAATTTCAACAAATATTCAATAATAATCATGCTTTCTTTCTTTTCATATGCATGAGATATGATTTTTAGAAATCCATATCTTCCATTCTTCTCTCTTAATTCTCATGAATAAGAATGGACAAAGTTCCCCGGTTTGGTTCCTTAACCTTAGATCTTAATTTATCCAATCTACAAATCTACGTAGTCCCTTCAACCATGAAAATCGTGTAATGTGAATTAGACTTAAAAGTGTTCAAATTTTCTATCGATCATATAAATAGGGGAATTCATATAGAAAATTATTATATTTAATCTAAGTCAGAGATCTCAAAACCATATCAGTTCATCTCTTGTCCTTTCGTACTTATAGCATCCCTAGTACATAGAAACAAGGGTTTCCACAACAGTTTTGAATTTTCAGAGAAATTAAAATTTTTCTATAAATATTGCTCTCGACTAGATTCATCTAAGATATAGAATGAGCAATAACATTAGAGCAATGATAAAAATAAAAAAGGGTGAGAATGAGAGTACCTGAGAGAGTCGATCATGGAAATCTACCTCTGACAACTAAATCTACTAAAGTAATAAACCTAAAACAGAAAACAAACTAAACCTAATCTACTCTATACCTCCGTTAGACTAGGAGATCAATCATCCCGATATACATGATCTTTCAGAGGAAAGGTCATGTCCTCTGAATCAAACTTCTCAACAAATGGTTTAAGGCGTTGTCTGTTCACTTTAAAACAGTTACCATTCGCTGCATTCTCTATCTTGACAACCCCATGAGGACAAACTTCTTTAACAATATATGGGCCAGTCTATCGAGATCTTAACTTTTTGAAAAAAGATGAAGTTGGGAATTGTACAAGAGTACTTCTTGGGGTTCATGGAATTTTTTTTTAGAAAATATGTTTGTCAGGAAAGGCTTTCATCCTACTCTTGTAAATCCTTGAGTTCTCATAAGCATCATTTCGGATCTTTTCAAGCTCATTTAATTGGAGTTTACGAAGCGAGTTAGCCTTGTCAATGTCAAAGTTTAATGCCCGAATTGCTCTATAGGTTTTGTGTTCAAGCTTCACGAGCAAGTGACAAGCTTTCCTATAAGAGACATTCCAATCGGGGTTTTATAAGCGGTACGGTCAGCCCAAAGAGCATCGTATAATCTCAGTGACTAATCTTTGTGATCCGGCCTCACTGTCTTCTCCAAAATCTGTTTGATTTTTCGATTAAAAATTTCAGCTTGCCCACTTGTCTATGGGGTACTCGCTTTATGCGTAATGCCATATTTCTTCATTAAGACTTCAAAAGGCCTATTACAAAAGTGAGAAGCACCATCACTTATGATGGCTCGAGGCGTTCCAAATCTGAAAAGTATATTTTCTTTAAGGAACCATAGAATCATGCGGTGATCATTGGTTCAACATGGAATAGCCTCTATCCACTTCGACACATAGTCTATGGTAAACAATATGTAAACATGTCTAAAAGATGAGGGGAATGGTCCCATGAAATCGATGCCCCAACAATCAAAGACTTCAAGATGTTGAATTGGGTTAAGAGGCATCATATTTCGATGGGACAATCCTCCTAGCTTTTGAAAACACTCGTATGCTTTGCAAAACTCATGGGTGTTGCTAAACAAGGTAGCTAATAAAAACCACATTGTAGAATTTTTGCAGTGGTTTTCTTGGCGAAAAAATGACCCCTACATGCTTGACTATGACAAAAGGAGATTGTAAAATTTTTTTCGTCATCAGGGACACATTTCCTAATTATTTGATCTGGGCAATATTTGAAAAGTAATGGTTTATCCCAGAAAAATCTGCGCACTTCCCTTATAAATTTTTATTTATCCTGCGTAGTCCAATGAGTCGGCATCACACTTGTGGAAAGATAGTTTGCTATATCAGCGTGCCACGGTGGATGCATAGCAACAAAGAGTTGCTCATCAGGGAATGAGTCCTTAATAGGTGACTCGTAAATGGAATCGGGTAAAACTAGGAAGGATAGATGATCCGCCACCACATTCTCTACTTCCTTGTTATCTTTGATTTCTAAGTCGAATTTCTGAAGGAGTAGGATCCATTTAAGAAAACGGAGCTTAGCATTCTTCTTAGAAAGAAGATGTTTTAGCACCGCATGGTTTGTGTAAATAATAACCTTGGATCCTATTAAGGCCTGAATATTTCCTAGGCAAAAATGACGGCTATGAGTTCTTATTCCGTAGTCGAGTAATTAACTTGGGCAGGATTCAAGGTCCTACTTGCATAGTAGATAACGTAAGGGTTCTTATCCTTCTTTTGGCCTAGCATCGCCCTAATAGCATAATTTCTTGCATCACACATCAACTCAAAAGGAATGTACCAATCCGGTGGTTCATGATAGGAGCGGTTGTTAACATGTCCTTTAGCTTTGAAAAAGCTAGTTGACATTCGGCACTCCACTCGAATTGGTTTTCCTTTTGGAAAAGGTTACATAAAGGCCTAGAGATATGACTGAAATCCTTTATGAACATTTGATAGAATCCGACGTGTCTAAGGAAGGACCGCACATCGCATATGCTTTTGGGTGGTGGTAGATTAACAATTATGTGGATTTTGGCCTGGTCTACCTCTATTCCATTTGACGAGATGATATGTCCAAGAAATATTCTTCTTTGTACCATAAAATGACACTTCTCCCAGTTTAAGACAATGTTCTTCTCCTCATACCTAGTCAAGACCGATTTCAAATGATTAAGGCACTTATCGAATGTACAACCAAAAACAGAAAAAATCATTCATGAATACCTCAAGAAATTCAACTACCATGTTTGAGAAAATACTCAACATGCATCGTTGGAATGTGGCGGGTGCATTACATAGTCCGAATGGCATCGATATGCGAAGGTACCGAATGGGCATGTTGAAAGTATGTCGGTAGGTCTAACACGACACACACGTATGTGCGGAAGCTTAAAGAGCAACTAGAATTATGGCTAAACCTATAGGAGGGGGTGATTAGGACATTTTTTGAAATTCTTTTCGCATACTTATATAATTCAACAAATCAAACTAAGTAAGCAAGAACACTTCGGCTTCCAAGCCTAAGTGGGTCCAATCACAAGACTAGCATATGATTAAGCAATAAACAACCTAGTCTAAAGCATGCATAGGTAATCAAAAGATTTAACTAATCAAGCTCCTAACCTATGCAACCTAAGTAGACTTATGAGAATGGATCAATGAGCTCAAGTCTACACAACTAGTGAAAGTACATCTTGTGTGTGGATGTGCCTAATTAGTACCTAGCATACATTCCTATCAAGCATTCATAATTAGACAATTAAACTAACAATGCTAAGATATCAATGTGCTCAATTCAATCACAAACACAAGCATGTATAGTGGTTCGACTTTGGGTCTACTCTACTCCGGTTCAAGTACTCAACTCCTTTGAGCACACCGGCATTCACTATCGGAGGTTTTAAATGAGGTTCACATCTCTACCTTTACACGGAGGTTTTACCGGTTCACCTCTCAACCATGACCGGAGATTTGGACAAAGGGCTAACTCTCAACCCAAACGGAGTTTTGAACATAGGCTAACTCTCAACCCGACTCACGTTCACTCCCGTGACGGAGGCTCCCCCTTGGAGACTTAGTTTAGGCCCGGCAAACGGGCCAAGGAACGGCTAACGTCCCTGGATCGATTTTGACAAACAAACTCTGAATGGACTCTCAAAAAGGACAACCTTACTTGTCGGATGAGCTCCTTGTTTAATGCTGGTTTGGGTTGCTTGATCTCCGCTCTCCTGTGCTTCAATCAGCTTCCCTTGCTCCCACTATCGTGTTGCCGTTGCGTCGCCAATGTCTCAGCCACACTTGATCAAACACCTTGCATGTGATGCCTTTGAGATGCCCAAGGTGCTAGGAGGGTAGGTTTGAGAACTCTACAACTAATGGGAATGGGTTTCCTAGAGGTTCTCTCCTACAACGATCTCATCTTAGAGTTTTGGAAAAGGATTTGCCAATCAAGAAGGTTCCAAACTCTAGAGATTAAGAGGGGATGAAGGTCATCTTCTTCATGAGCTTGGAATGCTCTAATCTTGTGTTAAAGCACAAGGAAGATGCCTTGCATAGGTTGGGAATGAGCCTCAAATGGTCTCCAACAATGGTGGCTTCACTCCTCTTGAAATCCTTCTTCTTGCCCCTCAAAACAAGCTAAGCCCTTATATAAAACAATGCACAACGGATTAAAAATGGGCAAATAATGGCTAGTGCCGACCGGTCGCATGACCGATCGGCCAGGGTCCACGACCGGTCGGCCATAGGCCAATTGCTTGCTGTCTTGCTGGAGGGGGTCTGCCCGACCGGTCGGACTAGCCCAGCCGACCGGTCACGACCGGTCATCCCTATGGCCTGCACAACAGCAGGTTTGCTATTTCAACTGGACTGACTGTCCGACCGGTCTTGACCGGTCGGCCAGGGGTCCACAACCGGTCGTGACCGGTCGGGCAGGCCTGGTTTCAGCCTGGTTGTTCACTGACCCATGCAATCTTCAACCCACTCACTTAAGCCAAGATTTAGGTGATGTTTTGGGACACCTAGGGCCAATCTATGATGACTAAAGGTTCCCTAATATGGTCAAGGTCATCAAAGAGGTTAAGGGGTTGGGTTTTGGTCCAGGTTAAGGCACATCAAGGCAGCACTTTTACCTGATTCTTCTTCCTTGATGCAGCAGGGCCACTTGAGTCTTCGGTCTTCGTCTTCATTAGGCTCAACCGACACTAGACTCACTGATGTAAGTGATTGACAAACAAGGTGCACTAGTATGCCACAGAAAAGTGCACTAACACATGTAAAGGTGGTCTTCTCTTGGTCTTTCGGGGCAATCTCAATTTGGTTGTAGCCGGAATAGCCATCTAAGAAGCAATAATAGGAATGACCCGCTAACCTCTCCAAAATTTGTTCTATGAATGGGAGAGGGAAGTGGTCTTTCCTAATGCCCATGTTTAGCTTTCGATAATCTATGCACATACGCCAACCGGTGGTCACTCTAGTTGGTATAAACTCGTTGTTGGCATTCTCTACAATGGTAATACCAAACTTCTTGGGGACAACTTGGGTAAGACTCACCCATTGGCTATCCGAGATGGGGTAGATGATACCCACATCTAGTAGCTTTAACATCTCGCCTTTAACAACCTCCATCATATTTGGATTTAACCTCCTTTGAGGTTGTCTAGTCATTTTTGCATTCTCTTCAAGGTGTATACGGTGAGTACAACCAAAGAGTCTATCCCTTTGAGGTCCGCTATTGTCCACCCTATGACTCCCCTATGTTCTTTGAGTAGCTCAATCAACTTGAGCTCTTGGTCTTTTCCTAGGTAAGAATCTATGAAAACCGGGAATGTTTCCTCTTGACTCAAATATACATATTTAAGCTCAGATGGTAATAGTTTAAGGTCAAGCTTCGACGGTTTGATATTAGACGATAGAGGCTTTAATGTGGTTGGTGGCAATTTTTTAAAATGGGGCCTCCACTGGTTGGTTTCAACTACCGGTTTCTCACTACTTAATGCTTGAAGAATATCACACAAGATGAGATCTTTAGAATTTTCAAAGTGTGCCAAGCATATCTCCAAATTTTTTAGTGTTTCAAGTTGGAGGAGCTCCTCTTCTTCAAGGGATTCGAGCATGTTTACCTCGAAGAGCTCATCCTCCTCCTCATTCCTTTGCTTTTTGCACATATGAACACGTTCACCTCCAATGTCATGCTCCCAAATGATAAATTCATCACCCCATTCCGGCAATTTATAATTACGTTTGATGTAGCCAGGAATGGGCGGCCTAAAATTACCGGTATTTGAGTGCTAGTATCTATAACCGATTGTGTGTCCAAGACAATAAAATCCACCGGGTAGTAGAATTTGTCGACTTAGACCAATACATCCTCAACCACCCCTCTAGATACATGGATGGATCTATTAGCGAGTTGCAATGTGATTTTGGTGGGTTTTAATTCACCAAAACCCAATCGTTCGTATACCAAGTATGGGATTAAATTTACGCTTGCCCCCAGATCTAGCAATGCACGCTTAATCTGGTACTCACCAATGATACATGAGATTGTGGGATTACCGGGATCCTTATATATATATATATATATATTGGGGGGGGGGTCTTTTGGGTGAGAATGACACTCACTTGCTTATTTAGAAAGGCCTTTTGTTGCACATTTATTTGCATTTGATTGTGCATAAGTCCTTTAAAAATTTGGCATAGGAGGGAATTTGTTTAATGGTGTCAAGCAATGGAATGTTGATCTTGACTTGTTTGAAAACCTCTAAAATATCATGAGAGTTTGGGAGAGGTTTTGAAGCTACCAATCTCGAAGGGAATGGTGCTATGGGCTTATGAATGTGTTCCGTTTCTTGTGGGGCTAAGTGTTGAGCTCTTAATTGTGCATATTCTAACCCCAATTCATCACTCATTATGCAAGGTTTTCATGAATTAACAACTAATCTAATGCATGGATTTGTGATTGTAGGGATAAGAGAGAGGATTCATCAATTGGAGACTTAAAGACGCCATCTACAAGCAAATAAGATCAAGGGACTAAGCGTCAAAGGATGAAAGAAAGAAGTCAGAGGAAAGAAAGCAGAAGAATGTGCCCAAGACCAGTCGTCCATAGCCCAGGACCGGTCATCCGACCGGTCCGATCACTCAACAGAGGAGCCCTGCGGCCAAAACTCACTGGACCATCCAAGACCGGTCGTCCACTACTTAGACCGGTCGTGCGACCGGTTCTTGAATTAATTTTATGGACTCTGAAATTACCAAAACTCTCTGGACGATTTTTGCACTTTTGCGACCGGTCATCCAGAAGCTCAGACCGATCGTGCGACCAGTCGTCTGCGTAACAGTGCGTGTTCTACAAGCTCCGAATTTCTCTGTGCACTGCGTATCCTTACGCATCTTCTGGATGATTCCGATGTAGCAGAGCCTCTTCACTATAAAAGGAGACCTAGGGATCATTCCTAAGGCATCTAGAACAGATTGAGCACGGTGGGAGACGGCAAAAGTTGATTTCGGAGTTCTACAACTCCTCCTAGTTTACTTTCTAGTTTTATGCTTTGTTTAGTTGTTTTCATGTTTCCTTAGATCATGAACGGCTAAACCTCTTAGCTAGGGTTAAGAGGTGAAGCTTGTAGTGAATCTAAGATGATTCAATTCATTTGATTTGGTTTTAAGTTGGATTTTTATTGAAGAACAATGGTTTGAAGTTTAATTCAAGTACTAAGTAGTTTTTCTTAATCTTATGATGACTTATGGATGTTTGGAAGAATTGCTTGAGTTCTTAATTGTTGTGAGCTAGTCTAGATCTGTACGATCCGAGGAATTGGAATACGCTCTAGATCTATGATCTTCATGTGGGAGCTTCATACCAAAAGTCTACTTTTCTGAAAATTTTGAAGTATGTGAGACTGTGTATGTGATTTGGATCAAGTTTAAATCATGATCTAGTTTTGTCTTGTGACAGGATTTAATGATGGTTATGATTGTGATCTTAACCTATTAGAATTGGGACTGACCTATGCAATTGAGTATGCTTGTCCTAGCTTGCATTGAGTGAATCATATACATGGATCATACATATGTCAGATTGTTTGGTTTAACTGCTCTATCATCCGACTAGATAGAACTTAATTTCGATTCTAGTTGAGAAAGTGAGAAACCACAGCGAATTGAGCATCAAGGATTGCTACAAGTGGATCCTTGAACCCTAGCGCCTTTTATAAATTGATCACCTTCAGTTAGTTTAAAATATCTCTCTACATCAGATTACTAAATTCTGTCTAGTTAGTTCTTCAGTGGAAATTATTAGAAGTGTTTTGTGAATTCCTATATAAGTCCCTATGGATCGACCTTGGTCTTACCGAGATTATTACTACATTGCAACCCTGCACTTGGGGAAGCGAACAAGTTTTTGGCGCCGTTTCTGGAGACTTTGACGGTTTTTAACAGAATTTCTGAAGATAGTTTCTATTGAATTTTGTAGGAATAGTACTAACTTAGTTTGTTTTATTTTGATTTTTCTCTTTTGCAGGGATCTTAGGAAGTTGAAGAAAACGTAAGGATCTTAAGTGCTCAAATCAGGTTTTATCTTTCTAAACCTTACTCTTCTTCTCTCCCTATTCATTCCCATCATATTCATCTCTTGTAGAGTGGGTGGAGATTCCCTTTTGGATCTCTCATAGGTTGGCCTTGTGCTACCTTGATTCCTATTGGTCGGCTCTACCGTCTTGGATCACCTTGTGCTCAAACATTTCTCTTCTCAACTCTATTCCTCTTTCTTCTTTTTCTGAACTTTTCTTAAAAGATTCAAAGAGTGGGTGGGGAGTTCTCTGAACCCCTATTGACTAGGAGAAATCGGTCTCTATCCTTGCTTCTAACTTAGCCATTGCAAGACACCTTGTGCTTCGGTCTTAGAGAGAAGTAAAGGAAGGAAGAAAGAATTCCTTTTGTTTCATTCTTTTAGGATTTGCATGCCATATTGGGCTCGGGATTCCAATAACCGACTCATTAGTGAAGAGGGAATTGTAGAAGGAATAAACAGAGAACCACGTGCTAGGAGACATCTAAATTTTCCAATTTTGTTTGAAAGTATGGCTGCAAATCAACCCAATCCTAAGACCAATCAAAATCTGGGCCAAAACCAAACCAAAACGGGAGAGAATGTGGTTGAGAATGTTCCCCGACCAAGAACATTACGTGATTACTTGGAACCAGCAAGAGCAAGAACTCCCTCATGCATAGTTTTTCCACAAAATGCAGGGAACGTAGATTTGAAACCGGGAGTAATCCAACTCCTCCCGAGATTCCATGGATTAGACAGTGAAAGTGCCTATCAACACCTTTAGGAATTTGATGAGGTAATAACCACCATGTACTTTGCAAATGTAACTGATGATGTGGTGAGGCTTAAATTATTTCCTTTTACTCTTAAAGATAAAGCTAAAGGTTGGCTTCAGGCATTAAGGTCAAGATCAATTGGTGCATGGACTGATATGCATAGGGAGTTCATTAAAAAGTTCTTCCCTATCCACAAAACGAACATGTTGAGGTGCCTTATCATGAATTTTTCCCAAAAGGAGGGTGAGACCTTCTTCCAATGTTGGGAGAGGTTTAAGGACTTATTAAATGCATGCCCACATCATGGCTATGAAATTTGGCAGGTTATAAGCTTTTTCTAAGAAGGACTGACTTCACCTAAGCGCCAATTCGTAGAGATGATGTGCAATGGGGAATTCATGAATAAGGAAGCCGAGGAAGCATGAGACTATTTGGAGGAATTGGCTGAGAATGCACAGTCTTGGGATACATCTAAACCAACAAATTTCAAGACTAGCCAACAAAAGAAAAAAGGAGGAATTTATGTCCTATCAGAAGAGGATAACATAAGTGCACGTGTGGCTAGCCTCATAAGAAAAGTCGAGGCCATAGAATTAAGGAAAGGAGAGACGATCAACTCTAAGGATGTTGAAACTATTTGTGAAATTTGTGCCGAAAATCAACATAAAACATAAGATTGTCCCACAATTTCAGCAGTTCAAGACATCTTACAAGAACAATAAAATGCCATAAACAGTTATCAACGGCAATTTGGTGCTCCAAACTCAAACACGTTTAATTCTAGTTGGAAGAACCATCCCAACTTCAGTTGGAGGAATGGACCCACTGCGAATACAAACAATATCCCTCAAGCTCAACCTTTAGTAGGTCCATCCCTAGTCATTACACCAAAAGCTACGCTAGAGGAGATGTTGGGTGCATTCGTATCGGTTCAAGCTGAATATAACAAGACTAATTCTCTGAAAATAGATGGGTTCATTGTTCGCTTCCCCAAGTGTAGGGTTGCGATGTAGTAATAAACTCGGTAAGACTGAGGTCGATCCACAGGGACTTATGTAGGATCTCACAAACTCATCCACAAGTGTCTATTGAAATCTACTAATCAGATTTTTATGTGAAATTGATGTGAGTAACAGAAGTTTAATTAAATTAAAAGTAACTAATTATAAGAAGGCACTAGGGGTTCAAGGATCCACTTGTAGCAATCCTTGATGTTCAATCCGCTGTGGTTTATTATTCTCTCAACTAGAATCTACATTCCTGTCTGTCTAGTCGGATGATAGAGCTGTTAAACCAAACAGTCTGTAATATGTAAGTTCTGTGCATAAGATTCACTCAATGTAGGCTGAGCTGAGCATGCTCAATTGCATAGGTCATTCCCCTTTTCTATAAGTCCAGTTCTCAATCATAACCATCCTCAAGTCCTCTCACAAGACAAGGCTAGATCAGGATTTGAACTGGATTCAAATCACATGCACAGTCATTACATATTCCTAAAAATAAAAAATAGAACTTTGGCATGAAGTCCCTTTATGAAGAGCTTAGTACTAGAGCGCACTCCGATTCCTCGGATCATACAGGTCTAGACCGTTACAAACGAATTAAGAAGATAAGTAACTCATCCAAACATCCATGAGTCATCACAAGACTAAGAAAAATTACTTAAAAACTTGTATAAACTTCAAACCTTAGTTCATAATCATGAATTCCAAACTGAAAACCACTTAACTACGAATTAAAACATCTTGGATTCACTACAAGCTTCACCTCTTAGCCCTAGCTAAGAGGTTTAGCTGCTCATGATCCAAGGAAACATGAATCAATTATAAAAAGCATGAAAACAGCAAAGCAAACCAAAAGGAGTTGTGAAACTCCAATCTCCACTTCCACAATCTCCAACCTCGCTTGAACCCTTCTAGGATACCCTAGGAACGATCCCTAGGTGTCCTTTTATAGTCTGGAAGCTCCACAACTTCGGAAGAATCGAGAAAGTGCGTAACACTTACGCAGCGCAGAGAAATTCGGGCTGAAATTAGAAATTTCTAAGTCTTCACGCACAACCGACCGGTCATGACCGGTCGGTCTCAAGTGGAAAACACTCCAGCAAGTATGCCCGACCGGTCATGACCGGTCGGACGTTTTTCTTCTCATACCAGAAGCCATAGCCGGCCGGTCATGACCGGTCGGCCTTATATAATTTTCCTCCAGCGACTGTGTCCGACCGGTCATGACCGGTCGGACATCTTCAGTAGTCCCCCAATGTACATGGCTGACCGGTCGCTGACCGGTCTGGCTTCCTTGGCCGACCGGTCATGACCGGTTGGTCAGTCTTTTCTCTTCTTTTTCTTGCTTTCTTTCTTCTGCTTTCTTCTTCCTTTGCTTCCTTCTTCCTTTTCTTCTTTAATCCTCCAATGTTCATTATCAAAATAGTCCCAAGTGAACCCTTTTTGTCTTCAATTGAGTGGAGTTCACTCTCAGTCCTGTTGTCACAAAACATGCATTGGATTAGCCTACAAACCATACAATCCTTGCACAATGAGTGATGAATTGGGGTTAGAATATGCACAATTAAGAGCTCAACACACCCCCTAACCAGCCTTTTGCTAGTCCCGAGCAAAACATGCGTGAAACTAATCCCATTCTTCAAAACTCAACTCTCTTTTAGAAACCATTCTTCTATACATTCCAAGGTTCATAAATGTAAGATTCAGAAATATTAGGCGTCAAAGGTTGGAACCGTAAATCCCCAAAACATAATAAGCAGTCATATGAAATTCCCGCTGATTGGTTGATAAATAGAAGGACTTGAACAAATTCAACCTAGTGTGGGTAGTGAAAATTCATCCCATGAGTTTCTAGGTTTATCTTCTTCATAGATCAACTAGACTATAGAACTTAAGGTACATAGAGCCACATCAAGCCAATGACAGGAATTTGCCTTACCGTCCTTCCGACGACTTTCACACTACGTCCCATTTTCGGCTTTGGTTACGGGTAGACCATCCCCCGGTTGGTAGTAGGTAGCCCTAATCGAAATCTTCCACCATTTTTTCACATTCCCAATTTCATCGTTCCTTTTCCTTTTTCTTTTTAAATCAGATAGGATATTTTAAAAATCCATATCTTTTATTATTTTCCCATGGACAAGGATGGACAAAGTACCCCGGCCTGATTTCTCAATACCTTAATTCAAAGTCTAGCTAATCCATAAATCACATAATCCCTTCAACTCATGAAAATCGTGTAATGTGAACTAGGTGTAAAAGTGTTCATGTTTTCTATCAATCACAAAAATAGGGGAGTTCACAAATAAAAACCATTATGCTATGAGGAATTCCAGACATCCAGCCCCATACACTGCATATCTCTTCCTCTTATGCTCATATCAACTTGAATGCATAGAACCAGTGTTTTCCAAAAGAGTTTCGAATGTTTGACAAATCGAAAAATTTCCACATAATTGCTTGAAATGTTGCAAAACGCTGGATTCATCCAAGCAATCCTACACCCCCCAACCAAATCTTGCATTGTCCTCAATGTAAAAGATGCGCAATGAGCAAAACATGAGAGCAAGTTGAAAATAAAAGGGAGTGAGGAATGATAGTACCTGAGAGAGTGAAAAGTGAAAATCTTCCTCCTTCTAACAAACCTATGAAAACGAAAACAAAAGCAGCAAAATCCTAATCCTAACTATTCTATACCTCCATCAGACTAGGAGATCAATCATCCTGATACACAGGATCATTCAGAGGTATGGACATACCTTCTGAAGGGAATTTCTCAAAGAACTGCTTTAATCGCTGCCCATTAGCTTTAAAAATGTTGCCGTTCCTTGGATTCAACAGCTCGACAGTCCCATATGGATAGACAGTTTGCACAATGTAGGGACCGGTCCATCGAGATCGCAATTTTCCCGGAAATAAATGCAAGCGAGAATTATACATGAGAACTTTTTGATTGATCGTGAATGTCTTGCGAAGAATGTTCTTATCATGGAATATCTTCGTCTTGTCCTTGTAAATTCTCGCATTCTCATAAGCTTCATTCCGGATTTCTGCAAGTTCATTCAATTGTAGTTTGCGTAACGAGCTTGCCTTGTCAGAATTGAAATTCATTTTCTTAATAGCCCAATATGCCCTATGTTCCAACTCCACTGGCAAGTGACAAGCCTTCCCATAGACAAGTCTATAGGGAGACATTCCAATAGGGGTTTTAAAAGCAGTACGGTAAGCCCAAAGCGCATCGGTAAGCCGAAGTGACCAATCCTTGCGATCGGGATTCACCGTTTTCTCTAAAATGTGTTTAATCTCCCTATTGGATATCTCAGCTTGTCCACTAGTTTGTGGGTGATAGGGAGTGCTCACTTTGTGTGTTACGCCATATTTCTTCATTAAGGCTTCAAAAGGGCGATTGCAAAAGTGAGACCCTCCATCACTTATGATGACTCGAGGCGTTCCAAACCGGGAAAGAATATTTTCTTTTAAAAATCGGATGACCATTTTATGGTCATTATTCCAGCAAGGGATGGCCTCGACCCATTTGGAAACATAATCAACAGCAAGCAAGATGTATAAGTTTCCAAAAGAAGATGGGAATGGGCCCATGAAATCGATGCCCCAACAATAAAAAATTTCGATAATTAAGATGGGATTGAGTGGCATCATATTTCTACGGGAGATTCCTCCTAATTTCTGACAAGGTTCACATGCTTTGCAAAACTCATGTGTGTCTCTGAACATGGTGGGCCAATAAAACCCACATTGCAGAATTTTCGCTGTGGTCTTTTTAGCCGAAAAGTGGCCACCACATGCTTGTGAATGACAGAAGGAGATGATACTTTGTTGCTCATTATCTGGGACACATCTCCTTATGATTTGATCGGGACAATACTTGAATAAGTATGGGTCGTCCCATAGGAATTTCCGGACCTCCGTGAAGAATCTATCCTTATCTTGCTTTTTTCAATATGTAGGAATTGTACCTGTAGCAAGATAGTTAGCAATGTCCGCATACCATGGCAATTGGGAAACAGCAAAAAGTTGTTCATCAGGGAACATGTCATTGATTGCAGTCGTTTCAGGGGAATCAGTGAGGATAAGTCGAGAGAGGTGGTCAGCTACTACATTCTCTACTCCTTTCTTATCACGTGTTTCTATGTCGAATTCTTGGAGTAGGAGGATCCATCTTAATAACCGTGGTTTAGCATCCTTCTTAGAGAGAAGATACTTAAGCGCGGCATGGTCAGTGAATACAATGATCTTGGATCCAATCAAGTAGGATCTAAACTTCTTCAAGGCAAAAACTACTGCTAAAAAGTTCCTTTTCAGTAGTGGTGTAGTTTGCCTGGGCTGAGTTTAGGGTTCTACTTGCATAGTAGATGACACATGGCTTTTTATCTTTTCTTTGGCCTAACACGGCCCCAATAGCATAGTCGCTAGCATCGCACATAATCTCAAAAGGAAGGCTCCAATCAGGTGGTTGCATTATTGGGGCACATGTCAACATACCTTTAAGGGTGGTAAAGGCCTTTTGACATTCTTCATTCCACTCGAATGAATTTTCCTTTTGAAGTAGGTTACATAAAGGGCGAGAGAGTGAACTGAAATCCTTTATGAACCTTCTATAAAATCCTGCGTGTCCTAAAAAGGACCGTATATCTCGTATGCTTTTGGGTGGTGGAAGGTTAGAGATAAGATCAATTTTCGCCTTGTCCACCTCAATTCCATTTTGTGAAACGATGTGACCAAGTACAATTCCCTTTTGAACCATGAAGTGACACTTTTTCCAATTGAGCACAAGGTTCTTCTCTTCACATCTTTTTAGCACAGATTTCAAGTGCTCAAGGCACTCATCAAAGCTACAACCGAATACGGAAAAATCATCCATGAAGACTTCGAGAATGGTCCCCACCATGTCAGAAAAGATGCTCATCATACAACGCTGAAAGGTGGCAGGGGCATTACATAGTCCAAACGGCATCCGTCGGTAGGCGAAAGTGCCGAATGGACATGTGAATGTAGTCTTTTCTTGGTCTTCACGGGCAATTTCTATTTGGTTGTACCCTGAATAGCCATCAAGGAAGCAAAAGTGGGAATGACCCGCCAACCGTTCTAAAATCTGATCAACAAACGGTAGGGGAAAGTGGTCTTTCCTCGTGACAGTGTTTAACTTCCTGTAGTCAATGCACATTCTCCAACCGGTAGTGACTCTAGTTGGCACGAGTTCGTTATTGGCATTGGCTACAATGGTTATTCCGGATTTCTTAGGCACCACTTGAGTTGGGCTCACCCATTGGCTATCAGATATTGGGTAAATGATACCTACATCCAATAGTTTCACCACTTCGGCCTTAACCACATCCTTCATGTTTGGGTTTAGTCGTCTTTGTGGTTGCCGGGATGTCTTTGTATTTTCCTCAAGGTGTATGCGGTGAGTACAAATCAGTGGGTCTATGCCCTTGAGATCCGCAATTGTCAATCCAATGGCACTCTTGTGCTCTAATAGAGTGGCTATTAGCCTACTCTCTTGTTCCTCATCCAAGTGGGAAGAAACCACCACTGGATATGTCTCATCTCGACCTAAATAAACATATTTTAGCTCACTTGGCAATGGTTTTAGGTCGAGTTTTGGTGCCTTGATGTTGGATGGGAGGGCCTTGTTCTCATTTATAGGCAAAGGTTCAATTGGGGCCCTCCATCTTTTATTGTCAAGTACTGGCATCATCTCTAGAATGGCATCCATCTCTTCTATTGTGTAATCATTTGCCTCATGAGAATGGGCCATGCATGCCTCCAAAGGGTTGGAAAATAGTGATAAGGGGACTCTATCCTCCACGAATGATTCGATCATGTTTAATTCGTGGACATCATCATCAACTTCCCGCGGTTGTTTGCATAAATCAAATATGTTAAGCTCAAGGGTCATATTTCCAAAGGACATTTGTACAAGTCCGTTTCTACAATTGATAATGGCGTTTGAGGTAGCTAGAAACGGTCGTCCAAGTATGACGGGAATTTGAGCACTGGTGCCTATCACGGGATGTGTGTCCAAGACAATAAAATCTACTGGGTAGTAGAATTTATCAACTTGGACTAGAACATCCTCTATCATTCCTCTCGGTATCCGGATGGATCTATCAGCAAGTTGGAGTGTGGTTTTGGTGGGTTTCAATTCACCTAACCCAAGTTGTTCGTAGACCGAGTATGGAATGAGATTCACACTTGCCCCCAAGTCGAGTAGGGCTTGTTTAATCTGGTAGTCTCCTATGATGCATGAGATGGTTGGACTACCTGGATCCTTGTATTTTTGGGGCACCTTTTGTTTGATGATGGCGCTCAAATTCTCAGCTAAAAGAACTTTGTTGTGAACGTTATGTTTCCTTTTTACTGTACACAATTCCTTTAGAAATTTGACATAAGATGGTATTTGTTTTATTGCATCCAACAGCGGGATGTTGATCTTCACCTGCTTGAAAACTTCCAGAATCTCCAGATTTTTATCTAAAGGTTTAGGTGAAATCAACCTTTGTGGAAATGGGGCAACCGGCTTGTATTGTCTTTCCGGTTCTTTCTCTTGTGGAATATTGTTTGGGCTATCATCCTCTTTGGGAATTTCCGGATCCTTAGGCTTTGGAGCCTTCACCGGATTAGATTTGTCAATTTCTTTCCCACTTCTCAAAGTGGTGATAGCTTGGACATGTTCCGTATGGTGGGAGGATGAGCTTGTATCTTGTATCTCATATTGGGTCCTTGGGTTAGGAAGAGGTTGAGCAGGAAGTGTGCCCTTCTCTCTAACACTAAGGTGAGCTTCAACTCTAGCCAGAGATGTTTTCAATTCATTGATGGCTTGGTTTGAATTTTGATTGAATTTCAATTGCTCTTGCATGAACCCATCTATTTTTAGAGAATTTGTCTTGTTATACTCATTCTGGACCGATACGAATGCACCCAACATCTCTTCTAGTGATACTTTTGGAGTGTTGTTTGCATTTGCATTGGGCCCATTCCTCCAACTGAAGTTGGGATGGTTCTTCCAATTAGGATTAAACGTGTTTGAGTTTGGAGCACCATATTGCTGTTGATAACTGTTTATGGCATTTGTTTGTTCTTGTAAGATGCCTTGGACTGCTGAAATTGTGGGACAATCTTGTGTAGTATGTTAATTTCCAGCACAAATTCCACAAACAGTTTCAACGTCAGTGGAATTGATTGTTTCTCCTTTCCTTAATTCCATGGCTTCGACCTTTCTCGTAAGGCTAGCCAACCGTGCACTTATGCTATCTTCTTCCGATAAGACATACATTCCTCCCTTTTCCTTTTGTTGGCCAATCTTGGAATTTGTTGGTTTAGATGTGTCCCAAGACCGTGCACTCTCAGCCAATTCTTCCAAATAATCCCATGCTTCATCAGCTTCCTTATTCATGAACTCTCCATTACACATCATCTCTACAAATTGGCGCATGGATGAAGTCAGTCCTTCATAGAAAAAACTTATAATTCGCCAAATTTCATAGCCATGATGTGGGCATGCGTTTAATAGGTCCTTAAACCTCTCCCAACATTGGGAAAAGGTTTCATCTTCCTTTTGGGCAAAGTTCATGATAAGGCGTTTAAGCATGTTCGTTTTATGAGCAGGGAAGAATTTTTTTATAAATTCTCTGTGCATATCAGTCCATGAACCAATTGATCTTGGCCTCAATGCATAAAGCCAACCCTTGGCTTTATCCTTAAGAGTGAAAGGGAAGAATTTAAGTCTTACTACATCTTCAGTTACATTTGCAAAGTGCATGGTGGTGATTACCTCATCAAACTCCCTAAGGTGTTGATAGGCACTTTCACTGTCTAAACCATGGAATTTAGGGAGAAGATTGATCACTCCCGGTTTCAAATCCACATTCCCTGCATTTTGTGGAAATACTATGCATGAGGGAGTGCTCATTCTTGCAGGTTGCAAGAAATCACATAAAGTCCTTGGTCGGGGAACATTCTCAACCACATTCTCCCCTGTTTCAGTTTGATTTTGGACCGGGTTAGGTTGATTTGCAGCCATATTTTCAGATAAAATTGGAGAGTCTAGATGTCTCCTAGCACGTGGCTCTCTATCAATTCCTTCAACTATCCCCCCTTCACTTATGAGTCGGTTATTGGAATCCCGAACCCAATGTGGCATGCAAAATAAAAAATAAGAAACAAAAAGAAAGAAGAATTCTTCCTCCCTTTTCTTTACTCTTCTCTAAGACCGAAGCACAAGGTGTCTTGCAATGGCTAGGCCAGAAGCAAGGATAGAGACCGATTTCTCCTGGTCAATAGGGGTTCAGAGAACTCCCCACCCACTCTTTGAATCTTTTGAGAAAAAGTGCAGAAAAAGGAGAAAGAGGAGTAGAGATGAGAAAAGAAATCTCTGAGCACAAGGTGATCCAAGGCGGCAGAGCCGACCAATAGGAATCCAGGTGGCAAAAAGGCCGACCTTTTAGAGATCCAAAAAGGAGTCTCCACCCACTCTTCAAGAGATGAATAAGATAGGAATGAATAGGAGGAGGAGAAGAGTAGAGTTTAGAAAGATATAACCTGATTCGCACTTAAAATCCTTGTATCTTCTTCAGCTTCCTAGAATTTCCTGAAAAGAAAAATCAAATAAACTAACTAGGTTAGTCCTAAAATCCTTAAAAAAAACTAAATAGATACTAATTTCAGAAATTTGTGAAAACCGTCAAAGAATCCCCGGCAACGGCGCCAAAAACTTGTTCGCTTCCCCAAGTGTAGGGTTGCGATGTAGTAATAAACTCGGTAAGACTGAGGTTGATCCACAGGGACTTATGTAGGATCTCACAAACTCATCCACAAGTGTCTATTGAAATCTACTAATCAGATTTTTATGTGAAATTGATGTGAGTAACAGAAGTTTAATTAAATTAAAAGTAACTAATTATAAGAAGGCACTAGGGGTTCAAGGATCCACTTGTACCAATCCTTGATGTTCAATCCGCTGTGGTTTATTATTCTCTCAACTAGAATCGACATTCCTGTCTGTCTAGTCGGATGATAGAGCTGTTAAACCAAACAGTCTGTAATATGTAAGTTCTGTGCATAAGATTCACTCAATGTAGGCTGAGCTGAGCATGCTCAATTGCATAGGTCATTCCCCTTTTCTATAAGTCCAGTTCTCAATCATAACCATCCTCAAGTCCTCTCACAAGACAAGGCTAGATCAGGATTTGAACTGGATTCAAATCACATGCACAGTCATTACATATTCCAGAAAATAAAAAATAGAACTTTGGCATGAAGTCCCTTTATGAAGAGCTTAGTACTAGAGCGCACTCCGATTCCTCGGATCATACAGGTCTAGACCGTTACAAACGAATTAAGAAGATAAGTAACTCATCCAAACATCCATGAGTCATCACAAGACTAAGAAAAATTACTTAAAAACTTGTATAAACTTCAAACCTTAGTTCATAATCATGAATTCCAAACTGAAAACCACTTAACTACGAATTAAAACATCTTGGATTCACTACAAGCTTCACCTCTTAGCCCTAGCTAAGAGGTTTAGCTGCTCATGATCCAAGGAAACATGAATCAACTATAAAAAGCATGAAAACAGCAAAGCAAACCAAAAGGAGTTGTGAAACTCCAATCTCCACTTCCATAATCTCCAACCTCGCTTGAACCCTTCTAGGATACCCTAGGAACGATCCCTAGGTGTCCTTTTATAGTCTGGAAGCTCCACAACTTCGGAAGAATCGAGAAAGTGCGTAACACTTACGCAGCGCAGAGAAATTCGGGCTGAAATTAGAAATTTCTAAGTCTTCACGCACAACCGACCGGTCATGACCGGTCGATCTGAAGTGGAAAACACTCCAGCAAGTATGCCCGACCGGTCATGACCGGTCGGACATTTTTCTTCTCATACCAGCAGCCATGGCCGGCCGGTCATGACCGGTCGGCCTTATATAATTTTCCTCCAGCGACTGTGTCCGACCGGTCATGACCGGTCGGACATCTTCAGTAGTCCCCCAATGTACATGGCTGACCGGTCGCTGACCGGTCTGGCTTCCTTGGTCGACCGGTCATGATCGGTCGGTCAGTCTTTTCTCTTCTTTTTCTTGCTTTCTTTCTTCTGCTTTCTTCTTCCTTTGCTTCCTTCTTCCTTTTCTTCTTTAATCCTCCAATGTTCATTATCAAAATAGTCCCAAGTGAACCCTTTTTGTCTTCAATTGAGTGGAGTTCACTCTCAGTCCTGTTGTCAAAAAACATGCATTGGATTAGCCTACAAACCATACAATCCTTGCACAATGAGTGATGAATTGGGGTTAGAATATGCACAATTAAGAGCTCAACACATGCAAGAGCAACTAAATTTAATCAAAGTTCAACTCAAGTTATCAATGACTTGAAAACTTCAATGGCTAGAGTTGAATCTCACCTCAGTGTTAGGGAGAAAGGCACACTTCCTACCCAACCTCTTCCTAACGCAAGAACCCAATTTGAGATGCAAGATCCAAGCTCATCCTCCCAACATACGGAGCATGTTCAAGCTATCACCACTTTGAGAAGTGGGAAAATAATTGATAAATCTAATCCGGTGAAGGCCCCAAAGCTTAAGGATCCGAAAAATTCCAAAGAGGATGATAGCTCAAATAACACTCTACAAGAGAAAGAACCGGAAAGGCAATACAAGCCGGTTGCCCCATTTCCCCAAAGGTTGATTTCACTTAAAAATTTAGACAAAAACCTGAAAATTTTAGAGGTTTTCAAGAAGGTGAAGATCAACATTCCGTTGTTGGATGTCATGAAGCAAATACCATCCTATGCCAAATTTCTAAAGGAATTGTGCACAGTCAAAAGGAAACACAATGTTCACAACAAAGTACTTTTGACTGAGAATTTGAGTGCTATTATCAAACAAGAGGTGCCCCAAAAATACAAGGATCCGGGTAGTCCAACCATCTCAAGCATCATAGGAGACTACCAGATTAAACAAGCCTTACTCGATTTAGGGGCAATTGTTAACCTCATTCCGTACTCGGTTTATGAACAACTTGGGTTAGGTGAATTGAAACCCACCAAAACCACACTCCAACTTGCTGATAGATCTATTCGTATACCGAGAGGAGTGATTGAGGATGTTTTAGTCTAAGTTAATAAATTCTACTACCCAGTAGACTTTATTGTTTTGGATACACATCCCGTGATAGGTACCGGTGCTCAAATTCCCGTCATACTTGGCAGCCCTTTTCTAGCGACTTCCAATGCAATTATCAATTGTAGAAACGGGCTTGTACAAATGTCCTTTGGAAATATGACTCTCGAGCTGAATATATTTGATTTATGCAAACAACCATGGGAAGTTGAGATGAGATCCACGAGATAAATGTGATTGAATCATTCGTGGAGGATACATTCCCCCTAACATTATATTCCGACCCTTTGGAGGCATGTGTGGCCCAATCTCTTGAGATAAATGATGATACAATACGAGAGATGGATGCCATTTTAGATGTGATGCCGGTACTTGATAACAAAAGATGGAGGGCCCTATTTGAGCCTTTACCCTTAAACGAGAACAAGCCCCTCCCATCCAATATCAAGGCACCATCGCTCGACCTAAAATCATTACCAAGTGAGTTGAAATATGTCTATTTAGGTCGAGATGAGACATATCCGGTGGTGATTTCTTCCCACTTGGATGAGGAACAAGAGAGTAGGCTAATAGCCACTCTAATAGAGCATAATAGTGCCATTGGATGGTCGATTGCGGATCTCAAAGGCATAGACCCACTGATTTGTACTCATCGCATACACCTTGAGGAGAATGTGAAGACATCTAAGCAACCACAAAGACGACTCAATCCAAACATGAAGGATGTGGTTTAGGCCGAAGTGGTGAAACTATTGGATGTGGGTATTATTTACCCAATATCCGACAGTTAATGGGTGAGCCCAACTCAAGTGGTGCTTAAGAAATTCGGAATAACCATCATAGCTAATGCCAATAATGAACTCGTACCAACTAGAGTCACTACCGGTTGGAGAATGTGCATTGACTATAGGAAGTTAAACACAGTTACAAGGAATGACCACTTCCCCCTACCATTTGTTGATCAAATTTTAGAAAGGTTGGCGGGTCATTCCCATTTTTACTTCCTTAATGGCTATTCAGGGTACAACCAAATAGAGATCGCCCTTGAAGACCAAGAAAAGACTACATTCACATGTACATTCGGTACTTTCGCCTATCGACGGATGCTGTTTGGACTATGCAATGCCTCTGCCACTTTTTAGCGTTGTATGATGAGTATCTTTTCTGATATGGTGGGGACAATTCTCAAAGTCTTCATAGATAATTTCTCAGTATTTGGTTGTAGCTTTGATGAGTGCCTTATGCACTTGAAATCTGTGTTGAAAGGATGTTAAGAGAAGAACCTTGTGTTGAATTGGGAGAAATGTCACTTCATGGTTCAAAAGGGAATTGTACTTGGTCACATCGTCTCACAAAACGGAATCGAGGTGGATAAAGAGAAAATCGATCTTATCTCTAACCTTCTACCACCCAAGAGCATACGAGATGTGCGATCCTTTTTGGGACACGCCGGATTTTATAGAAGGTTTATAAAGGACTTCAGTTCACTCTCTCGTCTTTTATGTAACCTACTTCAAAAGGAGAATGCATTTGAGTGGAATGAAGATTGTCAAAATGCCTTTACCGCACTGAAAGGTATGTTGACATGTGCTCCCATAATGTAACCACCTGATTGGAGCCTTCCTTTTGAAATTATGTGCTATGC
This sequence comes from Liriodendron chinense, assembly GCA_003013855.2. Taxonomy (NCBI): domain Eukaryota; kingdom Viridiplantae; phylum Streptophyta; class Magnoliopsida; order Magnoliales; family Magnoliaceae; genus Liriodendron; species Liriodendron chinense. The sequence goes on from ML058357.1 coordinate 890,464, forward strand.
AAGCAACTATGCTATTGGGGCTGTGCTAGGCCAAAGAAAAGAGAAGAAACCATGTGTTATCTACTATGCAAGTAGAACCTTAAACTCAGTCCAAGCAAACTACACTACTACAGAAAAAGAACTTTTATCCGTAGTTTTTGCCTTGGACAAGTTTAGGTCTTACTTGATTGGATCCAAGATCATCATATTCACTGACCATGCCGCGCTTAAGTACCTTCTCTCTAAGAAGGATGCTAAACCACGGTTGTTAAAATGGATCTTCTACTCCAGGAATTTGACATAGAGATACGTGATAAGAAAGGAGTATAAAATGTAGTGGCTGACCATCTCTCTCGACTTGTTCTCACCGATTCTCCTGAGACGACCGCGATCAATGACATGTTCCCTGATGAACAACTTTTTAAAGTCTCCTAATTGCCATGGTATGCGGACATTGCTAACTATCTTGCTACAGGTACGATTCCTACACATTGGAAAAAGCAAGATAAGGATAAGTTCTTCAATGAGGTGCGAAAATTCCTATGGGACGACCCATACTTATTCAAGTATTGTCCCGATCAAATCATAAGGAGATGTGTGCCAGATGATGAACAACAAAGTATCATCTCCTTTTGTCATTCTCAGGCATGTGGTGGCCACTTTTCGGCTAAGAAGACCATAGCCAAAATTCTGCAATGTGGGCTTTATTGGCCCACTATGTTCAAGGACACCCATGAGTTTTACAAAACATGTGAGCCTTGTTAAAAATTGGGAGGAATCTCCCGTAGAAATATGATGCCACTCAATCCCATCTTAATAATCGAAATTTTTTATTGTTGGGGCATCGATTTCATGGGTCCATTCCCATCTTCTTTTGGAAACGTTTATATCTTGTTTGCCGTTGACTATGTGTCCAAATGGGTCGAGGCAATCCCATGCCTGAATAATGACCATAAAATAGTCATTCGTTTCTTAAAAGAGAATATTCTTTCCCGGTTTGGAACACCCCGAGTTATCATAAGTGATGGAGGGTCTCACTTTTGTAATCGCCCATTTGAAACCTTAATGAAGAAATATGGCGTTAATCACAAAGTGAGCACTCCCCATCACCCACAAACAAGTGGACAAGATGAGATATCCAATAGGGAGATTAAACATATTTTGGAGAAAATGGTGAACCCCGATCGCAAGGATTGGTCGCTTCGATTTACCATTGCGCTTTGGGCTTACCGTACCGCTTTTAAGACCCCTATTGGAATTCTCCCTATAGACTTGTCTATGGGAAGGCTTGTCACTTGCCTGTGGAGTTGGAACATAGGGCGTATTGGGCAATAAAGAAGATGAATTTTTATTATGACAAAGCAAGCTTGTTGCACAAACTTCAATTGAATGAACTTGCGGAACTCCGGAACGAAGTATATGAGAATGCGAGAATTTACAAGGACAAGACGAAGGTGTTCCATGATAAGAATATTCTTCGTAAGACCTTCACGATTAATCAAAAAGTCCTTATGTATAATTCTCGCTTACATTTATTTTCGAGGAAATTGAGATCTCGATGGACCGGTCCCTAAATAGTACAAAATATTTATCCATATGGGACCGTCGAGTTGTTAAATCTTAGGAACGACAACATCTTTAAGGCGAATGGTCAACGATTAAAGCCGTTCTTTGAGAAGTTTCCTTCAAAAGGTATGTCCATACCTCTGACTGATCCTGTGTATCAAGATGATTGATCTCCTAGTCTGATGGAGGTATAGAGTAGTTAGGATTAGGATTTTGTTGCTTTTGTTTACTTTTTCATAAGTTTGTTAGAAGGAGGAAGAATTCCACTTTTCACTCTCTCAGGTACTATCATTCCTCACTCCTTTTTATTTTAGAATTGCTCTCATGTTTTTCTCATTGCACATCTTTTACATTGAGGACAATGCAAGATTTGGTTGGGGGGTGTAGGATCACTATGATGAATCTAATGTTTTATAACATCTCGAGCAATTATGTAGGAATTTTTTTGAATTTTCTAAAATTTCAAAACTCTTTTAGAAAACCTTACTGCTATGCATTCGAGATGATACAAGCATAAGAGGAGGAGATATGAAGTGTATGATGTTGTAAGTCTTGAACTTCTCTTAACATAATGATTTTATATGTGAATTCCCTTATTTATGTGATTGATAGAAAATTTGAACACTCTTACACCTAGTTCACATTACACGATTTTCATGGGTTAAAAGGATTATGTGATTTGTGGATTAGCTAGACTTTGCTTTAAGGTGTTGAGAAACCAAGCCGGGGGTACTTTGTCCATTCTTGTCCATGGGAAAACAACGAAATATATGGATTTCTAAAAATCCTATCTAATTTAAAAGAAAAAGGAAAAGGAAAGATGAAATTGGGAATGATGGAAAAATGGTGGAAAATTCCGATTAGGGCTACCTATTACCAACCGGGGGATGGTCTACCCGTAACCAAAGCCAGAAATAGGACGTAGTGTGAAAGCCGTCGGAAGATTAGTAAGGCAAATTCCTGTCTTTGGCTTGTTGTTGCTCTATACCTTGAGATCTATAGTCTAGTTGATCTATGAAGAAGATAATCCTGAAAACTCATGAGATGAACTTTCACGATGCACACTAGGTTGAATTTGTTTAAGTTCTTCTATTTATCAAACAATCAGCGAGAATTTCATATGGACACTTATTATGTTTTGAGAGTTTACGGTTTCAACCTCTGTCACCTAATTTTTCTGAATCTTACACTTGTGTGTCTTGGGATGTATAGAAGAATGGTTTCTAAAGAAGAGTTGGGTTTGGAGAATGAAACTTGTTTCACACATGCTTTGCTCGGGACTCGCAAAATGCTGGTTGGGGGGTATGTTGAGCTCTTAATTGTGCATATTTTAACCCCAATTCATCACTCATTATGCAAGGTTTTCATGAATTAACGACTAATCTAATGCGTGGATTTGTGATTGTAGGGATAAGAGAGAGGATTCATCAATTGGAGACTTAAAGACGCCATTTACAAGCAAAGAAGATCAAAGGACTAAGCGTCAAAGGATGAAAGAAAGAAATCAGAGGAAAGAAAATAGAAGAATGTGCCCAAGACCGGTCGTCCATAGCCCAAGACCTGTCGTCCGACCGGTCCGATCACTCAACAAAGGGGTCCTGCGGCCAAAACTCACTGGACTATCTAAGACTGGTCGTACGACCGGTCATCCACTCCTTAGACCAATCGTGCGACTGGTCCTTGAATTAATTTATGGACTCTGAAATTACTAAAATTCTCTGGACGATTTTTGCGCTTTTGCGACCGGTCGTGCGACCAGTCGTCTGCGTAACAGTGCGTGTTTTACAAGCTCCGGATTTCTCTACGCACTACGTATCCTTATGCATCTTCTGGATGATTCCGACGCAGCAGAGCCTCTTCACTATAAAAGGAGACCTAGGGATCATTCCTAAGGCATCCTAGAACAGATTAAGCATGGTGGGAGACAGCGGGAGTTGATTTCGGAGTTCTACAACTTCTCCTAGTTTGCTTTCTAGTTTTATGCTTTGTTTAGTTGTTTTCATGTTTCCTTAGATCATGAACGGCTAAAGCTCTTAGCTAGGGCTAAGAGGTGAAGGTTGTAGTGAATCTAAGATGTTTCAATTCGTTTGATTTGGTTTTAAGTTGGATTTTTATTGAAGAACAATGGTTTGAAGTTTAATTCAAGTACTAAGTAGTTTTTCTTAATCTTATGATGACTTATGGATGTTTGGAAGAATTGCTTGAGTTCTTAATTGTTGTGAGCTAGTCTAGACCTGTACGATCCGAGGAATTGGAATACGCTCTAGATCTATGATCTTCATGTGGGAGCTTCATACCAAAAGTCTACTTTTCTGAAAATTTTGAAGTATGTGAGACTGTGTATGTGATTTGGATCAAGTTTAAATCATGATCTAGTTTTGTCTTATGACGGGATTTAATGATGGTTATGATTGTGATCTTAACCTATTGGAATTGGGACTGACCTATGCAATTAAGTATGCTTGTCCTAGCTTGCATTGAGTGAATCATATACATGGATCATACATATGTCAGATTGTTTGGTTTAACTGCTCTATCATCCGACTAGATAGAACTTAATTTCGATTCTAGTTGAGAAAGTGAGAAACCACAGCGAATTGAGCATCAAGGATTGCTACAAGTGGATCCTTGAACCCCTAGTGCCTTTTATAAATTGATTACCTTCAGTTAGTTTAAAATATCTCTCTACATCAGATTACTAAATTCTGTTTAGCTAGTTCTTCAGTGGAAACTATTAGAAGTGTTTTGTGAATTCCTATATAAGTCCCTGTGGATCGACCTCGGTCTTACCGAGATTATTACTACATCGCAACCCTGCACTTGGGGAAGCGAACACTAAGCTAGGTCCATCATCATTTTCAAGAATTACCAGATCATTAGGCTTATCGGCCTTCACCGGAAGAAATTTGTCCACTTGCTTACCACTTCTAAGAGTGGTGATGGATTTTTCTTGCTCCACATGTTGGTTGGGGAGGTTAGGGGTGCTGATTTCTTGTGCTTGTTTAGGATTAGGCTGAGGTTGGGCTAGAAAGGTCCTTTTCATAGCATTCAAACGTCCATTAATCTCATCAACCGACACCTTAAGCTCTTTGAACATTTGTTAATTTGTTTGATTAATTTGCGTTTGCCCTTGCATAAACACCTTTAAAGTGTCTTCCATTGAGAATTGAGATGGGGCCATGTTTTGCATGGGTGGCCCTCCTTGAGAGTTGGTAGGATAGGCCGTGGGACCATTCCTCCAACCGAAATTTGAATGGTTCTTCCAAGTAAAGTTGTACGTGTTACCTACTGGTCCATTAAAAGGCCGTTAATAATCATATGCAGCATTTGCTTGCTCTTGTAAGACCTTTTAGAACGCAGGAATTGTAGGACAATCTTGTGTAGAGTGTACATTAGCGGCACAAATTCCGCACATGTTTTCAATAGCTTCTGTGGACTTAGAAACTTCACTTTTACTTAGTTTCATGGCTTCGACTTTTCTTGTGAGGCTGGCTATCTTTGCGCTTACATCATCTTCCTCCTTAAGGATGTAAATTCCTCTTTTCTCTTTTGTTATGAAGGCTTGAGGTTTCTAGACTTGTCTGGGGTATCCCATGATTGTGCATTCTCATCCAACATGTCTAAGTAACTACATGCTTCATCTGGATTTTTGCTAATGAACTCGCCATTGCACATCATCTCTACAAATTGGCGCATGTTGGAATTCAATCCGTTATAAAAGAAATTTATAATTTGCCAACTTTCGTAGCCATGATGTGGGAAAGTAAGTAAGAGGTCCTTAAACATTTCCTAACTTTAAAAGAACGACTCACCCTCTTTACCTAAAAAGTTCATGATAGATCTTCGAAGTGGTTAGTTTTATGAGCTGGGAAGAACTTTTTCAAGAATTCCTGGGTCATCTCAGTCCATGTCCTTATCGAATGCGGTCTAAAGGAGTGGAGCCAACCTTTGGCTCTTTCTTTCAACGAGAAGGGAAACAATCTAAGTTTGATGACATCCTCTAATACATTGTTGTATTGCAAAATAGCAACTATCTCATCAAACTCTTTTAAGTGTAGATATGGGCTCTCATAATCTAGCCCATGGAACTTAGGTAAAAGTTGAATTACCCCCGGCTTTAGATCAATGTTCCCCTCGGTGGTTGGTAGAACCACACATGAGGGTAGTCATACGGGTCGGTTATAAGTAGTTGTGTAAAGCTCTCATTGGAGGAGCATTGTGCACCTCATTCTCTCCTACTCCCTCTTGATTTGCATTTGTAGTTGGAGTAGGAGGGGGAGGATTCCTTTAACGGTGTTTGATCCATACTCCCCAAACTTTCACAATGTTCTATGTATTTTCTAACTCGTCTTTGGATGGAAAGTGGTCCAACTAAATCACCCTTGGTTTGGAGACGCTTTGTGTGGTCACGTTCCCAACAGAACATAAACCACACAACAAAAACTAAAACTAAATCCTATAAACAAAATCTGAAAATCAGACCAAAATTCTATAAAACTGAAAATAGAAAAAGTACTTAGTTAGGAAGATGTTACCCGATTCGCTTGAACTAGAAGTGATTCCTATAAAACAAAACAAACTTGTTAGTTCTAGAAATCAGTAAAATAGTCCTAAGAAAACAGAAAATGCTACCTAACTAATTCTACTTCTATAGATACTAAAATAATTTAGAATTGTTGAACTTAGTTCTCTGGCAGCGGTGCCAAAAACTTGTTCGCTTGCCTCAAGTGCAAGGCTTGTGATGTAGTAATAACTCAGTAAGACTGAGGTCGAACCACAGGGAATTAGGGTAAATAATTCCAACTTATTCTAATAACTTCAAATCAATCAGTTTTGAAAATTCAAAATTAAGAACTAGAACTAAATAGAAAACTAAGTAAATGAAAATTTGATATTTAAAGAGAAACTAGGGCTTTTAAGGATCCACTTGTAGTAGTCCAATGTTAATTCATTCATCCTAGTACAACACAATTAGAATCAAAGTTCTTTCTCTCATCTAATTGGAGTATATTTCATTCAACACAAACAGTCCCACTTAAATATGAAAAATTAGATTTCTAGTTCTAATGAAGCACATAAAACTCGAACTTGTAGCCTTTGAAGTAACACCCATGCCAAGAGATTATGGCATGATCTACGGTTACTATAATTTTAATCTAATTAAACCATAATGATAATCTTATAGAATTGCAAGGAACTCATGTCCAGAGTACATGAACTCTTATAAAACTTATAAAAATACCAACTTTATTCAAACTAGAACTTAAAAATTCAAACTTAAAGTAAGAGTACTTGAAATAAACGAATTGAATCATTGAAACTAGCTACAAGCTTCACCTCTTAGCCTTAACTAAGAGGTTCTAGCCGAGCATTGTCATACTACAACTAGAATAAAAGAAAACTACTTGAAAGCATAGAAAAACTATAAATTCCTAGTTGGAGGAGTTGTGAACGCTCCACGACGATCCTCTCCACTTCTCATGATTTCAATGTCCTTCTATGATGCCTTAGGAATGATGTAGATGTGTCTTTTTATAGCAAAACTTCGCCACCGACTTAGAATCTTCGAGAATTTGCGAAGAGTTTACGCACTCTGGGCGGTGGACGGCCGACTAAACCCCTTGACCGGGCGGTCGGAGCTTACACAGAAACTGTAAAAACAGTTTTTCAAAAAAAAAATCATGTTACAGACTTGTCTGCTGGCCAGCCGGTCGGTTGACAGGTCAGGTAGTGTAAAAAACAGTCCAGAGATTTTCTGGTTTCTTGAGGGTTTAGCTGGTCTATCTATGATTTGTGATTTTTGATGCCTCTCCTCAATCTTTATTGCATCTTTCCTCCACCTCTTGACCTTTCTTCCTTTGATCTTAAAGGCATACAAAATGGGTCTTTTAACATCATATAGGTGAAGTCTCTCTCTCATTCCTACAAACACAAAAGCATATATTAGATTAGTCTTTAAACATGTAAACCATGCATAATGTGTGATGAATTGGGGTTAGAATATGCACAATTCAGAGCTCAACATTATGGATGAGTTAATTGAAATTTTTTAGAAAGATATCTCATGGTGCATGTTGTTTACAAATAGCGTAGTTTTGATTGACTAGACGAGGAAGGGTATAAACACAATGCTAAAGATGGATGCATTAGAATATAAACGAATTAAAATTAATCGGACTAAAACATAAAATGTACAATTTTAGCAATAGAATGAGTGAAAACAAGAAATTAATTAAGATTGCCGACCATAACATTTTTCATAATGACAACTTTTGATACCTTGGGTCAATGATTTGTAAGAGTAGAGATATGAAAATGATGTTGCCCCATAAAATTCACATTGGGTAGATAAAATAGATATGTGCCTGTACCACTGGAATTATTTGGGGGATTTTATAGGATATCTATGAGACCAGCCTTGCTTTGTAGGCATTTACGCCTCAAACTCACCAACCCAAAGGAAGCTCTTATGGAATGAGATCTCCCACACGGTGCCTAGCATGAGCAATCCCTAGATCCTTACTGGTGATTTCAACTGCATCCATTTCCTGCATGAAAAGAAAGGAGGGGGAGATCCCAACATTCGGCACATTGAAGACTTCAACAATTGCATTGCAAATGCTGGTCTTGATGACCTAGTGCTTACGGGTTGTTGTGGGTAAATCCGAGCTGACCTCAGGTCATAAGGAAATCCCACAGGGCCACGGACTTAGGTACGGGCCCTTAGGCTCACACACTGATGTCGGGTGTGAGACGGCCGACCATGACAAGAAAGGAGTCGAGGACCAGAACCAACGTGATGACAATTGGACCTTTTCAATGGTCATTTTGGATATATCAAAACAACCTGAAAAAAGTTGTTCTACTCACATGGCCGACGAGCCGAGAGCTCAGTCTCGACCCATAACATTGCCAAGCCGACTTAGGTCACGATCGCCATAAAGGCACGCGGAAGTCCAGGGACGAGTCCGGATAAGACAGAGATGTCTCCGAGAGTTACAGACGTGATCCACATCGCCGTGAATCATGTCGGTCATTACGGGCATAATGCCCACGTTTAATGCCCTCAAATACTCTATGATGGTCCTATAAATAGAGGCACTATCCTATAGGCCAAGGTACACATAGATCCACCTAGAGACTTGCCTATGTTTTCTCCTACACCCAACTGACTTAAGCATCAGAGGGTTAACGGCTGGTCCTGGGCCATCCCCCTTAGCTTTCTCTTTGCGTTCTACAGCACCCAGCAGACCTCCAGTCCAGATCTAGACCATCCATCTCAAGAGATTAGAGGCGTCGATCCTCCCAACGGTGGAGATCATATCATCTCAGCCGTTGTTTAGATTTTAGTGACAACATAAGTAATACCTTCCCTTAGTCTAATAGCAATGCGGCCCCTCAGAGGACGGAATGTAGATTGGATAGGGCTCTTGCTGATTTAATCTTCATTACTTCCTTTGACTCTTACAAAGCTTCTTACATGGCTTTGGGCTTATCTGATTACGTCTCTATATTGTTTAAACTTAACTTTGCCCCTATTAACTGTAAATCGTCATTCTGTTTCTTCGACCATTGGTGTAAGATAGAGAGATTTTTCCAAGTTGTGGCTAATGTTTAGGAACATCAAGTTGTGGGATCTCCCATGTTTGTTGTTGCTACTAAGCTTAAAAACCTTAAGTTTGCTTTTAAAAAGATGGTTAGCTGATAAGCTGAAATTAAGTGCTCTACTTGCCAAGGTTAAAGAGGACCTCCTTGCCATCCAAACCCTCATTCAAACTGATCCCTCCACTACCAAGAAATTGAGCGGAATGCCAAAAGAAAACTCGAACAAATCCAATCCTATGAGCTCTCTGTGCTTGGGAAGAAGGCTAGAGAAACTAAGCTTAACCTAAATGATTCTAACTCTAAGTTTTTCTACACCTTCATCAAATCCAAGTAATCATTCGCTAAGATCTGAAAAATCAAAGGCATTGACGGTGCCACCTGCAGACACCCTACCTTCGGCCATAATGTTGGTAGAGATAACTGGATAAATGGAGGTCCATAGCCCCAAATCCATGTCCAAACCCAACCAAACTCACCATTGTAAGCCCCAATCCATAGCCTAGCTCAAGCCTGAACCCAGTCGACTCACCCCTAAACATCAGCCTAAAAAACCCCCCCATAAGAAAAACTAGTCCAAAAATCCCAAAAAAGTCAACTTGGTGAGTCAACCTGCTGAGTTAAATCACTGAGTCAGGCCAGCCCCTGCACCCAGTCAACTCACCGTGTCAATCCATCTTTCAAACCCAGTCAACTCACCTGGTTCCGAGCCATAGCTTCGGAGTAACTCTGAACCTCGAAGCTCGGGCTTTTCTGCTTCAGGTTCGGGGGTCGTACGCTCCGAAGCTGGAGCAGCGCGTTCGTATGGGGGCCGCCCAAGCATAATTATGGAAGCTGCCACTACTCGCAGCTATAAATACCCCCCTCCTTTCTTATTTTAACATCCAGAAAAAAATCCCTTAACATCTAGAAATTTCAAGTCCATCTCCAACCCTTAAGCCTATTCCTCCACCAAGGAGAGCTCGAGTGAGAAGAGTCTAGTCTCTGGTCCAGCCTAGCATGACCCTGGTTCAAGTCTCTCAAGCTATCCAAGTCCTGATCTAGCCACTCGAAGCCAACCCTTGCGATACTTCCGTCCATCCAGCTACTCTCATATCAGCACCATCTCATTCGCATCTAGCATAAGTGCAACATTTATTATTCTTCCAACTCCCTGCTTATCATCCCACTGCAAACACTTTGATTGATCACACACAGCATGTATCTCGCATAAAGCACCTGTCAGTTCGAGCGTATGCTCTGGGCTTACTTGTTAATGGAAACCTGCTCATCAGAAACTCTTACTGTTCAGACCTACATTCATGCATCATATCATTCATGAGAATGTACGAGGATTAAATCAGACTTTCAAGTATTAGTTCGATTCTGTGAAGTAAAGATCGTACCTCGGTACGAGCAAAGTGGGTGCCTAACATCTTCCCACCTTATAACCATGATCCCTTACTTCGAATCTCTGACCGCAGATCAAAAGGAGTCATTTTAGAGGAAGGAATCTTCGAATTCTCTTCTCTAACGCTTTTACGTAGGGCTGTCAATGGCACGGATCAAGATCCGTATCCGATCCGTATCCGATCCGATTTAATCGGATTCGGATCAATAATCGGATAATCGGGTCGGATACGGATATCCAAATATGATCCGTTTAATATTCGGGTCGGATTCGGATCAACCTTGATCCGGCCCGTTAACGATCCGACCCGATAAAAAAATAAATAAATAAATAAAATAAAATAAAATAAAATAAAAATATATGAGAATCTCTCTTTCTCTCTCTCTTTCTCTCTCTCCTCTCTCGGATATCCGGTCGGATATCGGGTCGGATCATAATCGGATCGGAAACGGATTTCGAAAAATTTAATCGGGTCGGGTTCGGATCATATACTTGTGATCCGAATCGGATTCGGGTCGGATTCGGGTCGGATATATTCTTAATCGGGTCGGATTCGGATCATCACTGATCCGGCCCGTATCCGACCCGTTGACAGCCCTACTTTTACGGGGTCTAGCCGACTGTAGAATCGAAGTAATTGGTTAGTGGTGACTCTGGTCTTATACTAACTCATCCAAACATATCCAGTTTAACACGACAACCGAAAAAGCCCTCGAGAACGAGGCGAGCCAGTGGCACAATGGCGATTCGCGACCCGTTTTCGAAAGGGAGGGCCGAGAGCGCGAAAAGGCGAGCGTCCACAGAATGACGACTCTACTGGGGACAGATTAGTCCCACTAGTCATGATCTAACTTGAAAAACAGAATCCTTCCAATACTTGAAAGTCATTAGTCCTCATACAATCTCATCTGCATAGCATTCCATAAAAAAAAATCCCTAAACCAAAAAAAAGAAGAGTAGAACATATTCCTCACCATTGCGCCTCCTCGGGCTCAACATCTTTGGAAACAACTTTCCTTCCGCAGCATAATCCGCACTCAAGCTTAGCAAACCATGTTCGACCACGAAGAAGAAGCTCACCTCTTCCCTGCCCTCAACATGGCCGAAGCGCAACCTCCAGCACAACAACTAATTGAGAATATGCCAATCATGCAAGAATTAGCACAAGGAATGAGAGCAATGCAAGAAATGCTTTTGCAATTCATTCAAGCACAAGCTGCCACCGCAGTCAACAATCAAGTTGGCCCAGTTCAGCAATCTTAGCAGCCAAGCCGGGTCCTTCCAGCCTCCAGTTCAAATCAAGCACAACCATCGGAGTCTGCCCAAGATTACCGACAACAGCCATCTCAACCCTCTGTTATGAGGCATCTTTCTCAATACCTTCCTGCGACGACAAGACCGCTTCAGAGCATTCATGTCGCAGGAACTTCCAGTCAACTTCCAGTCAATCTTGCAAGCAACAATCTCAGTAAATTCCAGCACGTCCCCGCCGATGGGACCCCTTTCCTTCCTCAGCATATCCCCACCGATGGGACTTTTACTCAATTTCAACACATCCCCGCCAATGGGATTTCAATTCAATTTCCAGCAGCAGGGACAGCACTAGCGAATGCTCACAATGGGGGTCAGTGTCAAGCCCACATCAATCAGCGGAAAGTGTCGAATACCAAACAAGGGGGTCACTTTCCAACATCTCAGCCTCCTACAAACAGGAGCACTTTTCAATTCCAACACATCCCCGCCGATGGGATTCCAGTTAACGTCTAGCAATCTTCAATTCAGAAAAATCCAGTTAATTTTCAGCAATCTTCAATTCAGCAAACTCCAGTTAAATTCCAACAAGTTCTAGTTCAACCTTTAGTATAGTCTCCAGCTCAATTGCAGTCATTTCAAGCACAAGTTCGTCAGAATCCAGTTCAATCATCGAATCAAATTCAGCAACCCACGGTTGCTTTTCAGCAAGCACATAGGTCGAAGACATCGACCACTATGCCCAAGAAGAACGTGCCTTACTTCGAGAGGCACCAATCGCTCGAGTAGATCATGTAGGACTGGATGAGTTGTGGAAGTAGTTTGAGATCTTGCAAAATCAACTACAGCGACAGCAGGGAATCGATCTACCCTTGACCAAGTTCAGAGACTTGTGTCCATTTTAAGATGCTCAGATACCTCAAAACTTTGAGGTCCCAAAATTTAAAAGATACGACGGTAGCGGTTGTCCCACAACGCACCTCAAGACTTTCTGTGGAGAGTTGAGTGCGATCGCAGGGAATGAATGAGCTCTCATTCGCTTGTTCTAAAAATCTCTGAAGGGAGATGCCCTAGACTGATACACATCATTGGATTGCCATCGCATTAGGACTTGAGAGCAACTCTCCCAGGCTTTTGTCGACAGATTCGCATACAATCTCAAAATGGCACCCAGGAGAGCCGACCTAGCAGCTCTCAGGAAAATGAGTGACGAAACATTGTCAGCTTATGTGGGACGTTGGTGAGCCATGGTAGCCAGAATGTAAACACCCATCGACGACGAAGAACAAATCTCCATGATTGTTCATTCAACATATCTTGGCATATCTGGATATCTCATCTTGCATCAATATGCAAATTTCTCACAGTTGATCCATGCTGGAGAGCAAGTCTAAGCAGGAATCCGTGCAGGGACAATCTCCTCATGGCCTCATCAGGGCACTCCAGTCAAATGGAAAGAGTGGAAGGAAGACCTATTGGATACGGGAATGGAAACCGCAGCGGTTCTCATCCTCGCCCGACAGAGGTAAACAACATCATCGCCACTGGTCAGGGCAACCAATATGCTCCCTCACAGGGACGTCAACCACATCAGCAGAATCAGGCTCAGCATCAACCTCAGAGGTATCAATCACAGCCACCCCTACCGCAACCAAATCCTCAACCACAGCCACAACCACCTCGACAGTAGCAACAATTCAGGGGAAATGGCCAATACTCATATCGGAACAGGCACAATTATAGGGAGTTCAGAAAATTCACTCCTTTCACTCAGCCACTCAGTCAAGTCATGACTATGCTAGTACAAAAGCAGTTACTCACTCTAATGGCACCCAGGCCTCCTCCAAATCCTCTGCCTTCGAACCACCGAGAAAATGAATATTGTGCCTACCATCAAGGGGGTGGCCACACCACAAATCGATGCATGACTCTGAAGAATGCCATCCAAAACCTGATTGACGATCCCAAGATCGTCATCTTGGTCCCTGGAACTCCTCCAGCAGCTCCTACCAACATCCTTCAGAATTCTCTACCTTAGCATCAGACGGACCCCAGTTCGTCTTGCAGCCCTACCATCAATAACATAGAAGAAGGAGAGTGTCTTGATCACTTCTTCTCCCCTATGCAGTCCATTCATGCTTACACTTATGGGCCAACAAATTCTCCTCCGATCTTACAAGGGGCAAACCCCTTTCTTCCTTCAGTCTTCGAGCCATTAGTACTCGAAGGAGCACCTCCATATGATGCAACAGTTGTTTAAAGGCCTGCCCCCTTGCAAGGGGCACCTTACAACCATTCATGTTGGGAGCCGGTTATCCTAAAAGGAGCACAGTCATACATCGAGCCCGCATACGAACCTGTCATTTTGCAAGGGGCAAGTTCAGCTCAGGAACAATCCAATCCACAATGGAGGGATTATACTTATTAGCAGCAAGAACCCTTTGTCTTGGAAGGGGCTCCTCCAGTTGAGCTAGTCATATTGCAAGGGGCAAGTTCTGTCCCCGAGCCGCAAAGACGTCTTAGAGGTATATCATTTACGCTACAACAGCTGGGTCGAACAGAGAGACCCCTTGTCATATCAAGAGGACTAATGTTCATTCCATGGGAACCTCCAGCTTTAGAAATAGTTAAGCCAGGACCATGACCTTACGTGATTTATGAAGACAAGCCTCGATATTATCCCTTCAGCACAGGCAACAATGTAGTCCTCAAGGCAAAAGTTCCATATGAGGAAGATCTGGTACCCACACCAACACCGTTACAAGAACCAGTGGGCCTAGAAAGCAAAGGAGAGGAAAATTATAAAAAAGTCCCGTGGCACTATCCAGAATGTGCAGAGGTAGGGAACATGAATCCCAATGGGCATTGCATCCGAAGAGATAATCCAAATAGAGGAGATCCCAAAAGCGCTCTCTCAGGTCTCGACAACAAAAATGAAATCGCATACAATGTTGTGACTCAGCTCAAGTCAATCCCTGCTCAAATCTTGGTATGGGAACTACTCTGCACATCTCGCATACACCGAGAAATGTTCGCCAAGACCTTGAGTGATGCCCACGTTTCGTCCGATACAACACCTGAAATGATAGCATTGATGATCGGACAACTCCTGGCTTCGCATGCCATCACCTTCACCGATAATGAGTTGCCACCAGAAGGACGTGACCATGGGCGATCCCTCAACATAGCCTTATGATATAAAGACCTCTGTGTCCCGCTGGTCCTTATCGATAATGGCTCAAGCCTAAATGTTTGCCCGCTCAAAACTGCGAAACGCTTAGGAATCAGTCCCTCCTCATTTCGACCCAGCACTATGTAAATCAGAGCATTCGACAACACCCGCCGATCAATGGAAGGAGAGGTTGACATAGAGGTACAGATAGGTCTAGAAGTCTCCACCTATCACATTCCAAATCTTGGATATATCAGCCTCTTTCAACATGTCGCTCGGACGACCTTGGCTGCACAAGGTCGGAGCTGTGCCGTCAACTTTACATCAACGGGTGAAGTATATCTGTGGGAACCAAGTGATCTCTGTCCATGCAGAGAAGGAGCTCATCATTCCTTCTAATGTTGTTGCCACTGAACCAGATATCCCTGTCATCGACATCCAACACTCTGAAGAAGACGTCCGGTTCCATAGTTTCGAGTTCGAGACCGTGAATGCTATCGCCAATCCAAAACCGACAACCGTGGATCGTGTCTTTTCACCAGCAGAACGTCTGAGCCTCAAGTATCGTATGAAGAATCATGTTAAGTTCAGAAAGATGCCGCTAGTATATAATCAACGCAAATGGGGACTCGGATACAGGTCAGCCATCATGGACAAAAGAAAAAGGAAGTTTTGGTGCTCACCCATTCAATTCATCAGCCAGGAGAACCTTGCAGAGATCCAAGAAGAGATCTACCGACTGCGCTACACAAAGGCCTTCCGATGAGCCTAGCTTGGGCCATGTGGCCTCCCATTCGATGGGACTGGATTCTCGAACCATCTAAGCCTCCAAAAGAAGAAGGAGAGGATGAAGACAAAGAAGAAATACAACAGCTTCAGGACCAAGGTACTTTGATACCCGCTCTCGTAGCATCACCATCAGTTAACCAAGGGCACAACCTACCCACTTCAATTCCAGTCAACCAGGGGCATAACTTGCCCATCTCAGCATCAATCAACAAGGGGCACAACCAGCCTAGTTCTCCAGAACCAACACCATCAACCAACAGCCAGGGGCAGAAGCAGCCCATCCATTGGACCAAGAAAGGGAAATTGCCAACTCTAGCTTGGTCTGATGTCAAGATTCCTGAACTTGTGTCTTGCTGTGGAACCAGACGAACTGCAATGCGAGGTAAGTGATCCGGGAGGGACTGAGTATGACTCAGATCTGGAACCCAACTAGCGAAAAATCATGGTCATTGGGCCAGACTGTGACTCTTCGCCCAAATCATCAACCCCCACCTTTCCAGGAGAAGGAGTGTGGGGTCCTGAATGGTCATCTATTCCCTTAACTTTTAAATTAGCTAGAGAGTTATCCGAAGGATCTGGCTTTAAAAAAAAACGTCGGTTTAAGCAGCGATCGGTACCCTGGGGTAAGCTGGGATCAATTATGGTCTGCAATGCCCGCTTGTTCAACGTCCCGTGAATTTCAAAAATCCAAAAAAATAAAAAAAAAAATTCAAAAACCAAAAACATCTAGCATTTCAATTCCAGAAAATTCTCAAAAACCAAAAAACATTTCTTTTCTTGCATTCAATAATGTGCCAAGTTCATCTAAAGAGTCACATGAGTTTGAAGTTGAATCATATGATTTTAACATCGAATTAGACTTCGAGCTCGTGGGTCTAGATGAAGCTCGGGATGAGGAAGATGATGACTCGACTCCCGAACTAGAGGATCTCCTCAAAAAGTTCGAATCTAAAGCCAATGTTGTATGTAGCCAATGATTTTGAGATAGTGAACTTGGGGACACCTGAGATCCCTAGGGAAGTATACATTGGAAAATCATTGCCACCAGAGATGAAGCAGAGAATGATAGAGTTCCTAGCTCCAAGACTATCCAACTTCGCGTTCTAATATGAAGACATGTCGGGGCTCGATGAAGAGCTCGTTGTACACCATCTGCCAACCAAGCCAGATATGAAGCCAGTGAAGCAGAAACTTCGAAGAATGAAGCCAGAATGGGCTCTGAAAGTTCGAGATGAAGTCATCAAGCAATACAATGCGGGATTCTTGGTAGTCTCTAACTACCCTAAATGGCTCCCCAACATCGTACCAGTACCGAAGAAGGATCGCAAGGTTCGAATGTGCATCGACTTCCGAGATCTCAACAAAGCCAATCCTAAAGATGACTTCCCTTTGCCACATATCGACACTCTGGTCGACAACACTACAGGGTACAAGATCTTCTCATTCATGGACGGATTCTCATGTTACGATCAGATCAAAATGACCGTCAAAGATCGTGAAAAGACGTCGTTTATCACTCCATGGGGAACCTTCTGTTACAGGGTAATGCCGTTCGGTCTAAAGAACGCAGGAGCAACATATCAGCGACAATGACAGCATTATTCCACGATATGATGAATAAAGATCTTGAAGTATATGTGTACGATATTATCGTCAAATCTCGCACAATTGAAGGACACTTTGAAGATCTGAAGAAGTTATTCAACAGATTAGAAAAGTACAAGCTCCGTCTCAACCCTTAGAAATGTGTCTTCAGTGTAACTGAAGGCGAACTCCTTGGCTTTACGGTGAGCGAGGATGGCATCGGGGTCGACGAGACTAAAACCAATGCAATCATCGAGATGCCCCCTCCAAGAATTGAGAAAGAAATCTGTGGTTTCCTCGACAGAATTCAATACATCAATCACTTCATCGCACAGCTCACACCTATCTGTAAGCCCATATTCAAGCTCCTTCGGAAGAACGTTCCAAAAGAATGGAATGACGATTGCCAAGTCGCTTTCAATCGCATCAAGAAGTATCTCATGAATCCTCTAGTTTTAGTGCCGCCCACTCTTGGATGACCATTATTGTTATACATCTCGGTAGCAGCAGAAGCCATTGGCTGTGTTCTCGACCAACACGATGAGACTGGGAAGAAGGAACATGTAATATACTATTTGAGCTGAAAGTTCACCAACTACAAGACCAGGTATTCCCCGATCGAGAAGACTTACCTCGCCCTAGTCTGGGTAACTCAGCAACTCTGTCAATACATGATTGCGTTCCCTATTCTCCTCCTCGCTCGCATGGATCCGCTCAAATACCTGTTCGAGAAACCAGCACTCACTAGAAGGATAGCTAAATGGTAACTATTCCTGTCTGAATTCAACATCTCCTATGTCACTCAGAAGGAAATCAAGGGGCAGGCCCTTGCCGATCATTTCGCCGCTCACTCTCTCCTGGATTACCAACCGCTCGAGACATTCTTCTCTGATGAGGATCTCTTGCTCATCGAAGGTGAAGAAAAGAAGAAGAAAGGCTGTCATTGGCCCGTAATGACGTATTCCCGACCTTTGGTCACCGCAGTTATCCAAAAATCTAAAATCCAAAAAAGGAAAAATCCAAAAAAAGAAAAAGAAAAAAGAAAATGTGTGCCTAAACAAAGAGGGCGGAGTGAAAACCCGAAAGGGCACTCCAAGTAAAAACAGTGGGCACACAACGGACTTGGTGAAAACCCAAAAGGGCGCCGAGTGTAAAAACAGCATAGTTGCCAAGGGGAAGGCAAGATCAAATACCCGGGACGTGGTGAAAACCCGAAAGGGCGGCACGGGTAAAAATGACTGAAAAAAGCAGGCTGTGGTGAAAACTCGAAAGAGTGCTGTAAGCAAAAATGGCTCGAATAGAAAAAGAAAAATAAAAAGTGTAGGTATCAAGAAACCAGACGGTCCAGATTAGCTCAAGCAGTTACAGTTCATGAACAAGAAGAAATACAGTCGGGGACAAAGAGCTTTACAAACTCTAACAAAACTCTCAGGAAGTAACAATTTCTACTACATGCCTCTCTAGGGAACCAACGGGATCCCACATAAGATAATCTCAAAACATCGGTCAAAACATTGGCCAAGCCTTAGTTTTGATTCCTACGTCCCGGCATAAAATCCAGACACACTCACAAGACAACTCATGGCACAATAAGTTCTCAAAAGGTTTCTCTTTTCATCAAAAGCATCGTATTTTTTTTTACATATATCATATCATTTCTTTCAAATATATATATATATATATATATATATATATATATATATATATATATATATATATATATATATATAATATACATCATCGCTAGTCATGTACTATGCAAAAAGGGACGTACAGACGGCCGACATAATCCTCAAAAGTAGAAAATCTGTCTCTCCCATCCTCGGCTATGTCAGGTAAGTCCTCTGACTCCTCTGACTCATAATAAAATAGCATCACTCTCAACCTGCTCACCTCCATGCGCAGGTAATGCACGTCATCTCGCTCGAGGCTACGGATCGTCGTCTCCTAATCAGACAACCTTTGATCAGCAGCCAATCTCCTCGACATCTTCTTACAATGATACCGAAGCGCAGAAATCTCAGACAACAAGTGGCCATGAGTGGCCAAGAGGAAGTTGGGATTGATGAATGGGTGCTCCTCAAAAAGCTCATATGAACCAGATGAAGAACCAGCATCCCCAAGAACATCCAGCTCATCCTCATCAGCGGTCAGGTTCTAACGAGGAATGCGTTGATATAAAGACTGCTTAGCAACCCAACGCTGATATGGGGCAGTCGCCATCGAAAAATTCTGCAGCTCGAAACCAAGCAAATCAGCAGTCAGGTGACTCGCCAAGGACCCATCAATTTGAGTCTTAAAGTCAGATGATCTGGGCAGAAATGCTCGACGCCCGATACCTGAGAAAGCAAAAAGAGGAACATCCTGCTCATATCCGAACTGCCGCAGGAACCGAATAGGGTGATAAGAAAAGTGAGAGCGAAAGCCTACCAGCATTAGAGGAAGGCGATGAGCTTCACAAAGTACTGGAGGAAGTGAAAGCCAAGATGACTCCCAACGAACATTCCAGTCACGTAGCTTAGAAAGCATCGTGTGATACAAAGGCTCGCTCATCCTAGCTGTATGAGAAAGAAACTCTATGATATGGTACATGAGATTAGGGCGACGAGTGCCGAGAAATGATATAGGAACAGTCAGCGAAAGACTCTCCCATAGCCAGATCCGATCATGAGAAAGTAAAGAGACTCAGCTAAAGCAAAGCAGTTCCCAAAAGAGAAGAAAGGAAAAGAAAGTACAAAAAGTGATACCTGAAGAAACGCATAAAAACCGTGAAGGACGTGGGTACAGCCTTGGGCACAGTTAGTTAACCCATTGAACAACTCAGCCAGGACAAGAGAAATGATCCCCTGCCGTTAAACAACTCGAATCATCACCTCAAAGAGCAAAGGAGTCTGAGATTTCGTCGTCCCGAGAATAACACCTCAGCTATCAGACAGAACATCAGCGCATTCCAAGAAAGTAGGGACCCTGCCACACTTCGAGGGCCCGAGAAAAGATCATACAACCAGTCTAAAGAGAAGACCACAACATCCTGACCGTCAGCTGCAGGCTGAATAAGATATGTAATCCCAAACCAATTCTGCGGAGTGGTAGTCTTCGGTAAAGTCTTTGGTGAGAAATACTGAGCATAATCTCAGGGAAGACCTGTCAAGCGTGTGAGCTCTTCCAAAGAAGGTCCCATCTCCATATCGTTGAACGCAAACAAGCTCAACGAAGGGACCTAGTCAATCAGTGCGACCCCGAGCATCCTCCAATCAATGTCAACCCTAGCCATATGGATCAGACTACCAAAGCCATAAGACTCCAGCTCTTGAATCTCATAAGTTGACAATCTGTCAAGCCAAGCAAGCAGTCATGGCGAACAAGAAGGACGAGGAAGCAACTGGCAAGTCCTCACAGGAATCCCCTCTAGAATAAGAGGCCCAAGAATCAATGACAGCTCATCAAGGATCGAAAGATCAATGGGCGAAGGAGAAGGAAAAGCTGGAACCCCTGCAAACTTAACAGCCGCTGACTTATCCCCAGCAGTGACTATGTCTAATATAGTCGCATCGCTATCTGAAACTGTCACGACCTCAGCAGCATGAGAAGACTCGCCCACCTTGTGAACCGAATGCATAAAGGGTCGATGATTAGGAGAAAGTCGGTACTCTCTGTCAAGAAGGCTATCAGCAAAGATCACGCTGCACATTGTTCGCTTCCCCAAGTGTAGGGTTGCGATGTAGTAATAATCTCGGTAAGACCGAGGTCGATCCACAGGGACTTGTGTAGGAATTCACAAAACACTTCGAATGGTTTCTACTTAAGAGTTAACTAAACAGGATTTTAGGAAATTGGTGTAGATCGATATTTTGAATTAAATTAAATGTAATCAATAATAAAAAGCACCAGGGGTTCAAGGATCCACTTGTAGCAATCCTTGATGCTTATTTCGCTGTGGTTTCTCACTTTCTCAACTAGAATCGAAAGTAATTTCTATTTAATCGGATGATAGAGCAGTTAAAACAAACAATCCGCCATATGTGTGATACATGATTCTCTCAATTTAAGTTAGGACCTGAGCAAACTCAATTGCATAGATCAATCCTAGTTCTAATAGGCTCAGAGCACAATTATAATCATCATTAAATTCTGTCACAAAGTATAACTAGATCATGATTTGAACTCAATTCAAATCACGTAAACAACCACACATAGGCAGAAATTCCAGAAAAAATAGAACTTTTGGTATGAAGTTCCCACATGAGGATCATAGGTCTAGAGCGTATTGAATCCAATTCCTCGGATCGTACAGGTCTAGAATAATTCAAAACAATTAAGAACTCAAGCAATTCTTCTAAACATCCATGAGTCATCATAAGATTAAGAAAAAATACTTAAAACTTTATTTAAACTTCAACCATTGTTCTTCACTAATAATCCAACTTGAAACCAAATCAAACGAATTGAAACATCTTAGATTCACTAAAAGCTTCACCTCTTAGCCCTGGCTAAGAGGTTTAGCCGTTCATGATCCAAGGAAACATGAAAACAACTAAGAAAAACATAAAACTAGAAGAACAAACTAGGAGGAGTTGTAGAACTCCGGATTTGACTTCCGCCGCCTCCTACCGTGCTCAATCTCTTCTATGATGCCTTAGGAACGAGCTAGGGAAGTCCTTTTATAGCTTTGAAGCCCTAGGTGTGAAGAAGCTTTGAGAAATTTCGTAAGATTAGCGTTTTGCGTAGAGATTTTCGGAGCTCCAGATGTTTCTGAGTATTGTCCAGCCGGTCGGACCCGCTGTCCGGCCGATCGAATAAAGTGCCTGCAATTGCAATTTTCACTGTAGTGTTTCTTACATAGTCCGACCTACCAGCTGAACAATTGGCAAGCCAGCTGATGGACATGCTTCAATTTGCTGAATTTTCTGGACATTATAATGCATAGGCCGACCCTTCATTCGGTCGGTCGGCCGACCTGTTGATCAGTCTGTCCGGCCTGTTGGTCAGGGGGTCGGCCTTCGTAAAATGTGTCCTTTGCTTTTGCTATTTCTGGAGGGTTTGGTCGGCCGGTGGTCATGAAATTGGCTGAACTTTTCAGCTTCTCCTCCTTCATCTTTAATGCACTTTTGCTCCACCTTTGGTCCTTCATTCCTTTGTTCTTCAAGGTGTGTAAATAACATCTTGTAGCCCTCATTTGATGAATTCTCTCTCTTACTCCTACAACCACAAAACCATGCATTAGTTGGGTCTTTAATCACTTATTTCAAGCATAGTTAGTAATGAAATGGGGTTAGAATATGCACATTCAGGAGCTCAACACACATCGTGGCGTCCTGACCAATCTGACCACTGAAAAATGCATCTGAACCGTCAAGAAGGGCCTCGGCAACCCCGATCGAAGAATCTACGGTCAGATCTGGACCTGCAATCCGCTCCAACATAAAATCGGGAATCCAACCATCACTCTGTCCAGTCAAAGGAATCATCGGGACATCCACACCGTCAATTATCAAGGGGACATCATCAATGATCACATCAAGTCCGTCCAAGCAAGTATACCGCACATCTCGGCCGTCATCAAGTGCATCCAAGCCGTCAAAGGTATCATATGAGCCATCCATACCGTTTAAACATGAGATCATCCCATTTATGTCCATCATGACCCCATCATCACCATCAATCACATCATCCATGCAGCCCACACTCAAGGGATGCATAACCTCACCTATGGCCACTCTCCCCATCTCATCCATACCATCCAAAATCCCATCATCCAACGCTTCATTCAAATCCAAATTTACAGCCATCCCACCATTAATGGAGTCATTCAAAGCTCCACCAACCACCAAGCTTAAGTCTTCATCAATACCCCCTCTTAATGCCCCATCTACCCCATCCATTAAACGCATCTCCCCTCCATCAAAGCTCATTTGAAAATCTGAAGTGCGGGACCCATCATGGTCAGCCCCCACAACCCCTAAATCTCTACCATCCATAGCTTGAGAGAGGACAAGACAAGAAGAAGACAAAATGAAGAGAAAAGACAAAAGGAAAGAAGGCTTCATGGCTGGAATCGAACTCTCCGGTACAAGAAATGTGGGGACAGCAACAGAGAACGGTGAGGAATGTCCAAACCAGGGCCAGCACGGACCGCACAAGAGGCAAGGTTTGGGCAGCCCCCTGTGGGCTGCCCGTACGGACGGTCTCCCTCTCTCTCTCTCTGCGGGATTGGCCCCACAGCCTCTAGTAGGTGAGACTGTCAATCCACGTCAGCAGTTGGCACCCTGAGGGCCGCCCAAAACTCCGATTGACTTCGAATTTTGACCGAATCTGATCTAAACCACCTGGAAGGTGCCCCATCTGTCCAATCATGAAGCCCTACGACCAAAATGGGTTTGACCAAGTCAAAGAGAAGAAAAGTTGATCAAGAGGGGCCCACAAGCAATCTGAGCCATTCAAAGTCTAGATCATCATGATCCAAACCATAGAAGAGCTTACATAAGTCATCAAATGACAAGATCAAAGGATGGACCGTCACAAAGAAGGCCAGAGTCCATGATCTGATCATCAAGTGGGCCCACATGGCTAAAAAGAGCAATCGGAACCGTTCAAGTCATCATCCGCACCATGGAAAGCTTCTTAGCCTCACAAAACATCAAGGATAGGTGTTCCAAAGCAAAGCTGAAATCTGAAAGGGCCCACATGGCCAAATCAAGCAATCTGAACCGTTCAAGTCATCATCCATGCAGTTGAGAATCCCATCTTCCATAAAGCATTAGAGAATGGATCGAAAATCAAGGCATCAAAGCATCATCAAGAAATTTGAGGCAAAACAGGGGTTGTATTTCATTCAGAAGATTTTGATACAGAAGAAAAGTAAAAAAGGAGCCTTAAAATGTCAGTAGGCCGCACATCAACAAGTTGAATACATCCTCAGAGAAGCAAGATATAGATCATCGACATAATCATTATCATCCCTCCTCTCCTCCTGTTCCTGACGGTGAAGGTCCATTAGAGGAGCTGTCACTGATCCTCCAGCATACCTGCGGTGACCCCCTGGAACGTATAGTGAAGGAAGAAGAGGTCCCTGTCCATACAACAGATACCACTTATCATAATTACGATCCGGGATTGTGAAGCAAAATCTAGGCTGACTAGCATCAGCTGAAATCTGAGCAGCCTGAGGAGGTTATAACAAGGAACCCGGGCCACGCCAGTAATATGTTGGAGCATCCTCTCTCCCAGGTACCATTGAAATGATTCAGCATCAGAGAGCATGATCTGGAGACACGAAGAATCATACGCCTCCATGCGTTGAGGAGTATAGTAAAGGGGAAAACAGGCATATGGCATCCGAGCGAACTACAAGAAAGAAAATCACCACAGTCAGTTGGAGAACAGCACGACAGATAAGGAAAAACAAGATACTTACGTCCTCGGTAGTCAATCCATCTATGTCAGCACGCCAATTATCCCCAGACATTCGAGGATTTCGCTGACGATTTTGCTGACGCCAATGCATGAAATGATACAAAGATGGTTCAATATCATCCCGTATCCTTAGCGACAGGTGAGCGAAATGATCATAGAAACAGGTCTGGACAAGGGCAAACACAATGACTAGATGAAGAAAGAGGACAAACATCACCAAGGGAGGTTAAAGAGAATACCTCCACGATAGGCCAAAAACCTGTAAAAGACCTGCTACTCCGAGAGGTCTTATCAAAGCCCTGGTAGATGCGAGTCAAGATGGCCCCATTCCAATTATATGAATGATGAAGATCCTCAGTCAAGCGAAGAAATTTAGGATCGATCCTCTCATTCGCATGACAGAAAAGGAATGAACTGAAGGTGTAAGTAATCATAGCCCGTGCTTTATGAAGGACTTCCAGCTCGGTAGTAGGAATGACAGCAACGAAGGTGTTGTGAAACCACCACAGTTTCACCTGGCTACTTTGAAATTCGCTCTCAGGTGGGATGACTCCCACAAGCCATATCCAGTAATTGGGAGTAATTGGAGCAAGAGAACCCGCATGGGGAACAACTACCCCTTGGAATGGGAAGCCTGTCTGCATATATATGTCCATGGGAGTTATCCCCCATTCGCCATAGGGAAGTTGAAAGGTGTGGGTCTCATCCCACCACATCTCACAAAGGGCTGTAAGTAGCATGCGGTTGGCATTATTGTTGTGAAAACGTAATGTAAGAAGGCATGTGAAAGGAGTGCTGGCCAGAATGTGTTTAAGCATCGCCTGTGCTTGTTCCACCCAGTTATTCCAAAGGTCTTGGGTGCCTTGACCTTTTATGGAAGGAAGATGTTAGTGTTCCTTGGCTAAAGAACACATATGGTCCCCACGGCGAACAATGAAGGCAGGGTCATCCTCATTAACCGCTCTACGCCCCCTTGTGCCGTCCGCCATCAAATCGTACAAGCTTCGCAAGGTAAGCTCCTATTCTTTACCCATTAAAATCCAAATCTTTATCCAGGAAACCATAGATTTGGACTCACATTCAAATGCAAAATTCCAATGTCCAACTCCATGTGTCGCCTAGGATATGTGTTGGGCCCATTAAAGAAAGCAAGGCCCACCTTAAAGAGGGTTGCATGCCATGCCCTAGATGAGGAAAATTCACCACCCAAGAATACATTTTGGACAACAAATGCACTTAAGTGCTATGAGATCAAAGTGGGATAAGAATCAAGCTTTATATGAAAAATCTCTTTTCAAAGTCCATGTGTGACCAAGGTTTGGTTCACTTTCCATATCAAAGCAATGAGCCTCATTTAAGATGTTTCCATCTTTTTATATATGTACATGGACAAATGGGGGATAGGAAGGAAATTGGTCCCCAAGAGCAACTCAAATACCCCACCTCAATTAATGGAAAGGTGCACATAGCCCACTTGAAGAACTATAAGAACCCATTCATGGGTCAATCATGGGCAACTTATGTGCATCATCTTGATAAATGTTTTGGCTATAAGGATACAACATGATGATCTACCCACAAACATATGAATCAAAGAAGCCAATGGTAGAAAATGTGCACATAGCCCACATGAAGAATCAAGGCTAGAAATGTCCATGTAAGGACAAGTTTAGGCAACTTATGTGCACTACTTTCTTTACCAAAGAGAAGATCATTTGAACATAGGAGAGCATGGCTTGATGAGTCACCCAACCATCATGAAAATTGGTTAAGAATGATATACATAGCCCACTTGAAAACTAAAATCCAAAATGCCCCAAAGCATGGGACAAATTTAGGCAACTTGTGGATATCATTTTTTCTACAAATTAAAAATCACTCATCTTTGAGAAGGATGGTGAATGACCCACCAAACACCCTAAGAGAGGATCAAGGAGCTAAAATTACATGGCTAGCTCACTTGAATAAGGATTATCCATTGGAAGATGGTGGCACTAAAGGAAGCTCTTAAGTATCACTCTCTTACAACATGAAAAACCACTTGAACTTAGTGAGGTTGTTGAAATAGCCCACTCATGGGACTTGTAAATGATCAAGTAACCTAAATCCTCCATCCATCCAAAGAAATAACATGAAGGGGAAGAATCCTACATACATAAAATGTGGTGGTGCACACTTGACTTAAAGAAATTCAAGAATCTTAATGAAGGCCCAAAAGCTCATCTATGTGGAGGGATTCCAAAGAGACCACCACACTTTGTGTACAAGGATGTACATCATAATCAAGAGATGGTGGAAGATTTGAGCCATTTGTCCATAAAGGCCCAACTAAGAAATCTAGCCCACTTGAGATCCAAGTGAAGAATGGGCTAGTCACTTTTGTCCATACACATGTGAAGAAAGAAGGGGCCATCCAAAGTGAGCATTGTGAGCCAGAACTTGAGGTGGGCCCTACCAATCTCATGGGCCCAAACCTTGAAAAGAAGATAAAAAGAGAGAGAAAGCATTTAAGGAAAATATGAAAAGGAAAAGAGATTATGAGGGAGCCCGAAATGAAGTATTGGGCCATCAAATGCACCAAGGGCCATGACTTCACTTTGAGCCCATTTGATACACATAAAAAGGGGCCCAACTCCCATGAGAGAAAATAGGATATTTTACCATGCATACTTGATGGACATGACAAAATTACCCTTCACATACACATGGAGGGAGTATATAAAAAAGAAAAAAGGAAAAAAAAAAAGATGAAGCTTGAAATGTCCCTCTCCATGCACCACCTTGAGTAGAGTTGGAAAAGTGAAAAAGGCCCAAAAAGCTTGGGCCCACCTTAACTCTCTTGAAGTACCTACATGAAGAAAAAAAAGAGAACATGAGAAGAAAAAGTGAAAAGGAAAGCAATGAAATGAAAGAAAGGAGTGGTCCATACCTTCACCACTCACCAAAGGGGGACCACCTTGCTGTCCCAAGCTCCACCAAAACTTCACCACTTAAAAGAATAAGAGGACGACCAAAAGAAGAGAAAAACTTGAAGAAAGAAAGAGAGTGAGAAAGAAGAGAGAGATTGCACGTTGGAAGTGCAAGGGGTGCCCCATGTTATATAGAAAAAGGGAGGGCACCCCATTACCCAGCCCACTGGAAAAACTAGTGGGCAAAGAAGGCTTGGGCGGTACCTCCCATTGAAGTGAAGCGACTCCTCTCTCTCTCTCTCTCTCTCTCTCTCTCTCTCTCTCTCTCTCCCTCTCCTTAGGAAGAACTCCCCTTGGGAAGAGTAGTTGTAAGTGAATTTTGTACCTCCATGTAAGAATAAAGTGATGAAAGAGAAGAATGAGAAAAAGAAAGGAATCTCACCAAAATCTCATCTTGTGAGAAATTGGAGAGAAATTAGCTTGATGATGTGGAAAAAGCTCCATGAGATTTTCAAGAAAAAGAAAAAGAATTGACTTGGTCAAACATTGATCTCAACCATCCAAAATCATGGCTTGGTGGCCTGAATCATTTTCAGAAAACACCGAGAAATTCCAACCCTGATTTCTGCCTACCTCCCATTCCAAATGTGGTCCGAAGACCTTAAACTAAGTCGGGATCAAGATCCCGAGGGATTTTATAATAAAAATCGTCATTCGATCTCAACCGATGAAGGAGGGGGTCAGATAGACCAGATCTTTTGAAAAACAAAAAAAAATGTCGTGTTTGTAGGTACATGGCTTTGGGTCTGAAGACCTTAAACTACGTTGGGATCAACATCCCGAGAGAGTTTTAATAAAAACTGGCATCAATCTCGACTACTTGGATCAAGATCTGATGACCTAGATGTTTTCTAAAAACACAAAAAACAAATGTACATTTCCAGCCTCGCTTGTACATAGTTTGGGTCTGAAGACCTTAAACTACATCGGGATCAAGATTACGAGAGATTTCCAATAAAACTCGGATTCTATCGCGAACATCCAAGTCACAATTTGACAGTTTGGACCTTTCTAAATAAATAAAAAAAAATGTGCCATCACCTGTAGAAGACCTTGGTCCGAAGACCTTAAACTACACTAAGATTAATTTCTCGGGGTACTTTTTTGCTTTCAACAAAAAACCGGCATCAATCTCGACCCTTCGAGTCAAGGTTCGATGACCCGGATCATTTCAAAAATACCAAAATTTTTTAAGCTTTCCATAAAAGCCAGTACCAATATCGACCACTCGAGTCATAGTCTGGAGCTTTCTCAAAAAAAAAAAAAAGATTTATCATCTGATTTTAACTGCACAAATCTATCTCCAGTGGTCCGAAGACCTTAAACTACACTGGGATTAATTTCTCAGGGGCTTTCTTTCCCAACCTATTTCGGACATGGCTGACACTTGATCGTATGGGTGTTCGGAGTTCTCTAAGCAGGTAAGGGCTGAGGCGGGCAGAAATTGACGACCTTGATTTGGAAGTCGCTGTTGAAATTGACGGATGTTCCCTGTTCCTAAAACTCATAAAGGGAATTAAGGCAGTTGGGAGGTGAAGCGCACCCTCACGGAATTGTGAGCAGCATAAGACCCCAAACTGGATTGACAAAGGGAAATATGAGGATGTGGCTCATTTTGTGACCGAAGGAGTCCGTCGGATGATATGTGGTCTATGTGCATTGCACATAAGGAACAGGCAACTTTTTGGGTGTGTTGACTGAAAACCGTCAAAATTTCCTCATCCGAAGATGTAAAACTATGGCACTTAACTGTGTGAGATTCGTCTTGCTCGCAGACGTAAAATGGATCGGGTGCCTTACCAACAGTAGAAGCTGGAAGTGGATGAAAATTTCATACATTTCCCTACGTTTCGAAAAAAATCAGAAAATACCAAAACATTGCAAAATCAGCTTACAAAAATCACAAAATATTCCTTGGTTTTCAATAACACCGATCTTTACTCGAACCAAATATCTTCAAAATCACAAAAATATTTTCTTTGTTTTCAATAACCGATCTCCATCCTGACTACTCAGGAAAAAATTTAGATCAAATATTTTCAAAAATTCACAAAAATTGTCACTATCTCCAGCACAGCACTTCAGGAGTCTCGAACTCTGCTCACTCACTTCACAATTTGGGATAATGGATCCGATCGCCCGCAAATTAGAATCTTGACCAAAATTGGCAACCAAGCACCATCCCAATCACATCCATTCCCAGAAGAGCACCTTGAGGTTACAACCTACAACCTCCTTCATCAATCCCCGTTAGCAAAAACACAGCATGTTGGGATGATGGACCTGATCGACCACGGGTCGGGATCTTGACCAACCCACTGACGAAGCATCCACATTGAAAAGAAAATCTCTAGGGAAGCACAACCCTGCAAGCAATAAGCTCAAAGTTCTCTGTATCCCCAGCGAAAGCAAAATCATTGAACTGAAAGAGAATGAGCCAAACCATGCATCCATCATCAAATATGCATCCACATCCATCTATCGCATCAATCATCATGTTTACCTGCTTTCAAAATAAAGTTGGTTAGCCAAAGACCCCACAGACATCCCCAGTGAAGGCACGTGCAAGCCAGATTTCCTTTTCAAAAAAGACAAAAAATATTATATTTACAAATAAAAACCCCACGGAGTATCACTCCCCAGAGTGGGTATCTTTTCAAAATCCAAAAACATTTTCCAGTAAAGTGTTTGGCCTCCAAAATACTAAGAGATCTTCGATATCTCCGGGTAGGAGCCGACACAAAAATAAAATAAGACCCGATGTCTCGTGGTTTCCTCAGAGGCCATCGGATCCAATGCACTCAAAATACGGTCGAACCGAACTCCAGTGTCAGTGCAGCTGTACCAAATGCCAAGATACGAAAAGACGAAAGCCAAAATACTTGGTCAAAGAAACCATTTGAATGGTGGAAACGATGAATTGTAACCTTAGTATCAAAACCAGAAGATTGGGTGGAAAAAGTTCACTCGCACATTCCTAGGCGTGGATGCCTGAAGTACCTTGACTGAGTCCAAGTCAGAGTAGTGGATTACACGTAAGGCCGTGCAGACGCAGGGCAGCTAACCACTTTTACAGTCAAGTGAAACAAGTACTCCTGGAGTGATCCGGGAAAGCAACGAGCCAATCATTCACAGGGTCAGTAACCTCGTAAGACTATAATGGACGCAGAGGTTCTACTATACCTTTCCGATATTAGTACCGATCAGAAACAAAAGGGTTACGATTAGGTACCCAAGTTGCAGCTCATGCAGGGACAATCGTAACGTTTTCTCGAAACTCCCCGGTATGTGCGAGTTATCAATTTCCAGACAATCAACTGACTCAGATACCAAGGCAAGCAAAGATTTCAGGCCACGATCTATGAATGACCGGGATAGAAGTGGGGTGTCCACTCGTTTTAACATTTGGTTGCATGCAACCTCTGCTAAAGAGGGGCATTTGTAGACACCCCACCTTTAGCTACAATATTGGTAGAGATAGCTGGATAAATGGAGGTCCATACCCCCAAATTCCATGTCCAAACCCAGCCAACTCGCCCTTGTAAGCCCCAATCCATAACCCAGCTCAAGCCTGAACTCAGTCGACTCACCCCTAAACATCAGCTTAAAAAACCCCTCATAAGAAAAACCAGTCTAAAAATTTCAAAAAAGTCAACTTGGTGAGTCAACCCGCTGAGTTAAATCACTAAGTCAACTCACTGGGTCAGTCCAGCCTCTACACCCAGTCAACTCACCGTGTCAATCCATCTTTCAAACCAAGTCAACTCACCTGGTTCCGAGCCATAGCTTTGGAGTAGCTCCAAACCCGAACCTCGGGCTTTTTTGCTTCAGGTTCGGGGGCCGTACGCTCTGAAGCTGGAGCAGCGCGTCCGTACGGGCGGCCCCCTGAAGTTGCCACTGCTCGCAACTATAAATACCCCCCTCCTCTCTTGTTTTAGCATCCAGAAAAAAAAAATCCCTTAACGTCTAGAAATTTCGAGTCCATCTCTACCCCTTTAGCCCATTCCTTCACCAAGGAGAGCCCGCGTGAGAAGAGTCTAGTTCCTGGTCTAGCCCAACATGATCCTGGTTCAAGTCTCTCAAGCTATCCAAGTCTTGATCTAGCCATTCGAAGCCAACCCTTGCGATACTTCTATCCATTCAGCTACTCTTATATCCGAATCATCTCATTCGCATCTAGCATAAGTGCAACATTTATTATTCTTCCAACCCCTCTGTTTATCATCCCACTGCAAACACTTTGATTGATCAAACACACAGCATGTATCTTGCATAAAGCACTTGTCAGTTCAAGTGTATGTTCTGGGCTTGCCTGTTAATGGAAACCTGCCCATCAGAAACTCTTATTGTTTAGATCTACATTCATGCATCATATCATTCATGAGAATGTACGGGGATTAAATCAGACTTTCAAGTATTAGTTCGATTCTGTGAAGTAACGACCGTACCTCGGTACGGGCAAAGTGGGTGCCTAACACCTCTCACCCTGTAACTGTGATCCCTTACCTTAAATCTTTGACAGCAGATCAAAAGGAGTCATTTTAAAGGAAGCAATCTTCGAATTCTCTTCTCTAACATTTCTATGTGGTCTAGCCGACTGTAGATTTGAAGTAACTGGCTAGTGGCAACTCTGGTCTTATATGAACTCATCCAAACATATTCAGTTTAACACGACAACCGAAAAAGCCCTTGAGAACGAGGTGAGCCAGTGGCACAACGGCGATTTACGCGACCCCTTTTCGAAAGGGAGGGCCGGGAGCACGGAAAGGCGAGCGTCCACACCACCTCAGCAAACAAAGAAGCAGCAAACAAAGAAGAGATTAAGGATATAATTATTGACCACTTTAAGAATATTCTTAATTCTCCTCAAACAAATTACCCTCCTATTGATTTAAATCTCTTAGATAACATCCATAAGTTCTCAAAGCAAGAAGGGGCTCATCTGGTTAGACCAATCACTATTTAGGAAATCGAGTTAGCGGTAAAGGCTGCTAACCCAAATAAGGCCCCTGGACTTGATGGCTTTAACACTCATTTCTCCAAAGTCTGCTGGCCTATTATTGGAAAAGATATTTTTATGTAATCATTAGCTTTTTCAATATTGGTAAAATGCTTAAACAACTCAATAACACCATTTTAGCCCTGATACCCAAATCTGATATGGTCGAAATGCCTATGATTTTAGACTCATCTCTTTAACTACTGAATTTTACAAAATCACATTGCGTATTATGGTTGATAGAATGAAGTCTATTATGCCTTCCATTATCAGGGAGAATCAGTCTACTTTTATATTTATGTCGTAATATCACTTACAACATTCTCCTTAGCCACGACCTCATTCGAGGAATCCACCTTGATAGTGGCCCTCCTCGAATGTGTTCCAGAATTGATATTAGGAAGGTATTTAACTCCATTGAATGAGACTTTATTATTAATGCCCTCCGTGCTACCAATTTTTCTGATAAATGGATTACTTGGATCCAAGCTATTATTTTCACCCCATATTTCTTAATTATCATTAATGGGGAGGCATGTAGCTTCTTCTGAAAATGCACACACTTAAGGTGCTAGTGCGCGAAAGCTTAGAGTGGAGCTATTAGAACTACGGCTAAGTCTTAGAGAAGGGGTGATTAGGACCTTTTTAAATTCATTGCCTAATTAAAACTAATATGTATTTTAAACTAAATTAAGCAATGTAACACTTAGCTTCCAAGTTTAAGTGGGTCCAATCATATAGGCTACAAAAGATGAACACTTAAAGCAATTAGCCTATTAAGTGAAAATACATCTTGTGTGTGAATCTACCTATCAAGTGCATAGTACACATTCCATTCAAGCATTCATATAATTAACAATTAAACTAATAATGCTAGAATAACAATGTGCTTAAATCAATCACAAACACAAGCATGTATAGTGGTTCAGTTTCCTTATCCACTCCCGGTTGTCGTACTCATCCCTTGAGTACACCAGATTTTACTATATAGAGGTTTTAAATCAGGTTTATCTCTTGACCTTTAACCGAAGGTTTTACACACAGGTTCACCTCTCAACCTGAATGAAGGTTTTGACTAGGCGCACCTCTCAACCTATAATGGAGGTTTTGGATAGGTTCACCTCTTAGCCTAGATGTTTACAAGTTCTATCTAACCTAGGAGTTTACAGGTTCCTCCCAATCCTTCGGTTCCAATCCAAGAACCTACAAAGGTTTTTCAGGCTAACTAATAACCTATACGTACACACCCTTGTCGGTGGCTCCCCCTTGGAGACTTGATCGAGTTTGGGTCACAAACTCTCACACTCAATCATACCCAAAGAAAGAGTACAATTTGACTCCTACAATTGACATTTACTTGTCGGATTGAGCCCCTTTTGTCGTGCCTTCTTGGTTATTTTTTCTCACTCTCCCATGCTTAAATCAGCTCCCCATGTGCTCCCTTAATCTTTGATGCTGATGCTTTACCAAGGCTTTAGCTCTAATGATCAATCGCCTTGTATCCAATGCTCCTTTGAGATGCCCAAGGTGATAGGAGGTAGGTTGAATCTTCTACAACTAATGGTGAGTTGTATGCCTAGAATGATTCACCTAATAGAATCTCTAGAAAGGTTTAGACAAAGGATTTACCTATGGGTTTTGGTCCCCAAACATCTATAAATTACAAGGGAATAAGTTCATCTTCATTTGAGCTTTGAATGCTCTAACTTGTAATGAATCATAAGGAAGATGACTTGAGTAGCTTAGGATTAGAGCCTAGCAATGGTTGTAATAATGGTGGCTTATAATACACTAATTTCTCTCCCTGAATGCCAAAAAATGGAGCTCTCTATATGTATAGAGTTCGAGCTCCAACGATTGAAAAACGAGCATTAACACTAGCCGAAGCTCTCATCGGTTGCAGTCAAATATCATCCAGAATGTGCATTTGGTGCCTGGACTGATTTGAACATCTTCGGTCGCATCGAATGTGCATTTCGGTCGCACCGAAACCAACTGAAGGAAGGCTCAGTGGGATCGAATTTCACTGATTTTCTTATTTATTTTGTTGACCTGTTTTAATCAGTTTCGATCGGACCAAAGAGGGGTTTGGTGGAGCCGATAAACCCTTAAAAACTGTTGCTTGGGCTGTTTTGTTTCCCAATAGTTTGGGTACCTCTATTGTTTAACTTATCATGTTGTTTTAAGAGTTCTAAGGTTAATAAAGATAACTAAATGTTTTCCTATTAAGTCCAAGTCATCTAGAGGTTATAGGTTGTTTTGGTTCTAAGGGTTAGGATCACCAAGACATCTCTGATTTACCTGTATCTTCTTCCTTGATGCTTCTTATGCACTTGAGTTTCGGTCTTCAGCTTACCAAGGCTCAACCGACATTACACTACATAGACACATGTGATTGACAAATAAGGTGCACTAGTATGCCACGGAAAAGTGCACTAACATCTTCAAGAGTAATATAGATATTAGGTAAGAAGACCCGTTCTCTCCTTTCCTCTTTACGTTTGTCATAGAAATGTTCTTGGTTATGCTAACGGGTTAATTCCAACTCCTTTCAAAGCTGGAGCTATTTCCATCTCCCATCCGTTGTTTTCTTATGACCTTATGATTTTCTCTAGTGCAGACCCTCATTTTGCTTATAATTTTTAAAATTTCTTTCTTAACTTTTATGATAACTCGGACCTTCAAGTCAATTTTTATAAGAGTGTGCTTATTCTTTCGGGTTCTTGCCTATGCAAGCATGAAATTAAAAGTATCCTTAACATGGAGGAAGGAAAGCTGCCTAGCAAATATTTAGGTGTTCGCTTAAGGTTCGTTTGACATCTCTATTCTAATTCAATAAGAGCTTTTTGAATAAGAGCTACTTCAATAAGTCCTTTTAATTCTAGCTCTTGTTTTAAATAAGTTTGGTAAAATCTTCCAAAAAAGCTCTTATTTAAAATAAGCACGTTTGGTAAAACTTTCAAATAAGAGCTTTTTTTAAGGGTAGTTGACGCCATTTTTAAAGATTATAACAACTTTAATATAAGAGCAATCCAAATGGTTGTTTTGGTGGATCATCCATCATGTGGGGCCCAACATCAATGCTAATAGTCCTTTATGTGGGGCCCCTCAACGTCCACTACCTATCATGTGGACTCCACATTTAATGTGTCCATATTGTGAGCCCCACCTTTGAAGTGGATTGTTCATCATGTGGGGCCCACTTTTGATATCCACCATTCATCGTGTGTGGTGCACCTTCTATGTGGATCATCCATCAAACGACCCACTTTGGATATGGGTCATCCATCATGAGAGACCTTGGATGTGGACAGTCCACTAGGTGGGGCCCACTTGATGTGAATTGTCTATTATGAGGGCCCACACTTTTAGGTCCCACCTTGGATGTGGACCGTCCATCATGTGGGGCTCAACCTTCAATATGGGTCATTCATCATGTAGGCTCGCCTTTAATTTCAACCTTCTATCATGTGGTCCCACATTCAATATCCACCATCCATCATGTGTGTCCTACCTTTGATGTGGACCATTCATCATGTGGGTCCCACCTTTGTTGTGGACCATCTATCATGTGGGGTCCACTTGATGTGGATAGTCCGTCATGTGAGACCTACCTTTGATATCCACTATCCATCATGTAGGTCACACCTTTGCTATGGACCGTCCATCATGTGGGGCCCAACCTTCAATATGGGTCATTCATCATGTGGGCCCACCTTTAATGTCAACCTTCCATCATTTGGCCCCACATTCAATGTCCACCATCTATCATTTGGGTCCCACCTTTGATGTGGACCATCATTAGGTAGGGTTGCTTGATGTGGATCGTTCATCATGGGGGCTACGCTTTGAAGTAGGCCATCCATCATGTGGGGCTCACCTTTGATGTGATTGTGCATTATGTAGGCTCACCTTTGATATGAGCTATTCATCATGTGGGGCCCACCTTCACTATGGGTCGCTCATCATGTGGGCCTACCTTGAATGAATTCTAAAGAGAAGAGAAGAGGGTAGGATGGGAATTACTTGAAAAGATTAAGGACAAACTTGTCCAAAAATTAATCCAAAATGTCTATTTGCTTAAGCCAAATAAGCTCTGTATAAAAAAGTAACCCCTCCCCAACTTATTAAATCGGAGCTTATTTGCTACTTTCTAAATAAATAAGCACTTGATTAGACTTTTACCAAATAGTCTAAAAGCTTTTTTTTTTTTTTAGAAATAAGCCAATAAGCTCTTATTTATAAAGATGTCAAACGCCCCCTTATCCCTTCTCCAAGCTTCATATTTCGGACTGTCAGTAGCTGATTGACAACCTTAATAAAAAAACTTGGGAATGGACAACTCCCTTCTCTCTTTTGTTAGTAGGCTCGA
This sequence comes from Liriodendron chinense, assembly GCA_003013855.2. Taxonomy (NCBI): domain Eukaryota; kingdom Viridiplantae; phylum Streptophyta; class Magnoliopsida; order Magnoliales; family Magnoliaceae; genus Liriodendron; species Liriodendron chinense. The sequence continues at coordinate 927,550 of ML058357.1, forward strand.
GCTGATAAATTCCACTCTTTTTTGCCTCCATATCTTTTTATCGCATGCGTTTGTTTTACCTAAAACTTGCTTTAATATGATTGATAAACACATTAGGAATTTCTCATGGGGGATCTCGCCTCTTCATACTATTAGTTGGGAGCAGGTCTGCAGGCCCAAAGCAGAGGGTGGCCTTGGTATGACTCTGGATTTTTCTGCTAATGGCTGCTTCTTATAGTAATTATGGAAAATCATTTGCAAAAAGGACAACCATTGGGTCAAGTGGCTTCACGAGAAATACATTGAGACTACATCTATTTGGAATGCCCAAATCCCTCCCAATTCCTCATGAGCTTGGCGCAACATTTTCAATGTCTGTGATATCTCTAAAGCCCATACTAGATTCTTGGTGGGTAACGGTTGATCCACTGACTTTTGGTTTAACCCGTAGTTGGGGGATTGCAACCTTTTTTATCGCTTTGGTTCTACCGCCATTCACGAAATGGGTTTAAGTCGTAACCTCCTGGTTAACACCTTAATCCATGATACTGAGTGGCAATTCCCATATCCTAGTTGTGCTACCTTGGCTAACCTTTTCTAAGAGATTAAGCAGTGCCAAATTATCTCAATTTAAAATGAAATTGTTGGGACCTTCTCCCCAAATGGTGCCTTTACCTTTTCCTCTGCTAACTCGATGACCTCTTGAAGTGATCTTTTATGGTTCAACGGTTCTATTCCCAGGCACTTCCATTATTGCATGGATGATTTTCCTTGGGAAATTTAAAAATAAGGATTTACTTCACTCGCTCAATATTATCGATGATACTGCTTGTTATTTTTATCAGAATAATTTGGAATTTATTAATCATTTATTCTTCTCTTGTAGGTACACTGAATGGATTTAGAGTAATTTACACTCGAAACTTTATATTTCTTATATTCATCACCCCAATATCCATCAATCTGTTACCTATATTGTGGGAAAAGCTGCTAATCCCATGACTTTCCTCCTCTGCAAGCTTGCCTTCCCAGCTCCTATGTGGAATATCTGAAGAGAAAGAAATAATCGTATATTAAAAAATAATAATACTGCCAAAGAGATCATCTTTAAGAATATCATTTGAGAGATGAGGGCTAGGCCCTGTTTTTGTTTGGCCACTCTATAGCTACCAAAGCCCCTAGTGCTATATCTGCTGCTTGGGATTTTCCTATAGGCCCCCCCCCCCCCCCCCCAACCAACCAACACACACACACACACACACACACACACACACACACACACACACACACACTCGTCTTCCTATTTGGCGACATAGACTTTAGCCGAGTTGGTCCTTAGCCTGCGTTGAGGTCTCGACCACTAGGGTTGGGCTTATTTGTTATTCTTCTAGCAATTCTCTCGTTTGGGGAATAGTCTCCTACTATAACATCCAAGGGACGATAGACAGGTGCTTGCAATCGTTAACCTCTGCCTTACTCATTTTTTCCATTGATCATCATGCAGGTTCTAGCATTTTGGTGGGAAACTAGCAAAGCTCCTGTGCTATTGAAGATTTGACAAACTCTACCTGGGAGATACGCCTTTTTGTTAGAAGATTGCACTCCTTCCCTACTTCTTGCTCCTGATCAACTGAAAACTACACTTTCTATTTTGGTTGGCATTCCCTTGCGTTCCTATGCTGGATTTATCATAGAGAGTAAGTTACAGAATTTGATGTGATGCCTGGCCCATGCTGTGGTTCCCTCCCTTCTTAGTTAGCTCCTCCTCGTTCTTTTCTCTTCTCTCCTTCCCTCCTTCCTCTTCCCTTGTGTCTGGGATGTAGGTTTCTTTTTCTCTCTTTTCTTTTTTACCTTTTTCGTTCTTCCTTTTCTTCCTTTTTCTTTTTTCCTTTTCTTGTGGCATGCTCTGTTTTGTTGTATCCTTTTTCCAGGCTTCGTCTAGGGTAAAGTAATAAGAGAGTTTCCTCGCTTGCTTTCTAAGAAAAAAAAAAACATATTTATAAGATGAGTGTAGTTGAAATGAGGATGTTGAGATGGATAAAGAATGATAGAATTAGAAATGAATGTATTCCAGGGAACTTAAGAGAAGCATCAATATGTAATGAGATGTAATCAATATGTAGATATGATTTGCTCACATGTAGTGGAGACCAAGAACCACACTAGATAAAATGAGTAAGTTGGTACAAGTTGAAAGCTCTAAAAGGATAAGAGGAAGACTTAACGACCTATGGTCTAACTGAAATTCTAGCCTTTAATAGAGTGGAATGACGAAATAGGATTTCTGTAGTCGACCCCAATTAATTAGTATAAGGCTTAGATGATGATGATCCAGCCTGTTCAATAAGTTGATCCTGTCACAAGGATTTCTTATATATATAAAACAACTGCTTCCACTCATTGTGTGGATCACACTTGTATTTTATCTGTGGGGAGAGAGAGTTACATGTGGTGTGGCTGACATGATGAGTGGACAGGGCTGAATTTTGCACTACGTGATACTCATGGTGAGGCCAACCTATCCAAAGGGTTGGATGTTGCACATATATGACAAATAGGTAATTACAAATTAGGTGGATGGAAACTTATTGTACTGATACCTAGAGATGGACACGAATCGAGTTTGATCATTCAGATTGACTCGGATCAACTCGGTAAAACTCCGTTTGAACAAAAAGTCTTCATGTTCGAACTTTGTTCGAACACACAGGGTCAGTTCAAAAAAAAATTCAAGTCGGTTTCAATCATAGCCCTGTTCGACTCGACTTGAACTCGAACTCGACTCAACTCAAACTTGAACTCGACTCGACTTGACTCGTTCATTCGACTCAATTATATATATATATATATATATATATATATATATATATATATATATATATATAGAGAGAGAGAGAGAGAGAGAGAGAGAGAGAGAGAGAGAGAGAGAGAGAGAGAGAGAGAGGAATGCTCACCTGGGCACTTCTCTCACCAGATACTCATGAGCACTTTTTCATGGCTCATTATACATGATGTGAGCCCAAAATTTGAGCTGTCCACATGATGGAGCACCCCAAAAAACCCCTAAGGCTCGTCTTTCAACCTGATCCAAAACTTTGGTGGGCCGTAGCAGAAATTAAGAGGCAAATCAAGGGAGGAAACTGTTTCCTTCTTTCATGGCCCACCAAAGTTCTGGAACAAGTTGAAAGATGGGCCGTGGGAATTTTTGAGGTGCTGCATCACGTGGACGGCTCAGATTTTGAGCTCATGTCATGTGCGATGAGCCATGAAAAAGTGCTCATGAGTTCTGGTGAGAGAAGTGCGCAGGTGAGCATTCCTCTCTCTCTCTCTCTGATATATATATATATATATATATATATATATATATATATATATATATATATATATATATATATATATATATATATCAGAGAGAGAGAGAGAGAGAGAAAGAGAGAGAGAACAAGTTGGATGACAAATAAACATGATTGTGGGCCCTAGGAAGGTTTCAATGGCGGACATCTTTCTCCTCACTGTTTCTTATGGTGTGGTCCACTTGAGCTTTGTATTTGCTACATTTTTTGTTTAATGCCACAAAATGAGTTGTACAAATGATGGACGAAGTGGATAAAACAAATACATCACGGTGGGACCCACAGAGCTTTGACACCAACTTGCTAGCTGGTGCTCGCGTCACTAGCCAGCTCACGTCCGTGAAATGAGTACTACCAGTCTACCCCCACCAGGACTTATTTAGGGATGGATAGTTTTGTCAGTGCTATGTGGGGCCCACAATGATATATTTGCTTATCCAACCTGTCCGTCCATTTTTTAAAGATCATTTATTGCATTATTCAAAAAATGAAGTGGATCGAAGGCTCGAGTGGACCATACCACAGGAAACAGTGGGGATGTTAACTATCTATGTTATTGTTTTTTATCTAGTTAGTTAAAAACTTTAAACCTTGTGATTTGCCATTATGATATGTAATTTGCGAACAAATCGATATTCACTATTTAATAGTAGAAAAATTATTTTCAAGTGAAAAAAGCGAAATTGTTCGAACTTATTCAAGCTCGTAAAAATTGTCCGAAATCCATATGTTTGAACATATTCGAACATGGTTGGGCCAGACCAAACCAAGTTTGAACAGAGCCACCCTATTCGAATGTTTTTTCGAATGTTGTTCAAACACACCCACTCAAGTAGCTGAACGATCTGATCTGGTCCATGTTTGACTCGGATCAGATCATTGCCCACCTCTACTAATACCTGAACTTGATTATTTTATTCTAAATATTTTATCCACAAAATTGCTGATAAAGTCGAGAGAAATTAAAACCAACAAGATTTTTTTAAAAAAGCATGATATTATTAGGGTGATATTATTTAAATGCTGGTGACTTTCCAACCGTACGCATGTCATTGTTGTAAGGAATTCAGACCACCCAAATGGCTGACCAAACCATGGATATGGAACATAAAAAATGAGGTAAGAAGATTGAATTTACATCATTAATTGAATGGGTAGGATTGCTTGGTGAGTGTGATTTTAGAGATATACTCTATCCATAGTGGGAGCCACATTTTGAATGGCTTGGATAACCATATAGGCAGAGGTTAGTTTTACACTATTTAAAAATAACACCGGAGAATCTGAGACCATGGCCATGGTATGGGTGTAGGAAAATTCAGACTGCAAATCTCTGATCCTAATCTAGATGGAACATAACACAAAGTTGAACTAATTAGATAATTGTAGACAGTAATTAGATGGTCAGGATTGCTTGATGAGTGTGGTTTCAGAGACTTGTTCGATCCCTAATGGGACCCACAATTGTGTCCTCTAGGGTCGCGGGTTGGCTGGGCTGGTGTCCCTAACACCATCCAAGCTGAACACTGTGGGTCCCGCCATGATGTATGTATTTTATCCATATCGTCTATCCATTTTTCGAGATCATTTTAAGGCATATGACCAAAAATGAGGCAGAGACAAATCTCAAGTGGACCGCACCATAGGAAACAATGAGGAGAATTATGTCCACTGTTGAAGCCTTCCTAGGGCCCCCAGTGATGTTTATTTGTCATCCAACCTGTTCATGAGATCACAAAGAGCTGGATGAATGGAAAACACAAATAACAGCTTGATCGAAAACTTCTGTGGCCCCCAAAATTTTCCTGCGTTCATTGTTCAATCCCCACTGTTTCATGTGGTGTGGTCCACTTGAGCTTTGTATTTTTGTTCCGATGCGTTAAAGTGAGCTGGAAAAATGGATGAACGGTGTGGATAAAAAACATACATCATGGTGGGAACACATAGCTTTGACACCAGCTTGCTGGCTGATGTTCGGGTCAAGCCAACCCGCGTCCGTCCTCTTAAATAGTGGAACATGCCACTTCAGAGGTTGACGTGTTACCATCATTCTATAAAATGGTACTTAAACTAACGTAGCGCTGATGAGGTGGTGTGGTGATGTATCGGGCGCTGTGGGGCCTACCTTGATGTATATTTTCTATATCCACACCGTCCATCCGGTGTTTCAGATCATTTTAGTGGACGATTAAAAAATTGAGGAAGATCCAAACCTAAAGTGGACCATACCACAGGAAACAGTGAAGATAATGACAACCACCGTTAAAACCTTCCTAACGCCCACCGTAATATTTATTTGCAATCCAACCTGTTGAAAAGATCGCACATACATGGATGAAGGGAAAACACAAATATCAGCTTGATCCAAAACTTTCGTGGCCTCCAAAAAGTTTTTAATGTTTGACGTTTAATCACCACTGTTTCCTGTGGTGTGGTCCAATTGACCTTTGGATCTGTTTCATTTTTCTTTTCATAACTAAAACGAGCTGTAAAAACATATGGACGGTTATACATCAAAAGCGGGCCCCACAACGCCTAGTACATCACCCCCCACCAACGCTGGGAGTGTTGTGGGCAGCAAGACCACCTGATCCGCGTACGATGGAAGGGATCGTAATCTAATCATTGCGGTGATTTAGACAACACTGTGTGGTCACCACCATTCGTTCTGCAGCGAAACTCAACCATACACGTGGCATGTATGTACATTATCAATCCAAACCATCTAAAATGGAAGGAGCATGACTCACAACTTCTAACCATTCGACTATGCTAAAAAAGGTCCAATGATCAGATGATCTTAACCGTCCAATTTCCCTTTAATGAATTTGGACCAATTCCATTTGCAACCTTTGATGCAAAACCATCTAAAATTCGCCCCACCTGGGGCGTATCATAGCCCAAAAATCGTGCAGATGAGATGATCTTAATCAGCTTGGTTTTGGCCATCGAATCTAAACCCTGGCTAGCTTCTTTTTCAACCATACATTCGATCGCCATGATTGGATGGTTGGGATTGTAGAAACAACATAATTTTAGACCATGCCACATCTACATTGGAGGCAGTGACTTGGGATTGTAGGGATTGGAGTGCATATATGACACGTGTGTAGTAGGCGAGTTAGTACGGTTGAATAAAAGGGTGATGAAAGCACACCACAATCCTCTAGGAGGCGTGGGACCCACCCAGGGCAAAGGCTGTGGTGGTGTGTGTTGGGGTGTGGTCACCCTCATTTCCATGCGAAGAAGAGAGCCTATAACCTCTCTCTCTCTCCAAGAAAGAAAGAGAAAAAGAAGAAGGAAAAACCAGTTTAATCTCTCAAGGATTCTGACAATCAGCCCTTCTTCTTTCTCCCCATTCGAATCAGGTGAGTTTCTCTCTTTCCCTCTCTCTCTCTAAGGCAGATTTTTTTTTTTCTCTTCCAATTTCTTCCAATTTTTGTATCTGTTTGTTATTTCTGTTCTGTTGTTTCTTTTATTTTTATTATTTTTCAACTCTATAGTGATGAATTTGAAATGGGTTTCTTGTGTTTTTGTGGGATCTCTGGTTATCATGGCAGTTTCTGTTGAATTTTGATCAGACGGTTTGGATTTTCTGGGTCTTTCCAGTTGCTATCTTCTCTGAAAACGGCTGCTTTTGATTCTTCTGTCTGAGGGGAGAATTAAGTATGTTGGAATCTGTTGTTTTGGAGAGGCTTTGAGAGGAAGAGGTTGCGGTTCTCTGATGGGTTCTTTGGTTTGATGGGGAGTGGCAGTGGAATGTGGTAGAAGAGGGGAAAGCGGTTGGAATCGGTAAGAATAGTGTCTTTCTGGAAGATTGGAATTGGGTTTTGATAATCAGAATCAACTCTTGGAGGGGTCTCTTTTAATCTGGCATTTGAGTTTTTTCTGCATTAAGAAGGAGAAATCAAGAAACTATACTGGTTTGGAGGTAGGATTTTAGGACAAACGGCTGTCCATCAGTGGCAGAGAATGGAAGGCAAGTTGGTCAGGGAATGTGGCGGGCCACCCTTTGTAACTGAGAACCCTTCAGAAGATATATTATGCTCGGAGATGGAAACTGATGAGATTGGGATGGGAAGTTCAAAAGACAATGGGGAACCCTTCTCATTGGAGAAAGGAGAGGGGAGTAATGTGGTCTTCTCTGGGGAGGCACCTCTTCTAGGCAAAGACCTGAGAATATCTAGCAGTTGCAGTTGCGGCACAAAGAAGCTCAAATCGAGGACAACTATGGCAGAACTCGAGCTCCATAAAAAAGATAAAAACGGTCCCGAAAGAAAGCTAAGCAGACAGGATAGGATCGAGTTGGGCCGCATGTTTCAGGGTGCTGCAAGTTCTCATGATTGGGAACTTGCAGAGAGCTTGATTTTACTGGCAGATCCCCAAACTCTCAATGATGCGCTCTGCATCTCTTTGGATTCAATCTGGTTCTTGAGTACGCAGCAAGAGCTACATGGAATAACCGGGCTGATCGAGAAGATCATCTCCAACGGCGCTTATGACTTCACAAGGGCAGCATTGAGGACTTCGTTCCTTGCTTCATGTGTCTCTGCCTGTCAAAGTCGGACCATGAGTTTGGCAGATACAGTCACTGTCATGGCTCAAAGGTATAACCTATTACCCTGATCTGGTACCATCAGAATATCTCTTTATCAACCATTTATAATCAGCCTTTCATGCTTTTTCACAATGTGAGTAAGTGTGCTGATGTGCGAATCCATATAATGGGGCCCCATAGTTCGGTGGCCTAGAGTGTTCATCTAGTGGGTCGCACCATAGCTAGGATCATCATCATCTTCTAAGCCTTTTCCCAACTAATTGGGGCCGGCTACACGAATCTTGTTCTGCCATTCCACTATGTCGAGGACCATATCCTCAATTAAACCATCGGTCATCAAGTCCTTTCTTACTATTCCTCCCCCCACATCCTCCTGGGTCTTACCCTTGCCCTTTTATAGCTTTCTATTTGAACAAACTCACCCATTCTGACCGACACAGTTCTTGGTCTCTGTTGCACATGGCCAAACCATCTACTTTTCCTCATCTTATTACCTATTGGTGCTACTCCAGAGTTCCCTCAAATGAATTCATGTCTATTTCCTTCCTTGCTGATCTTGCCACTCATCCATCTCAACATCCTCATTTCAGCTCCATTCATCCTATGAATGTGTTGTTCCTTATCTGCCCACCATTTTGCCCCATAAAGCATGGCTGGTCTTATAGCTATCCTGGAAAATTTTTCCTCGACATAGATAAGGTATGGCCCAAAAAATTTCAAGACTAGAAGATCCTAGCACTTGGATCAGTGGATTACAAACGGATACTTATGAAGGGAAAAAAATAGAGCTAAGTGTCTAGAAAAAGGCCAAATATTTGATGGATAGGGTCTTATGTGGAAGTCTCAGGGGTACTCTATATTATAAAAAAGGGCCCACCCCATTCACTGCAGGGCCTATCAGATCAACAGTTGGATCACCAAACTATGGGACCAACTTGAACAAACTAGGTGCATGTTCTGATGCATCGGGACCTGATAATTCCTCATGACAAATATCATATGGTCACTGTCTCTGTCATAAATTCATGCCAAGCTTGCAGAAAGTCATAAAAGATTTCATCCAATGGGTTTGAAATGCTAATACCATCAATACTCTCTCTCTCTCTCTCTCTCTCTCTCTCTCTCTCTACAACGAAATCTTTTGTTCTACAATTGAATTTATGTTTTACAGGCTGATGGATGAACTGAACTGTTTTACTGTTGCTTCTTTATCAGGTTGCACGAGCGTCTCAAGGAATGCAATGGTGATGAGGTTTTGAAGGCGGAAGCTGGTGCCAAGGTCCAGAAATTCACAGAGTGGGCTTTGAAATGCATTGGGTTCCACTCTCGTAGCCAGGGAAAGAAGGACAAAGTAAGCCACAGCTCTTCTGTTGAGATCCAACTCCAGCTATCTGCATTCAAGACATTTCTAGATCTTGCTGGCAACCAGCTGACTGGAAAGGACTTCACTGAGGCCTTTGATGCAGCCTGCTTCCCTCTGACTCTTTTCTCTAGCTCGTTTGATCCTGGTTGGGCTTCTGGAATTTCAGCGACTGCGATTCAAGGTTTGCTGGGGTTGTTGGTTGAGTGGGGTGCAGACAATGTCAATCAATGCTTTCTTGAAGCATCGCGTTTCGGGAGCACGGAGCTCGTACGCATCTTATTGCAGGTATGACTAGCAATCGGTCCATATGCTAGAATTTGTGTTTAACAATTCACTTTGTAGTCACATGCAGGTTTTTGCTTGACAGGCATTGCTATTATGCTGCTCTGCATTCGTTTTTTGAAGATTTCATTAGATTTCAGGTTACATGGTTCACTGATTTTTGTTCAAGTTTCATGCTTCAACTTTATTTGCCTGCGTATGTGCGAGCTCTCTGCAATCATTATGATTTTTTAATAGCATTGGTTCATTCAGCTGAAGACTGTTTCTGCAAACATCATATCATTTTCTTTCTCACTTCTAATACTTCATGCCAGTCTTGTTCTATTCATGTCATTGGGGTCGTTTCGTTGGTTGAAATAAAAAAAAAAAAAGTTGTCAAGGAAAGGAAAACCACATATATGAGGTTGTGGAAGAGGAAAATATTTCATTTTAGGTCTGAGAGAGGAAAAGGAAATGGCCCTTTCCTGAGGAAATCTGAGGCAAAGGAAATCGATTTCCTCAGTCCTGTTGTCTTTCGCAGATAAGGGAAACCATCATATATGAGGAAATTGATTTCCTTTCCTCAGTTACGTTTTTTATTTCCACAATCCAAGTTGAAATAGTTTTCTGGATTGGTCAGTTATTTATCCCTGGTTTGATGATTTCTAGCAATTGCGTTATTGCTACATGTGAAATGTGAAAGAAAAGGGAAGAACAAAAGAAAGAGAGAGAACATGTCGAGTAGAAAAAAGGATTTGTGAAATTTGATCTCCCCCTTTCTCTGACGACCTTTTATTTATAATTAGGAATTGGTTACAAAGATAAGCTTTGAATAAGATAAAAAAAATCAAATAAAATCCTAGAGGATATACTGATATACATAGGTATGGTGAATTGCAGGTGCATAAAAGTCTGTGCACACGAACATGGTTATGGTGCTCTGCATGTACACAGAGCTGTGTACTCTACCTTGTGAAATAACAGAAACGAAAGAATGGATGAGTGGTGCTCTAATACCATGTGAAATGTGAAATAAAAGAGAGAGAGAGAGAGAGAGAGAGAGAGAGAGAGAGAGAGAGAGAGAGAGAGAGAGAGAGCATGTGGAGTCGAAAGAGGATTTGAGAAGCTTGAACTGCCCCTCTAATGACATTTTATTTATAATAAATTTTGTTTACAAGGATAAGTTTGAATAAGATCAAATCAAATCGAATCAACTCCTAGAGGACATACGTAGGTATGGTGAATTGCAGGTGTACACAAGACTGTGTACACTAACACAATTGTGGTGATCTGCATGTACACAGAGAGCTGTATACTACCTAAGGTCTAAATTGATTATTTTTTGTCAGTCAAATGGTCTACTCCAGGTTAGTTTGATCAATTTTCTGTAATTTTAAAGTTAGAATGTCAATGGTATATGTTTTCCTCAAGATGGATCAATGGGCTCTTTGAAAATTGTGCTTTAATTGGAAGATATAATTAGTAGTCCAAGAATGAAGATTCTTATGTCCAGTACAATGGACAGTCAGCCACCCATCTAGTTAGATTCACTATGGATGGGATTGCCATTGGGCGAAACTGCTTGGCCAAGGATTTCAGGAAAGTCTCTACAACGAAGAGTTAAATGTCATGACAGCTAATTCATAGATTCAATGATCCAATAATAGTCATTGTGTCATCTTTGACAAGAGTGTAGGAAAGCAGCAAACACCAAGGGGTAGCAATTGTTTATTAGAAACACGGGATTCGTACCCTGTCATACTGGTAGGAGCTGTAGAACATTGAGTGATGAAACGATCTATCACTGAGAGAGTGTGAACGATGCTTTGTAGTTTACTATTCTTGGATTTTCATTGCTGAAGAACATCAAGTGATGAAACGATCTATCGCTGAGAGAGTGAGAACAATACACTGTAGTTTGTGATTCTTGGATTCTCATTGCTGAAGGATTCAATGTTGCATGATCCTACCTTCCATGAATCAACTTCTTAGTTAACCTGTGATGTGTGATAATAAGGTTTAGATGATGGTGATTATTATTATTACAGGCAATGCTTATAGAATTTGATATGACTACTTTTATAACTAAAGATTCTTGTTCTTTCATGTTTCGACCTGTGCTGTGAATATTGAGGGGTGTGATTCTCCCAAAACTAGTGGTCATGGCTCTACTTCTATTTTTCTAGTGTTGTGATGCCTTAGAAACTGTTGAGATCCCATTCAATAGCCCTTTTATTTCCTTTTTGTGGACTTCAGCAAATTGCGTGGTATTGTGGAAGTGAGCATTTTGTTCACAATCTGGCACCCAGATTTACGATTCGATTTTATTCAAATTTGGGCACAGGTTCCACATTGTACTATGTCACAAATGCACCTCAATGTGACTGACCAGACCAACCAACAGAGTACCTAACGTGGTTTTTTCACTAATCCAGATAGCAATTATTAGTGCGACCCCAACATGTGCTGTATGTGCAACCATGACGCCAAATTGGTGGATCGTCTCTTCATTTTCTGCTTAGTGGCTCAAGAGATTTGGAATCACTTTTTGTCAGCTTTTGGTGTCGACTGGGTAATGCTGAGATCAGCCCGTGATCTTCTTTGGGTTTGTCATGGAGGTGGAGGCGGGATCCCCTACTGATCTGTTTGACACCTCTCTCTAGCTATATGGTGGTCTATTTGGGGGGAAAGGAACATGAGATGTTTCCAGAATCAAGCCTGGACTAGTCACGCAATTATTTCTGGGGTGATTGCACTTCTATCTGATTGGAATGAATTTAGATTTTCGGCTTTTGGGTAGTCCGTTAGTCGGACTTCTTTTGTTTATTTTTGTTTTCCTTTTGTATAATTCTTTGCTTTCTTTTTAATAAAATTTTCGCCCTTCAAAAAAAAAAAATAAAATTAGTGCGACCCCTTACCATGAAAGAAAGGTGGTTGTTCCTGATTGTCAAGGATTGGACATCTTTTTTTTTTTTTGCCCAACCCATGGACTAAGCCATTTCTAGAGAAGATTTAAAGTTTCGTAGAGGTCTTTGGATCATTCTAGAGTGTTCTTTGGTGGCTTCTTGTAGCTAGAGTAGTGTAGAGTAGTGTAGAAGGTTTAGAGTGTTTCTGGCTGTTAGCTATAAGTTTCTTAGGTCTACATAAAGATGAGGGATTCTCAGTTGTAACCAGTGTTCGCATTGTCGGCGAAAACCGATAATATCGCCGATATTATCGGTGTCGCCGAACCGGCGATACCGAAGCCCCAATTTTTCGTTTCTCTTCCTAATGTCGACGAAATATCGGCGATATTTTTGATTTTATTGAAAAAAAATAGTTATTGTCGAAATTTTCTCCCCACCATTGCAAAAATTCGAAATAAATAGAAAAAATCTCTTTTACCTTTCTTTTTCTCAAGATCTGCATGTGAGAGTGGCTTTCAGCTGGATTTGGTGGGCCAATCGCTGTCGACAACGCCAAGGTGTCCCGTAGCGGTATTGGTGGGCGTAACGGTGTCCACCGTTTCCGATATGGATACGGGCCGAATCGGTCGATATGCCCGGTCCTTTTTTTTTTGGCCAAAAAAATCTAAAAAAATATGGATTAAATGCAGAAAATTCCAAACATCCCAAATATGTATTCATTTATAATTTTGAACATGTTTATGGTGGTGAAGCGGTCTACTCTTTGGTGAAAAAGCTGTGTCGGACTGTCTGATGAATTTATGAAGCTGATAACCTGGAATTAACTGCAAAACTTATAAATTCAAATTTCTAACTGTTTAATACCAATAATATATATATATATATATATATATATATATATATATATATATATATATATATATATATATTAGAATAAATGTAACATCAAAGTATTTCAATTTTCACATGTGCTATTAGTTTTTATAATTTACTTTATATTATTTACAATTTACATACCTGAGGAGTGATGAGTGAGGACTGAGGAATGAGGATTGGGGAATGAGGACTGAGGACTTGCAAAAAAATAATGTATAAGATTTCTCTTATCTTGAATCTATGACTCTTGTCCTGCCAATTGAACATTCTAAAGTAGAAAAAAAAATTAGTAGTACCTGATATACTCCCCTGCAAGCATGTTAATTAAAGATTACTTGATTGGTTGTCACTTGTCAGCGGAGTTATTTTAAACACAAGTTCAACAATGTAAAGTGTGTGTGTTTTAGGTGAATGTGTGACCGTGTGGGTAATGGAAAAGACTCACCACCAAAATGAAAACCTGCTTTGTTGTGGTTGCTCAACCTCCACGTCCTCGTTATTATCATCGGGTTGTTGCGGTCTTGTTGTTGTATATTCATAATATTCAGTGCCGGAGGGAAAGACCAGGTTAACGAAACCTAATGATGACTGATCCTGACTAGGCAAAGATTCTGACCTTGAGTAAGGATATCCACCAGTGCCTGTCGAATAGCCGTGCCCATACTGGTACTCGTATTCAGGCTGTTGAGATTGAGATGAATAACTTGGATTTGGTTCATATGGTAGATGTGGAACAACGTCAGGAGGACTACTCCAACATGAAAGTGGCGGAACAGGTTCCCTATAATCCCATTGACTGTAAGAATACCCATAATTCCTCGGATCATAGCCATACGCATGCCGATGTTCCAGATCTGTCGGTGTAGATTGCGGTGTAAGACCTGCAGATGCACTACTGGAGCCAGGCTTCTCCTGCTGGCTGTATCGTGACTCAGTACACTCATAAGTTCGACCCCCCTCAGCCCCGTTTGTTTCGTCGAAGCTCATCAGCCTCGCGATCCGTAGACGGTTTGTATGTTATCAGTGGCCCCGGTGGGTTGAGCAATGCCAGAGGTGGGACCAGCATTAGATGCATCATCATCATCATCATCATCATCATCATCATCATCTGTTTCAGTATCGCTAGAGATTGCACTCTTCTGCTGAGTTTGCATGAAATCCGCCGCCCTTTCTGAGTCCAACACAAATGCACGACTCTCTTGTTGCGCCTTGCGTATTTCTTGGTCTTCAACTTCTATTTCTTCACTATCCTCGTCTATTTCTTTTTCTCTTGCTTCCAACCAAGGTAGAAGTGGGTCTTTCTCATCATAAATATTGTCCAAGTTTATTGGACAATAATCCACATCACCGGCATTATTGGCGTGAAGCCTCCTTGAATGCATGCGCATTCTTAGCCTCATGTTGTAATGCATAAAGACAAGTTTATCTAACGTCCTAGTCTGCAATCTATTTCTATTCTTCGTATGAATAAGTGCAAAACAACTCCAATTTCTTTCGCAACTAGAGGAAGATGTTGTCTGGCTCAAAATCCTTACTGTAATTTTTTGGAGAGCTGGTGTAGTCTCTCCGAAATTTATCCACCATTTGGTGGGTTGCAACCTAAATACTGCATGTTGTGCAAGAGCGTCTACAAAGCTACCCTGTCGACTTCCAAATATATCCAATTCATTCAAAGCCCTTATTTGTGCATCTAAGTCAGGCGCTAATCTCTTTATCACATTCTTAAATCCAATACGAACCTCATCATCCATAACAAATGATTGGGTATATCTATACCTAGGATTTAAGTAATAACCTGCTGCATGAATATCATGGTGGAGCTGCTTTGTCAATCTTTTGTTGATCAAATTCCAGTAAGATTGCCAGCTTGAATAATCACGTTGAATTGCCAACTTCGCTTTATTCATGGCGTCGTAGAGGAAGTCCATTGTAAGTGCTTCATCGGTTTCAACAAGACGAAGTACCCTCATCAGTGGTTCCATCACCTTCAAAATTTTCTTAACCCTCTTCCAATATTTGTTGTCTCTTATGATGTTTACAACATCAACTGGCGTTCCTGATGTCTTCTTCCCATATTTTGTGTTGAGCCATTGTTGGGAAGCAAACGTTTCACTCAACTCTCCCCTATGTTGATACAAACTCTCTAAAGCTATAAAGTTTGTTGCAAATCTAGTCGCCGCTGGCGTAAGCAACTCTCGTCCCTTTGTGAACTTCCTCATTAGTGCAACTAGGTGATTATGGTTGTAAATAAATGTTGTCACTTCTTGTGCTTTTCCAACCATTTCTTTGACATTCTTGTTCTTTCCAATATCTTCCAATATAAGATCAATATAATGTGCAGCACACAGTGACCAAAATAGATGTGGTCTCTTTAGAATCAACAAATTTTCTGCAGACTTATATGTTGCTTCATTATTTGTCACAATCTGCACCACATTCTCCTCCCCAATCTCATCCACTACTTTATCCATCAAGTTAAAAATATATTTAGCATTTTTTATTTCATCCGAGGCATCAATTGACTTGTGGTACACTGTTCTCAAGTGGTGATACACTATGAAGTTGATCATGCTGCGTCTTGTTGGGCCAGTCCAACCATCACACATGATCGTGCATCCTCTGGCTTTCCATATGGGTTTAAAGGTATTTACGTATGTCTTTGTATCCGCATACTCTGCGTCTACCCATTTCCCCCTAATCTTCTTGGCTGTGGGAGCTTTAATTCCTTCGCCTGCTTCTGCTGTTGCATTAATTACCACCTGCCAATATGGAGAGTTTGCCGCATTAGGGGGTATGTTGGCATGTATAAATAACTTTGCTGCTGCCCTACCCAATTTCTCAACAGAAGTTCTACTCCACATTTGTTTTATCTTCTTTTGTTTACTAGATTCTTTCCTCTAGAGGATCGGATCAACAGAGGGTCTCCTAGGCACATCTTCTTCTTCTACATCTACATCTATAGGATGACGAGCTGCATGTGAAGATGTGTCCCGTCAGCTGCTAAATATACCCCTCAATCCACCAAACATACCACCTCCAATCCCAGTTGTACTTCCCGTTGGGGCTTGCAGTTGTACTCCTCTGGCCACTCCCACTCCCACTCGCACTCGCACTCGCACTTGAACCAAACATGCGTCGACGTTCTTCCTCTTCACGAGCATAGCGCACGCTCTCTCCTAGCTATAGTCATTTCTCGATCAGAATCTTCCCCAGAATCAATGATATCTTCGCCACGAACGGCCATATATTCTGGACCAAACACCTCTTGTTAGGCGGCATCCAGGATATCATCTTTCTTTTTCTGCACAGCAGCTCGTTTCCCCTTTGACTCATCTAAATTGGCTTGCATCAGTGTCATTATCTCTTTGGGAACTCCGGTGCATCCTGCAACTTGACCCTTTCGATGTGCCAAATGTTGTTTAAGTCGCTTAATTCTACCACTTATTACTCTATCACAATAGTTGCATTTTATTTGGTGCCTTCCACCACCTACCCTCTGACAATGTTCCCATCCAATATCCTCATTTGCAGTTCCACTTTCAGTTCCAAACATTTTTTAATTAGAGATGCCTTATGTCACTTAGATACCGAGTCTAAGAGTGAATTACTTAGATTTTAAAACTTATAAATGTAACTGTAAATATTAAATACAGCTAATGAAATAAAGTACTAACTACTAAATTCAAATACTAAACCCTACGGGTTACAACAGTACAACTACGAAGCTCCAAAACGGCAAAACCTGTCAAACAAATAAAAATATAAACATACATTAGTCATTAATCTGTAAATATAATCAAATGAAAAAAATAGCAAATCATGTGCATTTGTGCATAATCTATAAAATGCACATGATTGTATTCTACTATAAGTAACACATGTTATCCAACCTTTAAACCAGAATTGTTTTTTTGAAAAAAATGATTTTCCCTAATTTTTAAAATTATTTCGAAATTAATCCGAAATTAAAAAAATATAAAAAAAAAAGCAAATCATGTGCATAATCTGTAAAATGCACATGATTGTGTTCTACTATAAGTAAGACATGTTATCCAACCTTTAAACCAGAATTGTTTTTGAAAAAAATGATTTTCCCTAATTTTTAAGATTATTTCGAAATTAAAAAAAATATAAAAAAAATAGCAAATCATGTGCATAATCTGTAAAATGCACATGATTATGTTCTACTATAAGTAACACATGTTATTCAACCTTTAAACCAGAAATTATTTTTGAAAAAAATGATTTTCCCTAATTTTTAAAATTATTCCCAAAATTAATCCAAAATTAAAAAAATACAAAAAAAATAGCAAATTATGTGCATAATTTGTAAAATGCATATGATTGTGTTCTACTATAAGTAACACATGTTATCCAACCTTTAAACCAGAAATTATTTTTGAAAAAAATAATTTCCCCTAATTTTTAAAATTATTCTGAAGTTAATCTGAAATTAAAAAAAGTACAAAAAAATAGCAAATCACGTGCATAATCTGTAAAATGCACATGATTATGTTCTACTATAAGTAACACATGTTATCCAACCTTTAAACCAGAAATTATTTTTGGAAAAAATGATTTTTCGTAATTTTTAAAATTATTCCAAAATTAATCCGAAATTAAAAAAATACAAAAAAAATTGCAAATCATGTGCATAATTTGTAAAATGCACATGATTATGTTCTATTATAAGTAACACATGTTATCCAACCTTTAAACCAGAAATGTTTTTGAAAAAATTGATTTTCTCTAATTTTTAAAATTATCCGAAATTAATCCGAAATTAAAAAAATACAAAAAAATAGCAAATCATGTGCATAATCTGTAAAATGCACATGATTGTGTTCTACTATAAGTAACACATGTTATCCAACTATTAAACCAGACAAAAAAAGGATTTTTACTAATTTTTAATATTATTCTGAAAATAGTCCGAAATTTAAAAAATATAAAAATCAGTTGCATAATCTTGAAATACACATTTTAATATTTTACAATGACTAGAACATCATATCAAGGTGGAAAAAAAGCGATTAGAGGAAGAAAAAGGTAGAAATACCTATTTTCGGATTTCTTCGGAAAACGGCCCATGGAGCTTCGATTCATTCAAATCGTTGAAATTTGTCAGTTTTAATTATCCAAAATAGATTAAGAGTAGTCGGTTTTAGCAAAAGAATAGAGTAGGAAAGAAATGGGAAAAGAAAAGTGTGAAAAAAATAAAAAAATATCAGATTTAAAAAATAAAAAAAAAGTAGCCGTTTTTCGACCGTTATGGGTCAAAATCTTGGGGGTCCCCGTTTTGGACCCCGTATCGCGTAACGGCCTACGCCGTTTCCGATACGGACCGATACGTATCCGTTTTGGGATATACCTTGGACAACACCTAATTTTCGGCGATAAGCAAAACCTAAAAAAAAAAACCCTTTTCTTTCTTCGAAAAGAATAGATTTGTAAGGGAACCAATTTCGACAAGGTTTAAGGGGATTTGGGGTTCGCATTTGAACAGAAAAAAAGAAATTTCTGCAGAGATTTTCGGATTTTTGACAGAAAAAACCTTTGCAGGTTTTTCGGAGAAGACGAGTAACTCTCGGAAAGTTCTCTCTTGTTTTAAGGGAGTGGTTTCTGTGCGGGTTTACTAAAGACGGTGCGGCCTTCACTGTGGGGGCCACCTTGATGTATTTAGTGTAAATCCATTCTGTCCATAAATTTTTCCCGGTCATTATAGGGCAAGATCCAAAAAATGAAGCAGATCGAAGACTTAGGTGAACTAGATTATATTTGGTGGTTGAAGCTCCACCGTTAAAAACTTCTTATGGCCCAGCATAATGTTTTTTGTAAAGTTTATTTGTCATCTATCCTGTTGATAAGGTCACTATAAACCTCAATTAGGGGAAAAGTACAAATATCAAGTTGATCCAAAACTTGTGTGACCCATGAGAAGGTTTTAATGGTCAATCACCACTGTTTCTTATTTGATGGTCCACTTAAGATTTGAATCTGCTTCAGTTTTGATCTAATGCCTTAAAATGAACTGTAAAAATGAATGGCTGGCATGGATATATAAGAAATACATCAATATGGGCCCCACCATAAGTGTGGCACCGTCCACAGCCGCACCTATTCCACTCTCGCTCGGACGCAAATTTCCTGAGAAAGCCTTTCACGCTAGGATGATAGGTGGGCCCCATCATGATGTTTGTGATAAATCCAACCTGTCCATCCGTTTTCCGAGCTCATTTTAGTACATGAGACCAAAAAATAGGCATATCCAAAACTCAAGTGGGCCATACGAGAGGAAACAGTGGGGATTCAATGACCACTGTTGAAACATTCTTATGGCCACAAAAGTTTTATATCAGGCTAAGGTTTTTGTGTTTTCACTTCATCCTAGTGGGAATGACCTTATAAACGGTTTGGATGGAATACAAACATTAAGGTGGAGCCCAGAAAGGTTTCAATAGTACGTATTTATTTCCCCACTATTTCCTCTCGTGTGGCCCACCTGAGTTTTGGATCAATCTCATTTTTTGTCGCATGTTCTAAAATTAGATCTAAAAACGGATGGACGGTGTGGATTTCTCATAAACATCACGATGGGCCCCACTTAACATTCCAGTGCATTCTGCTAAAGCCTCTAGCAGGAAATCTGCGTCCACCCGGCTTCCCCTTACTATCCGGAACCTACTTCGTGGTGGGACTCTGTAGGGCCCACTTCAATTATGCATTGCATATCTATGCCATCCATCTGTTTGTACAGAATATTTTAGGGAATGGTCCGAAAAATGAAGCAGATGCAAATATCAAGTGGACCACAAGCAATAGTCGTTGAACAGCCACCATTAAAAACTTCCTGGGGTCCACTGTAATGTTCATTGACCATCCAACCTGTTGATAAGTTCATACGGACTTAGATGAAAGGAGAAAAAATAAATATCAGCTTGATAAGTTGATTCAATATTTTTGTGGCCCATAAAAGGTCTTTAACAGTCAATAACCACTGTTTTGTTTGGAGTGGGCCACGTCCACCTGAAATTTTATATCTGCTTCGTTTTTGGGACCATCCCCTAAAATAAGCTGTAACGGGATCCGGATGATGACTACGAGCCACCTCGTTGCTCCATATGGGAATGAAATATGGCAAAAAAGTATACTTTTTTAATTCATTTAATTTTATATCTTAATTATTGTATGGTGACTGCATTTGTATTATATAAATTCATTTTTGTTGCTATTGGAGTGATTTCTTAGGCAATGCATGCTTTTTTGGCCTTATTGAATGAAAATTTATTATTTAATGCATTCTTTTTGCAATTTTTTTATTCTTGAATATGTAAATATGTGTATTTAAGCATTTCCTGAAGTTTCACTGAAAAATTCCACAATTTTCCTCATATTTCTCCCCTTGTCCCCACATTTCCGGTTGTCAGCGATATTATCGGCGATAACGATATTATATCTTTGTCTCTTGCCAGCGAAACTTGTACCGATACCGACAATGCGAACACTGGTTGTAACCAGCCTTAGAAGTTGTAATCATTCTTGAGTTCTAGTGCAATACAAGTTCTTGTGCCTTCAAATCTTTTGTCTGCTCTGTTACCACTTGTCCTGGTCTAAGTGCTTTCCCAAGTGTAGATTGAGCGGCACTCAACTCACAGCCCCTTTCGGATGAGTTCTGTTAAGATGGTGATGCAGGACAGCCCTAAATATGATGCATGCTCATGAACACAATTATTCAGCGGAAATAAAAGCAATAATAATAATGAAATCTAGCATCAATCATCATAAACTAAGAAAATCATAAAGGAAACATGCAATGGGATGGGCCATCATCACAACCATGGAGTATGGGATTCAAGTAGCGTATAGGTTGGATCCGGCGAGGGATGGAACCTCCCGATCTTGCATGGTCATACCCAATCGATCAATGATGATCACTAGTCCGAAGAATCAGAAAGTTTCTCGGATTAGGGATTTGAGAATTTGGGGGTTTAGGGTTTAGATCGATTCTCAAGGTTTAGATCGTGGGGAATAAACAAAACAGAAGTTTAGAAGGATAATAATAGAAGATGAAATACCTGGAAGAAGTTGGAGGGGCACAAGAAGAATAGAGAAGAAGGAGATCAAGGAAGAAGAAGAAGCACCATGATAGAGAGGGAAAGAGGAAGGAGGCAACCAAAGGTTTGCTCTTTTTCATAAATCAACAACTAATAAAAAAGGTTTAGGGCAACACCCTTATAAAATTCGGAATTAGCATAATTACCAAAATACCCTTACTAACAAATTTTAAAAAAAAGACATTTGCATGAAAAAAACGTACCCACACTAACCCAAAACTCAAATAAGTAAAAAATGCGTAAAATAAACTCAAATCTAAGATGTCCAATGCGCTCCAATGATGGTGTGATGAAAGTGGGCCACAATGAACCAACGGTCCGATCACATCATCATCACGATCCAACGGTCTGATCATCTCCTCAAAGCAACTAACACATGTCTTCCCAAGGTGGGGCCTGATGTCCGCATCATTCTCCTCGTCTGAAAAGAACTCGACTCCGACGAGTTAAAATTCTTGTGGCGCTCTAACAAATCCGGATCAACATTCTGCAACTCCACTTCAGTAAACCACGTAGATTCTGACGGTGGCTTGTTCTTCCATTTGACAATGTATCTTTGGAAACCTCCGTCTCTCGTAAACACTATCTCCTCATCCAAGATTTCCTCAATTTCTTCTTTATGGATATTAGGTGGAGGAAGGGGTGAGAGGGGTTGTGAAATAAAATCAGATAAGGGCCATAAGAGAGATGATGGATCAACGATGGGATGGTGGGAACGGACTAGATCTTCCACATTAAAAGTTGGGTTAATGCCCATTTCAGATGGAAGGTCGATCCGATACGCGTTGGACCCAATTTTCTGCACAATCTTGAATGGTCCAGCACTACGCGCTTGTAATTTCTTAGCGGAACCTTGTGAGAACCGCTTAGGCCTTATCCTCACCATTACATGGTCTCCTTTCTGAAATTCTTGCAATCTACGATGAGAATTAGCTGAGATTTTAGAATCATCATTGCTTTTATTTATCCGCTGTCTAATATGTGTATGCAAATCATGAATATGGCGTGCGAATGCATTGGCTGACTCTGAAGACCTTTGGATGACAGACATGTGTGACACTAAAGGACACTCTGAAAAATCCACGAACTTGGAATAAACAATCCTATGGAAATAAACAATCCTATGACCTAGAACTTGGAAAACTGAAACAAAAGGACACTTCCCACGGGTGACACACAATTTCTCATTATAAGTATTATAAACAAGGATGATTTTCAGGTATCCCAACACTTGAGAACAAACACTAGTAATACCAAGTCTTGAGCAGATCTTGGCATCAGCCATTATGTCCAAAATGTCATCAGGATACGGGATAAGGACTAAGGTCATCATATCCACCATGACGTGAATACGTCGCATGATAGCATGACACTTGACTGAAGCTTTGTGGACGGTTAGGATATGCCCACTTGTGTGCCACATGCCATTATTCTTGGAAGTGAAAAGACCAGGCATGACACACAAAACAAAACTCCAACTCAAACTTTCCTTATTGAATTCTTCCCCAAGAAGTTTATCAAATTGACACTGCATTTCTATATTTTCTATGGGGTTCCCCTGGTATGGAGGAAAGCTTGACAAGACCAACTTAGGGACAAGATCAATTGTGTGTTGAATGTCCCATATGGGTGAAAATTTATTCCATAAATCATCTAGTGGGATATTACAAGTCATGTGGGTGTCTATCATCATATCCTAACTAGTCTCTTCTTCAATTTCATTTGTGTTCACCATGGTAAGAGACATAGATTGGGAGACTGTATCAATTACATCACACATGACACTCGGAAGTGGTGTGGTCTCAAACTCTTCGACCTTTTCATTACTAACACACACTTCGTCATCCTCAACGATGATGAGCGATGCCTTAATTTCTTCCATTTCCTCACTACTGACGTTAGGCACGTATTCTTCCACTTCATAAACATCATGTTTGGATTCTTCCAACTGGCCATTTACCAAGGTATTATCTCGCTTCCAAGGAAATATAATTGGTGTTAAACACTCAAATTGTTCATAAGTCGAGATTTCCTTAATGATAGGTTGGACCACTTTACAAGGAGGGGACCATATTGGTTCTGTGTTTGGATGAGAAGGTGGGGCAACTCTCTTCTGACCAAAGGGCTTTTCACGATAAGAGATGGGAAGATATTTTTCTTTCAAACGCTCTTTCATCTCGTCCCATTGTGAGATCGGGGCTCTCCCAACTTTATCAAGTCGTCGCTCCAAATCTGTCCAAAACGACTTGGCTTGGCCCTCCAATTTCCACTTGGCAAACCTCACTCGACGATAACTTGACATATCATACCAATAAAAAAAATAGTCCAAGTCCTTAAGCCAATCAAGGAAGGTTTGTGGGTCCATGTGACCATTAAAGTTAGCCAAATCATCGGAGTTCGGCTTTCCATTGGGTCTTGACGGCCACACGACAACACTTAATGGCCCTGAAGATCTCAAACGCCTATACTCCATTCACTACGGGGAGACTACGGACTGGGTGACTCACAATACGAATGCAATGAATTTAAACTACAATGAACTGACACTAATTAATTCTAGATGATGCGACTCAAATCTGGAATTTTTCCAAATTAGGAAACTTTCTAAAATTGGAAAGTTTCTAAAATTGGAAACTGTCTAAATCTGAAAATTTTCCAAATTAGGAAACTTTCTAAAATTGGAAACTTTCTAAATCTGGACATTTCCTAAAACAAACCTAAAAATCAAAACCCTAATTGGATAACTCGATCTAGATAAAAACCATGCAAGCCTATTCTCTGATACCAAATTTGATGCAGGACAGCCCTAAATATGATGCATGCTCATGAACACAATTATTCAGCGGAAATAAAAGCAATAATAATAATGAAATCTAGCATCAATCATCATAAACTAAGAAAATCATAAAGGAAACATGCAATGGGACGGGCCATCATCACAACCATGGAGTATGGGATTCAAGTAGCGTATAGGTTGGATCCGGCGAGGGATGGAACCTCCCGATCTTGCATGGTCATACCCAATCGATCAATGATGATCACTAGTCCGAAGAATCAGAAAGTTTCTCGGATTAGGGATTTGAGAATTTGGGGGTTTAGGGCTTAGATCGATTCTCAAGGTTTAGATCGTGGGGAATAAACAAAATAGAAGTTTAGAAGGATAATAATAGAAGATAAAATACCTGGAAGAAGTTGGAGGGGCACAAGAAGAATAGAGAAGAAGGAGATCAAGGAAGAAGAAGAAGCACCATGATAGAGAGGGAAAGAGGAAGGAGGCAACCAAAGGTTTGTTCTTTTTCATAAATCAATAACTAATCAAAAAGGTTTAGGGCAACACCCTTATAAAATTCGGAATTAGCATAATTACCAAAATACCCTTACTAACAAAATTTCAAAAAAAAGACATTTGCATGAAAAAAACGTACCCACACTAACCCAAAACTCAAATAAGTAAAAAATGCGTAAAATAAACTCAAATCTAAGATGTCCAATGCGCTCCAATGATGGTGTGATGAAAGTGGGCCACAATGAACCAACGGTCCGATCACATCATCATCACGATCCAACGGTCTGATCATCTCCTCAAAGCAACTAACACATGTCTTCCCAAGGTGGGGCCTGATGTCCGCATCAGATGGATTAACAATAAACCAACCAGAAGTCCTCATAAATTGATGTTGAGAGTAATCAGCATCATAATGAACACTCGTTGATTTATGAGAATGTCACTGTGAGGAGAATAATAGTTCTTTTCTGGTTGATCGTGGCATCAAACATTTTCGAGGTGGAAAGGTAAAGCTGTCAAATAAGGCTTCAGCTTTTATCTGAGTTCCAGTTCAGGCCCTCTTAGGTGGGGTTCATCATGCATTCAAGAATAGATTATAATGGCAAAGCTTGATCCATGGTGAGTTGCCTTTCTGGGAGACAAGGTTAGAGATATGGATTTGAAGTAAAACTTCTTGTTTTCCTCTACTAGTGCTAACAATAATGTGGCGATTGCACTTTCCATTTCTATCTTTGGTTTTTTCTTGTTTGTTTGAATGATGACTGATTTCATTAACATGAAAAAGCAAGAGAACCGCAAAGCAAAACAGGAGGTGACACTCTCGTCACCTCCACTACAAAGCAAAGCAGCAGCAAAGTAAGAAAACAATAAAGAAGAGCTTGTGGCACACTAGCCAGGATCCTCTAGATTCCTCCAGTTCCCCAAGAAGTTGGAAAAAGAAAAGCCACCGAAATCTGGACTTACTATGGCCCCGTTAATGATCATAGACATGATTCTCCTCATTAAAGCTGCACTGAGAACCTTTTTACCGTCGAAGATCCTGCCATTCCTCTCCATCCAGATTCCCGTAGGACCCCAAAGAAGCAACGCTCCAAAGGCCCACTGAATGATTCCAGGACCACAGATCCAATGGATGCGTGAAAAACCTAATTATTCGGTAGCCATTTCTGTGGTGTTATATTTGATGCTTTTTGTTGGGGGTCTCTCCTTTTAGGGTGACTATTAGTCAGGGATTGTATCTCCTCTTTTGTTTGTTGTTTTTTCTTTTAACAATTTGTATTATCCATTCAACAACAACAACAACAAACCAAAAAAAAAAAAAAAAAGGAAAGGAAAGGAGAAGAAGAAGAAGAAAAACAACACATTTAAATAACACATTTTCTATTCTGTGCATCAAGCGCACAGTCAGCATCTGTCTTAGAAAGCAATCACCTACAAAGCTCTGAAGATGCATATGGCTAGGAGGCCCTTTCCAAGATTTAAAATCTGACCCTAAGAGTGTAACGAGGGCTCCATTTTGGTCAGTTTTCTTCTCACTCTAGAGGAAATTCCTTGAATTTTCTGTACAACTAGTTAGATCGTTGAGGTGTGAAAGAATTGTCATAAAGGGAGTGAAAGATTTGAAATGATCACATGAATACGAATAGCTTGATGAAGCTTATCTTTTCACATTAAAACTCGTTTTTTTATTATTTTTTTATTTTTTTAACATTTAAAATAAAAAAAAACCTACAGCTATATTCTTGGTAAGTGAGCAAGCCTTCATATCCCTTCTTACCACTTTGATCCAAGTTCTTGATGTAGAGTGAGGGATGGTGGGAGAATGAAATCACTGTACTTGACTCATTTTTAGGTGGAAAAGAATGAAATTACTGTTGATACAATAGTTAGAGAAGAGGGGTCTAGATAGATTTTTTACTATTGTGGGATTAAACTTACGAGTAATACTATGAAACCTTGGGAGAGAGCTATTGAGCAAAAGATCAAGGCATGAGATAAATGTATCGGAAAACCATTGAGGCTATCCTATTACTTAGACAATTGATGGAGAAATTCATGGAGAGGAGGAAGGATCTCCGCATGGTCCTCATTGACTTGGAGAAGGCATATGTTAGGGTCCCTAGAGAAATGATCTGGTGGATGTTGGGAAAGCAGTTTCAAGAGGATTTATTGGCATGATTAAGGATCTGCATGAGGGAGCTGTAACAGAAGTAAGAACCACTAGTGGAGAGACAAGCGAGCCAGATTACTATAGGCTCACAACAGGGTTCGACATTGAGCCCATATGATGTAGGATGAGTGAAAACTAGCCTAGGATGATTATGATGAGATCAAAGTACGCTATAACCATGCAATCAACATGTAAACCCAAACAAATTCACACCACAAAATAGAAATTTCAGATTAACAACTAGATGGTCCTAGCTTAGTCACATGCACGGTGTACAAAATATAAAATGCTTCAAGAATGGCCCACTTGGAAGATAGAACTTCCAATCTAGTGCAGGTAGTGCCACATCCATGGGAATAACCAAGGTACCGTTAAAATTCAGATTTTGGGTTAAAAGTTATTGGCTCAAAATCAGAATTTCCGAAGGAGTTTTGGTATTCGGAATTGGGGTTTTGGGAATTTTAGGGTTAGGGTTAAGGAAAATTGGAAATTGGGGTTTTGGGGATTATGATTAGGGTTTTAGGGATTTAAGGTCATGGGAAGGCTGAAATTCGGATTTGGGTGAAAAGTGGTTGTTGGATTTTAGAATTGTCATGGGATTATGTTAGGTTTGATGGATTCGGATAGGAAAATGTTATGGTTTTGGGGAAAAATGAATTTTAAGGTCTCGTGGGCCTATGCCGAATGAAAACAGTTCAAGGATTTGAGGGTTTTGTTGGGTTGAATAGGGAAGAAAAAGAAAAGATGGGAGATCGTAGGTTTTAGGATATGGGTTGAAGAAGAAAAAGGTGTTTGAGTACCTTGAATGGAGAAGGAGAGAAGAAGTTGTAGAATCCACCACAAAGCTAGATGTTATCCTTCCACAATGTGATTGGAAGGGAGGGTTTCTCACAAATCCTAAAGGAAGATGAAGGAGAACCCTTTTTGTGAGAGAACAAGCTCCAAGCTTTTCTTATTTTTTATGCTCAAATACACCATAGGGTTGGACGTTCTCCCCCCTTGGCTTTTTATAATAAACTTAAACAAAATTACAAGTATGCCCTTACTTAAAGTTCAATGGGCCATCATACTCAACACTGGACATCCAGATCAACTAAAAGTAATCCAAACCGTCCAATAAATCCTAAAAATAACATAAAAGAAAATAAAAGAAAAATTAAGGTTAAGGGGCCCAGATCTGGAAGATTTGATGGCCCGATGGCCCGATCAAGATGATCCAACGGTCCGATGGACCCAAAACTAAAACCCATGGCTAAGAACTCCTAAAAAGCAGCTCACATGTATCATCCCAGTGTGGTGTCTTCCTGATGCGTGTCCAATGCATGTGGGGTCTTCAAGTTGGCCCTGCGGGCCCTGCCTGAAAGTTGTCATCCATCCATAAGGAAAGTTGTGCTGATGCAGATGGTTGCCTCCGCCTCTAGTACACTCAGGTAGGTCCTCTGATGTCCCTATCACCACATCTTCTTAATTGGTTATGATTCTGATTACTGTAGGCTTACACCAGGTTTTGACATTCAGCCAACATCTTCAATTGTTATGGATGGTTTAACGAGGCATTTACAAGAAGAGGTCCTGTGATCTATGTTGTTTTTGGGGATTCATCTATTATTTAGGACCTGATAGGATCATATCTAATGGTGAATGGAATTTCATATCCTGCCATTCCCCACAAGAAATCTGATTTCTTGGTGAATTTTCTAATGGTCATTATTGATTATTCATCGATGATGATGACAATAACTAGAGAAGAGGTGTTGAAATCAATTCTTTGTACATGGGGTCTCCTGCTGATTCAATGTATTTTTTTTTCTATCTTTTTTTAATTCAATAAAGTTGATGTTGTCTATTAAAAAAAAGCAGAAAAGAATGAGAAAGAAAGAGAAGCATAGATGCTCTATCGGGAAAAGAAGAGATGGGCATTCAAGAGATTGACTAGAAAAATGAAATTTGAGCTGCTTATAATTGGCGGTATCATGATACCGCTGCTAACTGCTATTTGCTCAAATTATTCAATTTTATTCTTTTCATTTTGTGTTTGTTTGCTTGTTATTGTTATAAATTATTGATAAAAAAGAAGACACCACAATATCTTGTTAGATAGAAGGGAATGTGCTGCAAAAACGAGCCTGCATGCTGTAAGACATCCCACATGTCACACTGTTGTGAGAAAATATTGATCTGTTTGTCTTGAAGTTGGATGATTTGAATGTAGAATTTCTAACCTCATTCGATTCTGCATTGTTGCTGTAGGCAATGAAAAACATAATGCACGCACCAAAATTATTATCTGCTATGTTCATAACACCATATCAAACAGATGCAGATGTGGTGTAATGTATCCACCACAGGGGCTGGCTCGTCGAGCTTGGGTCCGCCTGGTGGCTTGATTTCAGGTCCAACAATAAATGCACCCCAGCCAAAGCCCAAGCCCAGATTTGTCATTCAAATCCAGGCCATTTACTTGTCGTTTATGTGTACTATTAATAATCTGAATGTTCAAAAGAATAAGGCCCGACTTGGAAATTGATGTTGTCCGTGTTGGTGAGTGGATATTGGCTGTTTGCTAGATGAAGTTGAAATCATACAAGTTCCAAGCCAAGGGCCGAGTTTTTGAACAATAATCCTTGCTTCTCTTCTTGCTCGGTTTTCATTTTGAGAATTTACACTCTTAGATGGCCTATCTAGATTGCTCAGCGGAACAGCTTGGATGTCGATGTTGATCTGGCTCTGGGCTTTGCGTCCCACTATGGCAAGATTGGCACCATGGAATGTTTGGTGGAAGAGGGCAATGCGGTTGCTTTCTTGGGCCCGTTGATGAGAGCAGCAGAGAGGGGATGCATGCAGGTTGTCCGGTGGTTCATTGAGAGAGGCTGCCGGGACATGGAACTCTGCCTCGCCCTCACTGCCGCCACCTCCAGCAGCCAGGTTGGGGTCGCCGCCTACCTCCTCCCACACGTTCCCCAGCATGTCCTTGCTGCCCTTAGCATCGAGATCCTCAAAGCCGCTGGGGAACGGAGTGCCGGATCCCTCGACGGGGTTGCCTTCCTTCTCCATGCCGACTTCCTAGGGGACCCGGCTGCCACCTACGCTGTCTCCAACAGCATCGCGGGATCGGATGATGAGGCAGTGGCACCTGAGCTCAGAACCTTCTTGCGGGAGCATTGGTCTGTGGAGGCATTTGCTGATGGGTTGAGGTGCGGGCAGGAACATTATGTCAATGTGATGAGGATTTTGAGGCGGGGTGGGTCACCCATTTGCCTGAGGGACCTACCGGCGCCCCTGCGGGTAGCGGCCGCGTACTTGCCACTCTACAGGGAGTGTGTGGAGACACGTGGGCCCCTGTTGTCGCAGCGGCTTAGAGGCCAGCTAGTGGAAGCAGCAAGGAGGCTTGGGAACAGGCCCGTCAGTGAGGCGAGCCAAGGTCGAGAGCTTTTGGCAGTATTGGAGCACCACCTTCCGCCTTTTTTGGTCAGTGCACCTTAACTCTCCTCCGATTTTTCGTTTCTATGTAATCATATGATATTTAGTAGAGATTAAAGGTGACTGATTATCCAAGTGATTTAATTTCTTCATAGTATATGAAATATGATGGTGATCCTTAGATGGGGTGTGCCATTTAGTTCTGACATGTGGGGCCCATTGTTTGGTAATCCAGAGCATTAATCTGTTGCTCCTGTCACTGGAGATTCCTGGCTGCCAATCTGGGGACTCTGCTATTTGGTGGATTTGTCATCTATTCTTGATAATCTATTTCTAGTCCACAATTACAACGGTTAGGATTGTCCCATTGAGGAGATTGTTGGGGCATGGTCCATTCATCTGATTATCTTAGAATATTGCTATCTAATCAAGGGCTAGACTCCTATGTTGGTTCTCCACAGTTTAAAAATTAGTGAGGGCTCATTCTAACATTTGGCGCTCATGTGCAGCAATCCAGAGCATCCAAAATTTAGGTCCCACTCTGGATGGAGTTTCTCTCTCAAATATAACTGATCAAGCAATCCTAACGATCCAATTAATGGATATTAGATAGACGGTTAAAAGTAAACGCATTGTGTGGTTCAAATTCAAAGGGGGGGAAAGAAAAATCAAGTGGTCGATATTGTCACCTCAGTGCAAAATTTTGGCTGGGCCATTATTATTATTTTTAAATTGTGCAGGAGTAAGAATGTAGTAGGCGAGGAATGATGCGATGCCGCATGTTTTCACCATGTTATGTCATGGTGGGCATGCCTCCTGTCTCCAGCGGGCGGGGGCACACTCTGGGTTGAACATGTAAAATCCATGGTGGAAAACAAAAAGAGGCCATGGCATGCACTTGGCAGCAAAATTTCTATTGATTCAAGGCCACGGAGCAGCAAAATCCCATTGCATCTCATTAGTCAGCGAAATAGGCCTTCAATCGATGGGATGCCATTTCAGATTTATAAGATTATTTCTAAAAAACATGTTCAGTTTGATGAAAGCTGTGATGTGATCTTTTTTAATTTTTAATTTTTTTTTCTTTCTTTACACGCACCCCACGTGAGTGCACGCCTTAGTGGGATTTCACCACCCTTGGGATTCGAGCACCAGACCTCCTGTCGAAACTCTTGGGAGTCTACCGGGAGGCAAGGATAAGAACTCTGTGTTGAAACTCCTCGGAGTCTACGAGGGGTCCACATGGAACCAGTGGAACCGGTAAACCGGATCAGAACAGTCTGGTTCTGAAGCTCACCGGTTCCGGTTCCAGTTCCGAAAATCAAAGAACTGGTTGGTTCGGTTCGGTTCTTGGTTTGGGATTTTGTAAAACCGAACCTAGAACCGAACCC
Source organism: Liriodendron chinense (assembly GCA_003013855.2). Classification (NCBI taxonomy): domain Eukaryota; kingdom Viridiplantae; phylum Streptophyta; class Magnoliopsida; order Magnoliales; family Magnoliaceae; genus Liriodendron; species Liriodendron chinense. The sequence goes on from ML058357.1 coordinate 959,227, forward strand.
TGAAACCAAACCTGAAACCGAACTCTGGGTGATCAACCCTCACTGTTTCATGTCGAGTAGTCCACTTAAAATTTGGATCTATTTGATTTTTTTTTTTTTATGTGGCTCACCTAAACATTGCCTAGCAATGAGGATGGACAGTGTAGATCTAACTAACACATTGCATTGTATCAAGGAATCCAATGTAATTGGGCTAGATTATAAAAAGGCCCAGAACCGTGGAACCGAACCGGTTTTTACAGTCCGGTTCTTATTTGGTTTTAGGGTGCTAACAGTCCGGTTTCGGTTCTGAATTTTTTGGAACTGTTGGGAACGGTTCGGTTCCGGTTTCACCCCAAAACCAGACCAAACCGAACTGTGTGCACCCCTAGAGTCTACCAGGAGGCAAGGATAAGCACTCTGATTTTAAATGCGTACCTTGTTGGAAAGACATTCCTGATGCTGTGATTTCGTGAGAAGGGATGCTCGATCTTCCCACTTTACACTTTTATAAAAACTAATTAATGGGACTAGAGTTTTTTTTTTTTTTTTTTTTTTTTTTTCTTTTTTTTTCTGTCTGTCTGTGTGTGTGAGGGCACCAAGACATGTATTTATAAAAAAGAGGGCCAGAGAAGCTAATCAACCACGCTTCTCCCTTCTGAATTTTCTACACTGTAGGTTTCCATATCTGTCTTAATAATCGTATATAGGGACCACGGTTCAATCGTTATGCGTAAACCTATATGTATTGATTACTTGTAGTGGGGCTCATTGGATCGCTTAATCTGAATAATCAACGGTCAGATCAAAATTGATGATCATGTGTGACCTACCAAATAAGAGTTTTATATTCTCCCACTTAGGCTACATTGATCTTTGAAAGAAAACAAAATATTTTGGTGTGAAAAACATTTTATGAAATGTATATCTCAAAAGTTTCTAATAAGCGTCCTACTGATTTTTAAAATATTTTACTGTTGGATAATATGAGCAACACTTGTCAAATCCAGTCCATCAAAACCATTGATATTAGATCGTGGTATTCAACACAACATTTAATCTTTTCGAAGTGCGATGAATTATGATCACGAATACTAATAACCTTAATGACATGGAATAAGGATATGGGGCGTGATATGAAGATTAAACGTTCAATGTGATTATACGTGTCTGTCTTTAAATGGTTATATTGTACGTGTCTCCAAGACTTAAACCAAAGTCGTGCTTACTCAAAACTAGATGTGCACATTAAAGGAGAAGCATAATATAAATTGAACAATAGAATCATCAATGCACATAAAAGAGACCTCTAAATGTCTGTATATAATCGGGTTAAAATTGAAAACTCACACTACTCAAATACATCCTTAGAGTTTGCAACTCTCATAGATATCATATGTTTCTTAAAGAGCATGATAGGGAAGGGCTTTAGTGAGAGGATCTGCTAGCACCTGCCTCGTGTTGATGAGTTCTACAGACACTTATAAAACCCTGTCCTCTACAACTAGGTACTTAATGTGAATATGCTTTTACTTCGATAAATGCTTGTTGTTGTTGTTGTTGTTGTTGTTGGAGAAGTTAATTGCAGTTGAACTATCACAGAAGATTGCCTGACTCATGGCTTCGGGATCATATGCACAATCCGTAAACTAAAGAAAAAACTTTGAAGCTGGATTGCCTGACTCATGGCTTCATGACAAGTTACATATTCATCTTCCATAGTAGATGATGCCGTAATCAACTGTTTCACACTCTTCCATGATACGACTCCACCAATCATTATTAATACATAGCTTGAGATGGACTTGTTACCGACAACTCATAAAATATGCATTTGTATATCCAATCAACTCCAAATGTTCAGATCTTCTTTATGTGAGTGCGAAGTCCTTTGTACTTTATAGGAAGTGCAACACTTTCTTAACAACTATTTAATGGTTAATCCTTGGATTGCTAAGGTATCTTCCCAACATTCTAATCGCAAAAGCAATATCTGGACGCATGTAGACTTAAGCATACACGATGCTCCATACTGTTAACGCATAATATCTTTTACCCTGTTCTTTTCTATGCCATTTTTATGATACTGAAATTCGCAAAATTTATTATCCTTTATGATATGTGCTTGGTTAGGAGCACAACCTTACATGCCAAACCTTTTAAGATACCTATTAATATATGTCCTTTACAACAGGCTAAGCAGTCCATGTGATCTGTCCGGGCGAATCTGAATGCCGATAACAAAGGAGGTATCACGAAGATTTTTTATCTTAAAATTTTGAAATAGAAATTTCTTAATTTCGAGTAACAATCCAATATCACTATTGGCCAACAAAATATAGTCAACATACAATACTAATATGATAAACATACTCTCACTAACTTTCATGTATATACATCTATTCGTAGTTTTTTCAATGAAACTGTATGAGGAAATGACTTCATAAAACTTTAGATAGTGGTTCCTATTTTAACCCATTAGTGGACTTCTTAAGCTTGCAGACCAGACGTGTTGAAATTTCGAGCCCTTAACAAACCTAGATCAACCCTAGGTATTAAAAATTCAGATATAATATCATCGTTAATTTGTATGCTTTGCGGAAGCACGTTTAACGAAGATAGAACAATTGAAATAAACAATAACCAACCAAAGCAATCACACAAACACAAGTTATTTAACGTGGAAAACCCTTGCAGTAAAAAAAGCCATGGCATAAAGCAACAGAAACCACTATAATCAAAACCTTATACCACACCACTTGCCTTCTTTGATTACAGACGAAATATCTGGATCTCTCTTTGCGATGCCCACCTCTAAGAAAACTTAGATCCCTTGAGAAAATCCATTCTTTAGTCCTTAGAAGTGTAGAAACCCTCTCCCTTAGCAAAACCCTTGCCCCTTGGGAGAAAACACTTGTCGGTACAAGCCCTAATTTGGAATAGGCTTAAATACCCTTACACAAAAATGCGTAAATCGTCGGTCGTACCTTTGGTCGACCGAGCTATCAACAGACTCTTAGTCAACTAAAACAATCTTCGATCGACCAGGAACATCATAGCATGGCTCGATTGACCCCCAAATTTCTCGATCGACTGAAGTACACTGGAGGCAGAATCCAAGGCATACTACATAACAATCTTCACATTGACTTGTGTTTCGCCATGTCACCTTGAAGATCTCTTGTGCAAGCCCCACCTTAAGCGTAGACTGCTCCATCCGCACCCTTGTGCAAGGGTGTCCAATCTTATTAATGACTGATGTAACGACCCCAAAATTTCAGTAAAAAAAATCTCTTTTAGGAACAATAATAGGTTTAAGTAAATAAATTTAAGATAATAAACAAAAGAATAGCATGGACTAGTTGGTTAAAGCTCTCTTAAGCAAGAAGAAAGACTAGGGATCATGTCTTATCACTGACTTCTCTCAACCAACCCTATCTTATATCCCAACTAACTCCATCTTTAAAAAGAGAGAGAACGAGAGGGTTATTCATCCTAAAAGAAAGGAGAGAAAAGAAAGAAAGGGAGAAAATGATAGAAAGAAGGAGGAACGGAGGAATCTTGCAGTCGGCTAAATCAGGTAGGCATTCATTTCCTTCTATTTCATTTAAGTAGGCCAGACCCAACCAATGAACGGGTCGGATCGTCCGTCCACTCATTGTACGAACTACGAACCCTATTTTGATCTCAACCTTTGAATGTAAAAACTTAATTGGTGGGGACCAATTAGGTGGGCTGGAATCGATCTGAGTGAGTCGTAATGACTATAAGGCCAAAATATACATGGGCCACAAAATTCAGATCGATTGGACCTACAAATGGGCCACATCGATTGGATAAATGATAGCCTTTAAAATTCTTTTATTATTGTTTTATTTTATTATTAAATTAATTGTGATGAATTTATATTATTCCAAAATTTTATTGGGCCCACAATGAGGTGGCCGACCTAATGGTCGGACTAGATCTCTCGTAGATCCCACATATAAGTCTTAATAAAAAAATAATAAAAAAAAAATTGTTGTTGGATGTTCTGGAATGTCCAGCGTTGGAGACTATTTGAAGTTAACGTAGGGGCCCCACTTGTGGGACCCACCTTGATGTATTTAGTACATCCACTCTGTCCAATTATTTCCTCATCTTATTTTAAATCTAGTGCCCAAATTTGGACGTAAACCGAGGTCCGAGTGGGCCACACCACCTTGAACAAATTAATGATAAAAAAATTATAAAATAAAAATAAAAATAAAAAATTAAAAATTCTGGGCGTGGACAACGGTCCACTCGTGGACCTCACCGTGATGAAATCAGTAGATCCAAGCTGATCATATATTGTATTATGATGTTTTACAGCTTGGGTTCAAAAATCAGATAAATCCGAATCTCAGGTGGCCCACACCACTTGAAACAGTAATGATAACAACACACATGGTTGAATCAGTTCGATTTTGGATTGCTATCCACTTTTGGGACCCATTTGGAGGCATTTTGAGAAATCTAATCCGTTAAATATCTTAATAAGTAAGTTTTCTGGTTGAGGACCAAAAATGGTCCGTATAAGATATTTCAGTGGGCCATATCGAGACAAATAGTGGGAACAACACCTGTCCACTGGTTAGGAACTCGTGGGCCCCAATTTGTAGTATTTGAAAAATCGGATCCACCCAATCTCTTGAATAATGAGTTGTTAGTTTTGTGACAAAAAATCAGCCGATCAGACTTCCAGGCGGGCCATGCTAAGAGAAATAGTGGAGATGTACGGTTTGGATTTTCACAATTGGATCATTTTAGGATATGCCATCACAAGCTCTTTGCAAAATTTAATTAACCATCTTTGGTATTGTATCATTGGGAACTTGTGACCAATAATAGGACAATCCACCAGTCAAGTGGGTCGTTGTTATAGGCAAAATGATGGAGAGAAGGTTTCACGCGGAAATGCCCATTTCGCTCTTGCTCTCGAGATTATATGATCGAGAGTCGAATATTGAATAAAGTGCGAGATGTCCATTCGACTCTCGAGATTATCTGATCGAGAGTCGAATGTTTGATAGGTGCGGGACGACCATTCGACTCTCGAGCTCACCTGATCAGGAGTCATAGATTGAAAAATACGGAGCAGCTATTCGCAAGTCTCGAGTCTTCATAACCGATAGTCAAATACGGCAAAGCTCGATCCGCGAACAGACCTTCTCACAAGTCGTTGAAAGACGTTACATCCAAAATATGTACTTGGACTCGCGACCACATTTTAACCTGCGAGCAGCTTTCCTGCGGATTACAACCAGTTCGAAGGCTATGACTCCAACTACGGGCGTCCCCTTCCTTTTCGGAGGCCATGACTCCAACTATGGCTCCCAGCCGGATTTCAAGGGATTACCATCAAGGGGCGTGATTGTTGGAATAAGTCATTGGGTTGGATCTGATTAAAAAGATAGGATCTTATCCCACGAAATCAGCGAATTCTCAGTATCGTATGCGATATCAACGGGATTTCGACATCTCACGTAACAGATTGGATTGCTTCAGATCTATATAAAGGGGTGGCTCCATTGAGAGCAGGTACGTACACATCATTCAATCTTGGTCCCGTTTTACTTGGCTTCTCTTCTGTGGCCTAACTTAAGCATCGGAGGGCTAACGGCTGGTCCCCAGCCACCCTTATTTGCTGTCTTGCTTCAGGTCTGGTGGCGGAAACCCCTGTTGGAGTGAAGGAGAAAAGCCGGAGGATCTCGTTGCAAAATTTGACATTAACAGTTTGGCGCCGTCTGTGGGAACGACTTGATCATCAAAATCAATCGTGTTAACCATCGATCAAAATCCTTCGGTGATGCCTCCTAAAAAGACTGTTCATCCTTCAACTTCGAGGCAGGCACCACCTCCGCCCGGTGAGACGGAATCCGCACCTGCCCTCCCACCTGTTCCGACGGATATCCCTCAAGGAGCCCCAAATATGCCATCAACAAATCCATTATTGGAGGCCTCTGGAAATCAAGATGATGTCCTACGATTCCTCGGGAACACTCTCCTAACTCTAAACGCCGGAGTTCAAGCACTATCAAATCGGCTTGATCAGCACTTACCTGAACCACAAAGACAACCCTCCGAAGGGTTACCACCGCCACCCATACCAGTTGTTTCCAGACATTCTATGGATGAACCACAGGTCCCACCACTTGGCGGCCATCCCCCTGTGCCGTCTCCACATTCTATACATTCCAGTTCGTCTCGACAACCTCAACCGCAAGGCTCCACCGCCGAAACATCTAGCTATACCTTGCCATGAGAAGGAGATCTCAAAAGAATCCAAGATCGTTTTGATGTCATGGAGCAGAGATACCAGGCAAATCGGCCATCTGCTGTCATGGCGGCAATACATCAATCTGAATCTCCCTTCACAAGCGAGGTCATGGAAGCCCCGTTGCCCAGAAAGTATCGAATGCCTGTTATCGCTCCATATACAGGCATTGGCGATCCTCTGGAACATCTGGAAACATATAGGTCTCTCATGGAGTTGGAGGGACATGGTTCAGAAATCATGTGTAGGGCTTTTCCCCTCACATTGAAGGAAGCGGCTCGTACGTGGTTTCGGGGATTAAAGCCTCTTTCCATCAGTTCCTTTTCCCAATTATCGGAGATATTTCTTTCTCAATTCATGGGAAGTATTCGCATTAAAAAGCCAGCCTCCCATCTGATGAATCTGAAACAGCAACATGGGGAGACAATAAAAGAGTTCACAGTACGGTTCACTGCCGAAGCCGTTCAAACTGAGGGTTACACTGAAGAAAAGGGTCTCACAGCCCTCATTGCTGGAATAACGAGCGAGAAATTCAGGTTTACCTTAGATAAAAGCCCGCCGAAAACTATGGCGGAATTCCAAGCCAAAGCTCAGAAATATATCAATGCAGAAGAAGTCGCATTGATACGCCATGGAGTACAAAGTAAGAAACGCAAGCCAGAAGGAACTTCTACAGATAAGAAATACCATCGCGATCAGCGCGATCGTTCTCCCAGGAAGCCTTACTCTGGTAAATATCATAATTACACTCCTCTTAATCGGTCTCCTGAAAAGGTTCTAATGGAGATAAAACACAAGCCATATGTGAAGTGGCCTGCAAAGATTAAATCCGATCCCGAGAAGAGAGATAAGAGTAAGTTCTGTTACTTCCACAAAGATCACGGGCATAGGACCCAGGACTGTATCTCTCTACGAGACCATATCGAAGCCCTTATTCGAAAAGGCCATTTCCAGGATTATGTTGCTCGTAAGAATCGATCACCAGAAAGGGCGAAGACCTCATCTCGCCAAAAGGAACCGTCTCATCATCAAACCAACCAAGAGGACGCTGAGCCCACGGGAGAAATTCGCACTATCGTCGGGGGTCCAGCTTGCGGGGGTGACTCTCAAGCTTCAAGAAAGGCATACGCCCGAAAGGCGTCCAAAGAACCCCAGCAGATCTATTGGCTGGAACAAACGTCCAATTCATCGAAGGCTAGCCATCCCCCAATTTCTTTCACCCTCGAAGATGCAGCGGGAATTCATTTCCCTCATGAAGATTCCATCGTAGTCACACTGAAGGTATCAAATTATCTGACTCATCGAATTATGGTGGATACAGGTAGCTCGGCCGATATTCTGTATTTGGAGGCTTTCGACAAGATGGCACTTGCCAGAAACCTCCTCAAGCCAGTATCGACCCCTCTTGTCGGCTTTGGAGGAGAAGTGGTGACACCTGAAGGAAGTATCGATCTCCTAGTCACCTTTGGGGAGAGTCCAGCGAAGACCACCATCTTCGTAAACTTCCTCGTCGTGGATCGAAAATCAGCATATAACGCCATTTTGGGGCGACCGTCTCTAACTAAGGTTGGAGCGGCCTTGCACCCTTCATATTTGTGTATTAAATTTCCGACCCCAAATGGCATCGGGGTCGTGCGAGGAAGTCAGAAGGAGGCACGGTCCTGTTACCAGATAGCCCTCCAAGATCGAAAGAAGGCTCAAGCGACACCTATCATGGAAATAATTCAAGGTTCATCCGATGTTCTCGCCACCGCGTTGGATCCAAGGGAAAATGCTCTGAAATCAGGAACTCCAGGGGAGGAAACAGTGGCGATCCGCTTGACCGAAGACGACCTGTCTAAGATCGTGTACATCGGTTCCTCCTTAAACAGTATCCACCGTGAAGATTTGATCCGTTTCCTCACTGAATACCAGGACGTGTTTGCTTGGTCTCATAAAGATATGCCGGGCATCGATCCTGATGTCATCGTACATCGTCTCAACATTGACCCGAAGCATAAACTCGTACATCAGCGTCGACGTGCCTTTACTGCAGAAAGACAAATGGCGATCAAAACTGAAGTTGAGAAGCTGCTCGCGGCAAATTTCATAAAAGAAGTTGACTACCCACAGTGGGTCGCAAACGTAGTTCTCGTCCGAAAAGCTAATGGCAAATGGAGGATGTGCGTAGACTATTCAGACTTAAACAAAGCATGTCCCAAAGATAGTTTCCCGACACCACGAATCGACCAGTTGGTTGACTCAACAGCTGGACATGCTCTCCTCAGTTTTATGGATGCTTATTCTGGTTACAACCAGATTATGATGCATCCACCTGATGGCCAGCATACTACCTTCATCACAGATCGAGGACTATATTGCTACCAGGTAATGCCGTTCGGTCTCAAAAATGCAGGGGCCACTTATCAACGTCTTGTCAACAAAATATTCGCTGCTCAAATCGGTAGGAATATGGAGGTATATGTTGACGATATGCTCGTGAAAAGCATCGATGAAGATGACCACATTCCTGATCTTCGAGAAGCCTTTGATCTGATGAGGAAGTATCAGATGAAATTAAATCCAGAAAAATGTGCGTTTGGAGTATCTGCAGGGAAATTTCTTGGGTTCATGGTTGGCCAACGTGGAATTGAGGCGAATCCCGAAAAGATTAAAGCATTGATAGAGATGAAATCCCCAGTGACCCTGAAGGACGTTCAACGTCTAGCTGGTCGCATCGCATCATTGAATAGATTCATCTCGCGAGCATCTGACAAGTGCTTGCCCTTCTTCAAACTCCTTCGTGCAACGGCCAAGTCTGATTGGAAGTGGACACCTCAATGTGAAGAAGCTTTTCAACAACTAAAGCAATATATGAGCGCTCCCCCCATTTTATCTAAGCCTGTGGCACATGAGCAACTCATTCTTTATTTATCTGTGTCTTCCACGGCCGTTAGTGCCGCCTTAATAAGAGAAGATTCCGGGGTACAAAGGCCCGTTTATTATATCAGTCGAGCAATGGTTGATGCAGAAACTAGGTATTCTGATTTGGAGAAACTGGCCCTAGCCTTAATCACGGCAGCTCGAAAACTGCGACCATACTTTCAAGCCCATGCTATTTTAGTACCAACAAATCATCCACTACGCCAAGTCCTTCAAAAGCCTGAGGCTTCCGGGCGCTTAACTAAATGGGCGGTCGAGATCAGCGAGCATGATATCTCGTTCTGTCCTAGGACCGCAGTCAAGGGCCAGGCTGTGGCTGACTTCATCGCCGAATTTACATATTCTTCTGAAGATAGCGTCATGATTAGCGACCAGCCTCCTTGGTCGCTCTTCGTGGACGGGTCGTCACGGGCCACTGGCAGTGGAGCGGGTCTGATTTTAGTGGCTCCCGACGGGTCGCATTTTCAATATGCTCTGCGTTTTGAATCACGCATCTCCAATAATGAAGCAGAATATGAGGCCCTGATTGTTGGCCTCGAGCTAGCCGTTGTCCTCGCAGTCCAGAATTTGATAATTCATAGCGACTCCCAGCTCATTGTCAACCAAGTTCTTGGCGAATTCGAGACCAAAGAAGAAAGAATGGCCCTATACAAGTCTCGTGTCCTCATCCTGCTCGCCAAACTGAAGACTTATAAAATATTCCATATCCCTCGCGAGCAGAACCAACTTGCCGATTCCTTGGCAAAACTCGCTTCTGCACCGGAATCAGAACTATCACATTCGATCCCCATCGAGCACCGTCAACACTTGAGTATCGACCAAGTGACTCCCGAGCAAGTTATATCGGTAAAATCGTCTCCATGCTGGATGGATCCTATCATCCTCTATCTCAGAGATGGATACCTACCAGAAGACAAGAAAGCTGCAAGACAAATTCGCCTTCGAGCTGCCAGGTACACCTTACAAGATGGAATCTTGTTGCGAAAAAGCTTCTCCTTGCCTTATTTAAGGTGTCTTCATCCAGAAGAAGCATATCGTGTTCTAGATGAAGTACACCAGGGGGCATGTGGTAATCATCCCAGGGGGCGATCTCTAGCATATAAAGCGATGAGGCAAGGATATTATTGGCCTACTATGAAAGCAGACGCCATAGAATTTTCTAAAAAATGCGACAAGTGTCAACGATATCAACCTATACCTCGTGCACCGTCTAAGCGGATGACCCCAGTCGACAGCCCTTGGCCTTTTGCTCAGTGGGGGATCGATATCATTGGGCCCTTACCTATGGGAAAGGGACAGAATAGGTTCGCGATCGTGGCGGTTGATTATTTCACCAAATGGGCCGAGGCAGAACCATTAGCCAAAATTACTGAAAAACAAACTACTAAGTTTATGTGGAGAAATATTATATGTCGCTTCGGACTTCCTCATACTATAATTACTGATAACGGAACGCAGCTCGACAAGGCAGCCTTCGATGAATTTTGCGACAAATGGAAGATACGTAATCTCCGCACTTCTCCATATCATCCTCAGGCGAATGGGCAGGTCGAGGCAGTGAATAAAATTATAAAGCATCATTTAAAGACCAAGCTAAGTGAATGTAAAGGGGTGTGGCCAGAACTTCTGCCAGAAGTGTTATGGGCCTATAGAACCACGGCTTGTACATCGACAGGTGAAACTCCTTTCTCCTTAGCATTTGGTGTTGACGCAGTAGTACCAGTGGAAATTCAAGTGCCCTCATATCGGATCGAACAGTATGATCCCGCGAGCAATCAGGAAAATCTCCGACTTCATCTCGATCTCTTGGAAGAGCGAAGAAATGCTTCCCAAGTACGAGTGGCGGCATATCAACAACGTATTGCTCGTTATCGGAATGCGAAGGTTCGACCTAGATCCTTCCAGTTCGGAGATTTGGTCCTAAGGCAAAATCTTGGAATTCCTGTTCGTTCATTGGATCCGAATTGGGAAGGCCCGTATCGGGTTATTAGGGTTGTGCGACCCGGTACTTATTATCTTGAAGACATGCAAGGGAAGCCTGTACGTCGCCCTTGGCACGTGGAGCATTTGTTAAGATACTACCCCTAGATTCGATGTAGTTTATCATAACATTTTATGAATAAAGTGAAAGATTATCTTTTGGCCGCTACTCCATTTATATGGGCCGGAATAGCCCTGAAGAGTGCTTACACATCTTGGCCAATTGCCTACCTTTGGTAGGACTGAAATCATTACTAGTTGGTCGCTTCTCCATTCTCATGGACCTGAACAGCCCCGAAGAGAATGAATACCATCTCTTGACCAACCTTCTGCCCTTGGTAGAATCAAAATCTCAATCGATAGATCAGTCTATCTCAACGCGGACATGGTCTCACGACCCCCGGATTGAGTCTAATTCATTTTTTCATGAGTTAGTTACTCGCGATTAGTGAGAGGAGGGATCGCACTCCAGAATGCGAGCACCGCAGCTCGTGCTCAAATTAGGGCAGCGATCGGGGTCACATCCTGATCGCGGGCAGCTTAGCTCATGCCCGAATTAAAGGGTCACATCTCTGACGAATCCATTCAAGATTAACAAACAAAAAATGAAAGATGAAGGGAGAACAGCAACGAAACAGCAACACTTCCGAAAATATCTTTTCATTGATAATTAGATGATTACATATACATGAGCGCAGATACAAGAGAAGAAAATAAAAGGAAATCAATCGCTTGGAGGAGCCACGCTCTCGACTTCAGGGCGCATTTCAGGAGCCCCTCCAGCCTGCGTGGCTTCAGTCACCTCGTTCTCGGCAGCAGCTTGCTCTTCTGCAGCTATGATGGTCGCGACTCGACCGAATTCCCCCATATCGAAGGATGGGATCATTCGTTGCACTACTCTTAGTGCAAAGTCTCGACCAGCATCGTATGACTCATATCGTTCATCGTCATACAACTGCGAAGTCCGAAACTCGGAAACTGCCCGAGCACCTTCCTCCGAGAGCATTTTTACAAGGGCGACTCTCTCCTCGTCCCAGTGGATCGAGTCGTCCTTAAGCTGCGCAAGAGCGGTGCGCTCCCTAGTCAAGTTGTCGTAGGCCTCCTTGAGCTGCGACCTGGCCCCCGCGAATTGCTCCTCTAGCGAGATCTTGTCCTGCCGGAAGATCTCCCTCTCTCTCTCTGCCTTCTCCTTCAGACCCGTGAGCTTCACGTAATCTGAGTCCAAGGCCTGATACCTGTCGGTCAGGACTTGGATCTTCTCGATGAGGATCTTTTTCTCCTCATCTCTCTTCGAGATCACTGCCTCACGAGCCTTGAGCAGTTGATCTCTTCCTTGAACTGCCTTTTCCAAGGCAGTCCTCTTTCCCTCAGCCTCCTCTATCGTGCGACGGGCGGCAACGATATCACGCCTCGTTCGCAGAATAAGATCTAAACCCTGCAAAGAGATGAAAAATATAAGATTTCTAGAACGTAACAACAGGTCGAAACAGATCTTGACGAAGTCTTACCTGAACCATCCTCATCCCCGCTTCGAGGATAAGGTTCTCAGGACTTGGCTCGGGGAGAGAGCCGAAGGCGTGAGGCGGGACGTTCTCGAACAAAAACTTACATACAGGGTGGAGGTGGCGTGGAATCGAGTACGTCCCGCTCCCAGACGGTTGGGCAACGACCAAACCGGCCTGCTCGCGAGGTGGAGGCATGGACTCGCGAGCAGGTCCCTGCTCGGCAGCTGGGACCAGTTCTCGAGCAGGAGTCGGCTCTTGAGGCTCTACCTGCTCTCGAGCCTCTTCAGCTAGGGGGCAGCTGGACCCCACCCCATCTGGGGAATTATCATGCAATGTTGATCATTGGTGGCCTAGGTGCGACCACCAGTGAAGGAATAGTAGGCCCAGCTGGGGCCCCCGCCATGCTCGCGGGAAGGGCAGGCTGATCGCTGCCTGCGCGGATGGAAGATTGAGACGGTTCGGCAGGGGTTCTCTTCTGCCTTTTGGAGCCTGTGCCCTTCAGACGGGGCAGTAGGCCTCTCTTCTCTCCAGCCTTCGTCATTTCGACTTCTCTTCTGGATATGAGGCCTGCTGCTGCAAGTCGCGAAGGAGATAAGCAAGCCTCGATATGCCTATCTCCGACAGGCACCTTATACACTCTGACAATCTTCTCGTTGATTCCACCCTTCAAATTCGGTTTCCGCAATGCCGGGATACCTGCGAGCACAAATAATGGTCAAACGAAGCAAAACCCTAAAAATTATTCTAAGGAAACTGCACAATACGGGATTGTGTCTACCTTCACAGAAAAACCGGGTCACTCCTGGACCCCTGGAGGAGGCAGACTCCCAGCTCCCGGAAGCATAGAACCACCGCTTCCTCCAGCCAGGATAATTCGAGGGCTTACCCAACACGAAATTATCCCGGTGCCAGTAACATAAATAATACCAGCCTTCGCTGGATGGAGCTTTCTTCAGACGAAACATACGGAGGAACTCCTCCGCCGTGAGTTCCCCGTTGCCAGCCTGAGCCCAAAACCACCCTCCACCCGTTCACAATGAGTTGCCCAGGGGCAATCTTATAACACCGTAGTACATCACGAACGAAGGGATGGAGGGGAAGGCATACCCCCAGGATAAGCTGGTACTCATAAAATGCTACGCATCCTGGGGGGGGGGGGGGGGGGGGGGGGGGGGGGAGTCGGGTGTTTCTCCACCTCCGGGCAAGCGGAGAGTTACAGAGTCAGGGATTTGGTATCTCTCCCGTAGCTCAGCCAGCCGGTCCTCCGATAAAACGGAAGGATATCCGGCTGCTGTGTATCTCCCCGCCGAAACCCTGGCACTGCTGGAGGCAGAGGACTCCGGAGTGGCATCACCAAGAGGGACAGTAGTTTCGGCAGAGTTCCCAGCCATGGGGAGAAAAATAAAAGAAGAAGAAGGAAGTATACCGGAAAAAGGAAAGAATGAGCACCGGAAGAGGAAGAAATGAAAGAAAGGATTGCAGGTTTCTTTCGAAAAAACTTCTGTAGAAAATCAAAGAAATGGCGGACTCCGTATATTTATAGGCAATCATTCCGCCGTATCTGATGGCACGTGGCAGTCCCTCTATGGACACAACGCTCGAGCAGGCACGCCCATTAACTCCTCAAACACGTGGCGAGCGCCCCTTCATTTTCCATCGCTGAAAAGGCTGCGGAAAGCTGGCGCTCATTAATTTCAGCCCATCATGAGGGGTGCCGTTCTCGATGAAAGTAGCGAGCGGTTTCGTGTGATAGTGAGCTAAGTCCTTCCATTAAGAATTCTTGGCGGCAAGGACTTGGGGGGCATCTGTGATAGGCAAAATGATGGAGAGAAGGTTTCACGCGGAAATGCCCATTTCGCTCTTGCTCTCGAGATTATATGATCGAGAGTCGAATATTGAATAAAGTGCGAGATGTCCATTCGACTCTCGATATTATCTGATCGAGAGTCGAATGTTTGATAGGTGCGGGACGACCATTCGACTCTCGAGCTCACCTGATCAGGAGTCATAGATTGAAAAATACGGAGCAGCTATTCGCAAGTCTCGAGTCTTCATAACCGATAGTCAAATACGGCAAAGCTCGATCCGCGAACAGACCTTCTCACAAGTCGTTGAAAGACGTTACATCCAAAATATGTACTTGGACTCGCGACCACATTTTAACCTGCGAGCAGCTTTCCTGCGGATTACAACCAGTTCGAAGGCTATGACTCCAACTACGGGCGTCCCCTTCCTTTTCGGAGGCCATGACTCCAACTATGGCTCCCAGCCGGATTTCAAGGGATTACCATCAAGGGGCGTGATTGTTGGAATAGGTCATTGGGTTGGATCTGATTAAAAAGATAGGATCTTATCCCACGAAATCAGCGAATTCTCAGTATCGTATGCGATATCAACGGGATTTCGACATCTCACGTAAACAAGATTGGATTGCTTCAGATCTATATAAAGG
This sequence comes from Liriodendron chinense, assembly GCA_003013855.2. Taxonomy (NCBI): domain Eukaryota; kingdom Viridiplantae; phylum Streptophyta; class Magnoliopsida; order Magnoliales; family Magnoliaceae; genus Liriodendron; species Liriodendron chinense. Next base: position 974,363 of record ML058357.1, read on the forward strand.
GTGGCTCCATTGAGAGCAGGTACGTACACATCATTCAATCTTGGTCCCGTTTTACTTGGCTTCTCTTCTGTGGCCTAACTAAGCATCGGAGGGCTAACGGCTGGTCCCCAGCCACCCTTATTGCTGTCTTGCTTCAGGTCTGGTGGCGGAAACCCCTGTGGAGTGAAGGAGAAAAGCCGGAGGATCTCGTTGCACAAATTTGACATTAACAGTTCAGGTCTGGTGGCGGGAACCAAACCCTCAAGTTGAGTTAAGATGAGACAAAAGCCTGAGGATCTCGTTGACAAAATTGACTATTAACAGCATCCCAACACGTTTTCTAGTCATTTTAAATAAGTAGGTTGTGTGGTGAACATAATATGTGATGTTGATTGATGCTCGTTTAAATATTATTCAAATAATTGCCATTTATAATAAATGTTATGAAATGTTGCCTCTCAAAAGGAGAGATAGAATGTACGGATGCGAATTATTGTACAAATCTTAATTATTGTACGTATTCATGAGTTATTGTGCCTGGAGTTTGAATTTGGAAGATCGGTAAGTACTTAAGTACCCAGTTACTTAGGGACTATCCTGGAAGCCCATTAACATGTGAAAGTCCGCCCTACAAGGAAGGGGGAGCTGATTGATAGGATCCAATCTAAGCAAGTGGAAGACTGAATATATGCCCATTTGATGCATCATATCATATTAAATTCATTCTTGCATTAATCATGTATTACCTGTATTTGATGGCATGTGTTTATCATGTTTAGTTGAAATGCATGTGAACCGTATTGGGTTACTCACTGGGCTTTCCAGCTGACGTTGTGAATTAAACATATACAGATAATGTGGACGTTGACCCTTCAGAGAAGTCCCGGATAATGAAGTGGGACCACTAGAGGAATCGCAGGATTATTGGCCTAATTTGATCGAGGAAGAAGTGGCAGCCCTAAATCAAGAGTTTAAACTATTCTTTTTTTATTTTGTTATTTTCAATAATTAGTAGACATCTAATAAAGTCCCAAATGGGTGGACTTAGTTTATAGTTGAATATTTCGTGAATAAATGGTAACTTAGAATTTTCATTATTTCATGTCTCTTAATGGTTTAATATTGTTAATGCACTTAGTACACCAGTTATACCTCGCAAACTGGGCCAGAGGGTGCACATTGTGTCCGGATTTTGGGGTGTGACATCTAAAGAGATTGATAAAGCCCAAGCAATGCTCGAACTTCTCTGTGGTCATCGGCTTTGTCAACATGTTTGCGGCATTCTCGTCCGTATGAATCTTCTCAAAATGGATCTTCCCTAAAGTAATGAGTTTCCGTATCATATGGAACCTTATGTTGAAATGCTTGATTCTTGCATGATACACATGATTGATCGCTAGATGGATAAAACTCTTACTATCGCAATGCAACCGAATCAAATCCTGCTTCAACCTGAGTTCTCCTACTAGATCTTTCAACCACAATGGCTCCTTTGACGCCTTCGTTGCAGCCATGTATTCTGCCTCGGTTGTAGACTGCTATCGTAGACTGTAGTGTAGATCTTCAACATATAGGTCCGCTTGCTAATGTGAAAACATATCCTATAATGGACCTCTCGTTGTCCAGATCGTCTGTATAATCCGAATCCACATAGCTTACAACTCCAATTGAAGCTCCATGCCCCCTGAACATGATTTCAGTGTCGACTGTGCCCCTGAGATACGGAGAATCCATTTAATCGCATTCCAACGCTCTTTTCTCAGATTCACTATATACCTGCTAACCACACTAATTGCCTGTGAGATGTCCGACCTTGTATAAACTATTGCATACATGAGACTCCCCATTGCACTCATGTACAACACCCGTGACATGTTTGAAATCTTCTCTTCTTTTCTTGAACATGACCTGACCGACAACTTAAAGTGACCTGCTAAAGGTGTGCCAATTGGCTTAGTACCTTCCATTTGAAACCTCTCTATCACCTCTACACATATCCCTTTTGAGATAGCCCCAACTTCTTAGACTCTCTTTCTCTGTATTTCCATGCTTGACATATTCTTCGCAGCGCCTAGATCCTTCATGTCAAACTCCTTTCTTCACAGAGACTTAAGTAAGAGTATTTCCTTCTTGTCCTTTGTAGCAATCAGCATATCAGTCTTGCACCTTATAACCCTCTAACATTTTGAAAGTTTTATCAACTCTCATGTCTGATTTCTATGCAGAGATTTCATCTCATCTGCCATGGCTGACATCTACTTGTCGCCATCCTTTTCATATTTCGCCTCTTGAAAGGTGGAGGGATCTCCACTCCCTGTGAACAATGCGAACGAAACCTTATCTTCGAACCCATATCGAACTGGGGCTTTAATGGTTCGTTTCTCCTTGTTCTTGGCTATACTTTTTTAGGTATCCTGTTGATTATTTTGCTCAGTTTCTTGCCCCTGCTGAATTTCACCTTCGGTAGCCTGCTCAATTGGCTTCACCTGCATCAAAAATCTCTCTGTGTCACCATTTGTTTCTGGCTTCCTTACAACGTCCTTGTTAGCCTTTAACATAAATGCCTCATCAAAGATGACATTCCTATTAATGACTACTTTTTGAGAATCTGCATCTCAAAGCCTATAGCCCTTAATACCTTTCTCATACCCGAGAAAGATGAACTTCCTAAATTTGGGATCCAATTTCGTCCTTTGTCCATGCTGCACATAGACATATGCTGGACACTTGAAGATTCTCAATCCTGAGTAATTGATGTCCTTGCTTGTCCATACTTCTTTTGTAACTTTGGAGTTTAGTGCTATAGATGGTGACCGATTTACTACATAGCATGTAATGTTAATCGCTTTTGCTCAGAAGCTTTTAGGCAACCCTACATGCAACCGCATACTTCTCGCCTTTTTCAATAGAGTTTTTTTCAGCCTCTCTGCCACCCCGTTTTGCTGTGGGGTCCTTGGAGTTGAGAAGTGCGTTGTGATACTCTGTTCCTTGTAGAATTTCATGAATCTTGCCTCTCCGTACTTTATACCATTATTTGACTCAAGACACTTAACCTGTCTCCCGGTTTGCTTATCTACTTCCGCCTTCCATTGCTTGAACTTGGTGAACACCTCAGACTTGTGTTTTAAGAAGTAGACCCAAACCTTCCTCGAGTAATCGTATATGAAGCTCATGAAGTATTGCTCCTCCCTTAATGGTACTGTCATTGACTCCCAAACATTAGAATGAATATAGTCAAGCATCCTGCTGCTACAATGTGTAACATACTTGAACCTTACCCTACACCGCTTCCCATAGATGCAATGCTTACAAAAATCCACATTGCATGCCTTAATTCCCTTCAATAGTTTTCATTTGTAGAGTTCCATCATGCCCCTCTCGCTCACATGCCCTAGCCACATATGTCATAAATTTGTATCATTTGTGCCAGATTCTACATGTGAGGTAGTAGTGGCTTCACCTATAATCGTGCTCCCAACCAACTTGTACAGACTTCTTGTATTATGTCCCTTTATTAACACCATTGCACCTCTGGTGACCTTGATTACACCGCCGGTTGCGGTGAATGTGCACCCGTTCGTATCTAAAACCCCAAGGATATTAAATTTTTCTTCAGATCTGAGACATAGCTGACATTATTTAGAGTCTATATGGCTCCATCAAACATCCTTACCTTAATGGTTCCTATTTCGTTGGCCTTGCATGCTGTGTCATTCTCCATTAAAACACTTCCACCATCATAGGACTTGTAGGAATCAAACCTAGTCTTATCCGGGCACATGTGATACAAACATCCTAAATCGAGTATCCATGTATCCGAGAGATGACTTGTACCTGAAGAGACCGAGAGGGGGTCTCCTTCTGAGCTTTCTTCTACTACATTAGCTAATTCATTCGTGTTATTTTTACCATTGCTTTCCAAGTCATCTTTCTGTTTTTTACAATCACTCTTGAAGTGCCCTTTTATGCCACAATAGAAGCTTCCGTCCTTAGCCTTTGATTTAAGTCTAGAATTTTTCTTCATGTTAGATCGAGATCGCTCCACGGATCTCTCATGTCCCTGGCCCTCTTTCTTGACTAACCCTTTTGCCTAGGAATTTTCATCGCTTGGTTTCTTCCTCATCTCATTAGACATGAGAGTAGCGGTGACTTCCTCCGTCTTCAGAGTACTCTTCCCATATAGCAAGTAGTAACGAGATAGTCGTATGATGTGGGAAGCTATGCTAGAAGTAGCAACGTTTTATCTTCATTCTAGATCGTCTATCCGAGCCTTAACAACTCGCTATATATCTTCATAAACAGTTTGTGTGCTCCAAAAGATCAGATCCTTCTTTAATCCATAGCTTGAAAAGTTGTTTCTTCATAAACAACTTATTGGTGAAAGACTTTGCCATGTATAAATCTTCTAGTTTCTTCAACATTTCTCGGGGAGATTCCTCATTCATAACGTTGTATATGACTTCATCAGATAGACATAAATGGATGGTGCTCATAGCCTTCTCCCCGAGTTTGTGGTACTCATCATTCGATATCTTCTCCAGTTTAGTCTCCAACAACGCCTTGCTCAACCCTTGTAATACTAAAATATTCTAAACCTTCCGCTGTCACAAAGTAAAATTGTCCTTTCCGTCGAATTTCTGTATATTGAACTTCGACCTTGACATCTTTGTTGATCAATTTTTGAACGTCCTTAAACCTGACTATCTGATACCATTTTATTGAAATTCTGAGCCCTTAACAACCCAGATCAACCCTAAGTATTAGAAATTCAGATCTAATACCACTGTTAATTTGTGCGCTTTGCAGAAGCACGTTCAATGAAGAGAGAACAATCTAAATAAACAATAACCAAACAAAGCAATCACACAAACACAAGATATTTAATGTGAACAACCCTTGCGGGAAAAAAACTATGACACAAAGCGATATAAATCCACCATAATCAAAACCTTTGAGTACACCACTCACTTTCTTCGATTACAGACAAAATTCAAATCTCTCCTTGTGATGCGCACCTCCAAGAAACCCTAGATCCTTTGAGAAAATCCATTACCAAGCCCTTACAAGTGTAGAAACACTCTCCCTTAGCAAAACCCTTGCCCCTTGGAAGAAAACACTTGTCAGTACATGCCCTAATTTAGAATTAGGCTTAATACCCTTACACAAAAACGCGTAAATCATCGATCGCACCTTCGTTCGACGGAGCTATCAATAAAGACTCTCAATCAATCGAAACAATCTTTAGTTGACCAGGAACATCACAACGTCGTTCAGTCGACTCTTGAATTTGTCAATCGACCAAACTACACTAGAGGTAGAATCCAAGGCATCCTGCATAACAAGATGTTCCGAGCCTTTTGCTTTAAAACCCTCGGGCTGTAATTTGAGCTCGGTAAAAATTATGGGTGGACACCTCTCCAAATCATTTCCTTTGGTGTGGCCCGGGCCTAGTTTGAGATTAGTCTAATGGTCGGAGTGGATCTTACATAAACATTATGGTGGCCCTGTCAAAATCAAGAGGGGCGTGCGCAATTCCCTTTCTTTGTTAAAAGGGAATTTTACAAAAGAACTACATAATCAATATGAAATTTACATTTTAGTACCCTTTTTAAAAAGGTCTTCAAAAAGCTACCTAATTAGTCGATATAATTATCGTTCCATTGCCCATTACCTAATTAATATGGAATTTATATTTCGATGCCCTTTTTAAAAGGTGTTAAAAAAGTTACCTCATTAATCGATATAATTATCATTCCACTGCTTTCCAATCTTGCGAGCAAATGAGCGGAGGCTTTGGTGGGCCCCACCATGATGTTTATGTAAGATTCACCTCGACCAAAATTCACCTCGACCACCAAGTGCGTTATCCCATGTTAGGCCAAGGGCCTAAAAATCAACTCCATCTGCGATACAAAAATTCAATCCATACATTAAACGTCACACCAAAATTTAGGCCCGGGGTCTAAAATTCAGGCCCATCTGTAGTTCAAGTGGGCCATACAAAGGGAAACAATTTATAGGATGATTGTTACCTTGTACACTATTTTCAATAATGTGGTCTACTTGAATCATGGATGTGGGTGATTTTTGTGCCTCTTGCATAACATGAGGTGACTCACTTGGTGGTTGAGGTAGATTTTACATAAATATCACGGTATGATTTGCCTAAGCAGCTGCCTCATTTGCTCGCACGTTATAGACAAATTAGTGGAGACCAGCTCAGCTATTAAAAATTGTACACGGACACCCATTAGACTCTCGAGATCATCTGATCGAGAGTCGAAGATTGGGAAGGTACGGAAGAACCCATTAGACTCTCGAGATCATCTGATCAAGAGTCGCAGATCGGGTAAGTGCGGGATGCCCATCCGACTCTCGAGATCATATGCTCGAGAGTCGTAGGATGGATAAATACGGAGCACCTATTCGCAAGGCTTCGAGCTCCCCTAGCCGATGGTCAGATAAAGCGAAGCAAAGATTCCCTTCTTGAATAGCGAGCAGACCTTCTCACAAGTCGTTGAAAGGTGTTACGTCAGAATGAGCAAGCACTGGACTTGCGACCATGTTCCAACTTGCGAACAGCTTTTTTGTGGTTACACCTCTTAACCTTCAGTACCAGCACCCGATTCCTGTTGAGCAGCTTGTCCAATCCCTTTGCGATGCTAGGCAGGGCTACACCCAGTTCGGTGGTTTCCGTCTCATCGGCGTCTCCTTCCTTTTCGCTGGCTATGACTCCAACTACGGTTTCCAGCTCTACATGAGTGATCAGCGCTATTACTACGCCTACCGGCAGCCCGTATAGGTCGGTTTTTGGGCTTATCTTCTCGGGTGGTTCCGGATCTCAAGGGATTGCCATCAAGGGACTTGATTGCCAAAATAAGTTATTGGGTTGGATCTCGTCTCCAAAGATGAGGATCTTATCCCACGAAATCAGCAAGATCTCAGTATCGTACACGAGATCAGCGGGATCTCGATATCTTGCGTAACAGATTGAACCGCTTCAGATCTATATAAATGGACGACTCCATTAAGGGAAAGGTACACACACTATTCGATCTCTGTCCCGTTTTGCCTGGCTATTCTTCTTGCTTTGGCCTGACTTAAGCATCGGAGGGCTAACGGCTGGACCCCAGCCACCCTTAGTTGCTGTCTGTCCTTTTTCAGGTTTGGCGGAAGAAGTCTCTGTTGGAGAGAAGGCGAACGTCCGGAGGATCCTATTACAAAATCTGACATCAACACACGCCCACATAACCAATCGTTAAAGAAATGTAACGAAACAATAATTATATTGATTACTAACTTAGCTTTGAGAAAAAAAAGGCATAAGAATATAAATTTTATATTAATTAGATAGTTGTTTTTTTTTTTAAATAAAATTTCCTTTCCTAAATAATCTCTTTGTTATTCGAGAGGATGCTGGGACTTGATTTTTAGTGGCGACTCACCTATGGACGGTGGATCTGCGAAGGTGGGTTACGCTCACATGTGCTTCTCACTTCTAAGGGAGGCATGCGTGATCTAATTGAGATGTGAGGGGATATTATATTTGACTGGAGTCATCACTATCTAGTTACTCCGATTTCACAGTTGGCTAGACCCTGTAGAAACATTAGGAGAGGGATTCTAAAAGTTCTCTATCCAAAAACGACTCATCAATCTGTGATTTGAAATTCAAGGTAAGGGACTATGGTTACAAAGAGGGAAGGTATTAGGCACCCTCTTTGCCTGTATAAATACACGGTCTTTACTTTACATGATTAAATGAAAGATGAAGGATTATGGTCAACTCTCGTATATACTAATGATGCTTAAGGTGCTGTTTGGTAAACTGAAGAATAAGGTATGAAAATTAATTTAAGAACCGAAAACTTAAAGTGCTGAATTTTAGTACTTATAAGTATCGAAAAATCTGTTTGGTAATTTATTTGAAGAAGTCTTGATATATGAAATTAAGCACCTTTTTTTACAAAAAATCGTTTGGTAAATATAGATCCTAAATGTCTGAAAATTGACAATTTGCCATATTTGCCCCTATTATCCCAATAGCCAGTTAGATAATCACAACCACCTATCGATGATGTTCAATTTCCACTTTTCCTGTGTTGCGGTCCACCTAAGATTTGGATTGGCCTCTTCTTCTTCTTCTTCTTCTTCTTCTTCTTCTTCTTCTTCTTCTTTTTTGCCCTAAAATAAGCTGACATAATGGATAGATAACATGAATAAAATATATGCATCGTGGTAGGGCCCACGGAACATTGCATTACATGTCTGTGTGACCTACTCAATGGATGGATAGATGATGTTTGTGTTTTCCTTTCATCCATGTCTGTATGACCTACTCAACAAGTTAGATAGGAAATAAATATTAAAGTGGGCCCTAGGAAGTTTTTAATGGTGGGCATATAATCGCCACTTTTCTTATGTTGTGGTCCTCCTATGATTTAGATTGGCCACTTTTTCGTTCTCATGCCTTAAAAATAAGCTGGAAAAATGGACGGATGGTGTGAATAAACACATACATTATGGTGGGGTCCACAGAGCACCACCATATTCAATCCATGTAACATATGCTTGTCGTTCCCTCAAGATGCCTATAAATTATATATGCCTTCTGGGCCATCCCAAAAAAAATGAGATGACCCACCTTGATGTCAATGAGAAATCCACGTTGTCCCACCAAATTTTCAGCTTATTTAAGGGCATGAGCCCAAAAATGAAGTAGATCCAAATCTTAGGTAGACCACACCACAGAAAATAGTGGTGATTGAATGCCCAACCATTAAAACTACCTAGGGCCCACCCTAATGTTTGTTGTCAAATCCAACCCGTTGATAAGGTCAAACGGACCTAGATTAAGGTATAATACAAAAATCAAATTGATCCAAAATTTTATGGCCCATAATAAGTTTTTAATGGTCAGTCACCACATTTTTCAGTGGTGAGGGTCTACCCGAGATTTGGATCTAATTAATCAAGTACTAAAATGAAATGTAAAAGTGAATGGACACCATGAATATACAACCAAGTCATCAAGGTGGGCCCCATACGGTCAGGGTAACACCCACTAACCTGTTACCTAGGTAACATCTAATCTGCTCCCGTCACATGCATTCCTCGAACACAATTGGCTATTGTGTTGACATGGCAAAGTTCTATGGGTCCCACACCATGATGTATGTATTAGGTCTGCATTGTTCATCCATTTATTCATATCATTTTAGGTCAGGAGCTAAAAAATAGGCAGATTTAAAGCTCAATAGTAGGCAAAATGGTTGAACCGTAGACATTTCTTTCGCCACTTTCCCTCTCGTATGGCCCACTTGAGTTTTGGATCCACCTCATTTTTTGTCTCATGTCCTAAAATGAGCTGGAAAAATGGATGGATGGGGTGGATTTCTCACAAACATCATGATGGCCTCACCTAACTTTCTAGTACAAGAACCTGCTGCCAGAGCCTTTAGTAGGAAATCTGCATCAATAGCCTGTCATAACGTGTTGACGTAGGAAAGTCCTGTAGGCCCCACCATGATGTATATATTGTATCCACACCGTTCATCCATTTTTTCAGATCATTTTAGGTTATGAGCTAAAAAATGATGCAGATCCAAAGCTCAATTGGACCACTCTATAGAAAACAGTGGGGATTGAATGCCTAACATTGAAAACTTCTTGGGGGCCACAGAAGTTTTAGATCAAGATGATATTTTTATTTTCCCTTCTTCCAGGTCTGTATGACCTTATGAACAGATTTGATGGAAAATAAACATCATGGTGGGCCCTAAGAAGGTTTCAATGGTGGGTATCATTATCCCCACAATTTTTTGTCAAGGGTTTACTCGAGCTTTGGGTCCGTCTCATTTTTTGGCTCATGCCCTAAAACAATTTAGCAAAATGGATGGACGGTGTGGATATAACACATACATCATGATGTGGCCCAAAAACTTTGCCATATCAACATGTCCCCAATGGTACACAATTAGCCTCGTGAAAGCAAAGGTTATCCTGACGAAGGGTCAAATTTTCATTTATGAAAAAGATTTAAATCAAAATTACTTACTGGATTCAGTGTTAAGTGTTAAGCCAAAGGAGGAAAGCTTTAAAAAATCCAATTTTTTAGTGAAATTCGAGATTAAGCACTTACCAAATTTACCAAACAATCTGAATCTCGGAAATCACTGAAAATAGGCTAGTTCAGTTATAAGTGTTGGAAATAAGTTTTACCAAACATGCCCTAAGTGTGTATATTGCAGTGTTAATGCATCCTCACTAATAAGCGGTAGCCCGGGTAAGATAAATCTACCCTGACTGACTAACTTGCCAAAGAATAGTAATCAGTTAACCACAAATTTTATGGGCAGGATCCGATAACTTGACAAGACACAAAGCACACACTTAAGTCGACTATGATAGTCAAGTGGGTCCCAGCACATCGGGCACCCATGCCATTAATATCATCTGCGAAGAATCTCGTCTTCATCCAGTCTAGTTTATTCATGCCATTGACTCTCGTTCAGAGTTCGAGCTCCTCATCTTGCAAGAGACACCTCCAGACAGTCTAATCTCAGAGCCCATCATCTTGCAAGATGCACCCCTCAGCAATCCAATTTCAAAGCCCCTCACCCTACAATGGGCACCTTTAGCCAATCCAATCTTAGCTCCCCTAAATATACAAAGGGGCATCTCTAATCAGTCTAGTTTTAACGTCCTTAAATATATAAGGAGTATCTTCAGTTAGTCCAGTCTCTGCATCCTCTATCTTGATCGATCTCTGTTCCATATAATCGGGCTATCTTTTCAACCCTTCACTAAAGGGTTAAGTACATCATCAGAGATGGGGCACTCACCATCCTTTCAGATCCTGAAGAAATCTTCTTAATAGAAGCAACTAACCATTAAGAGCTAGATATCCTGGTGATAGGTGTACAATGCTCCAATGAGGACATCCCATACCATAATCTTAAGTTTGAGACTGTGAATTACACTCTTGCATGTCCCATCGAATCAAACTATTTCTTCTCTCTACTTGCCAAATTCTTTATTATCAACTCAAATATCAAGAGAATATGGGCATGTGAGGACTAAGATATCAACCTCATATAGGTGAAAAACCAAAGCACAGATGTATCAGAAGAGGACGAGGTTGGAAAGAGGAGGATGATCCTTTCATCTACACACCAATAAGATTCATGAAATAAAGGATTATTTATTCGATTGCAGGCCAAACTACGCCTTAGGGGACTAGATGAGTGGATTGATGTTGAGCTCTGAATTGTGCATAATCTAACCCCAATTCATCACACATTATGCATGACTTATATGTTTAAAAACTTATCTAATGTATGCTTTTGTGATTGTAGGAATGGGAGAGAGACTTCACAAAATTGATGGTAAAAGATCTTCCTAATACATGTTGAAGATCAAAGGAAGAAAGACTAAGAATGGAAGAAAGAATCCATGGAAGATGGAATTGAAAGATAAAGAAAAACATTGAAGAAATCATGTTAAAAGACCTGGAAGGGCCAGAAAAGCCAAAGTGCAGAGCTGCAGGGCTAGAAAAGTAATATGCAGAAAGTTGCAGTTCTGTAGATTGATCTAGAGATTGATCCAGCGATTGATCGCCCAACCTGTAAATCAATCGACAAAATGCTGATTTTGGCAGATTTATTGCTGGACTAAAGTATGGATTATCGATTGATTTCCCTAGCCTAAGCGATTGATCGCTCAGCCTGAGTGATTGATTGACAGAGCCTGCAGATCAATCAACAGAATGCAGATTTTTGAAGATTTGTTGCTGGAACTCTCTAGACACTTTTTGGACCTAGCGATCAATCGCCCAACCACTTGCGATTGATTGCCTGACCGCCTAGATGTCTAGATTGTAGTTTTTACAGTTGGCCCGAAAAGTCGATTGATCGCCCAGCCCAACCGATCAATTGCCCAGACCCAAAAATAGAAATTTCTAAGTCTAGCTTTTGGTTTTCTCTGCGCAATGCATAACTTGTAGGCAGATTCTCGAAGATTCTTTGTTTGTGGAGTGTGAAAGCTATAAAAGCAGACCTTCACTTCATTCCTAGGGCATTTAGCAACATGGGGATCAAAGAGATCAAGACCTAGGAGGCTCTCTAGCCTCCTAGAACTAGTTTTTCTTTCTTTTCTTAGTTCTAGTTTTAGTTCTTTTATATTTTCTTTTAGTTAACTCTTAGCTATAGCTAGAGGGGAAGCTTGTAGTTTCTTAGATGTCTTAATTCATTTTTAAGGTTTCAAGTTTGGATTTAATGTTGAACAATGGTTTGCTTAAGTTTAAATGAAGTTATAAGTTAGTTTTTCTTAATCTTATGATGAGTCATGGATGTTTGGAAGAATTATACTTAGTTACTTAGTTATTTTGTAAGATCTACACCTGTACGCTTCAAGGAATTGAATTCAGTTGCTCTAGAGATTGGTTCTTCATGAGGGAACTTCAAACTAAAGTTCTATCTTTAGAAGAAATATGAGATATGTGTTGAACAACTTTGTGATTTGAATCAAGTTCAAATTATGATATTAGTTAAATCTAGTGACAGGATTTGATGTTTATTATAGTTGTGATCTTAATCTATTGGAACTAGGATTGGCCTATGCAATTGAGTGTGCCCAATTCCTAACTTGAATTGAGGGAGTCATGTTGATGAACAACACATGTGTTGAATTGTTTTGATGTTATAACCGCTCCATGATCCGACTAGATAGGATTGAATTCCAATTCTAGTTGCGTAATTGAGAAACCTATGCGAATTATGCATTAAGGATAGCTAGAAGTGGACTCTTGATGCTCTAGTCTCTCTTACTTACCAGATTTGCTTACTTAGTTCTAAACACCTGATTTCCTAAACCTTCTAAATTGAAGTTATTAGAATAGTTGAAGTGTTTACCTTTTCCCTGTGGATCGACTTCGGTCTTATCGAGATTAGTACTACATTGCAGCCTTGCACTTGAGGTGAGTGAACAATTGAGCCTAGCTAAGCTACCTGATGAAGATTCAGACAAGGTGTAGGAATTGCCCTTGATTGACTGCACTGCAGTCTTAGTCCCACTAGAGCCGAAAGAATCTAAAGAGTCGTAATGCATTAGGGATGAGTCGGGAGAAATTGTATTCGACACCAACTCAAGAGTTCAGTCCTAAATTTATCATGACGCTTGGGCACAACAGTGAGGGCCCATTTACAAATCCCTCTAAGGGGGAGTGTAGGGCAATGGTTAGTTCACAGACCCCATGACAATATAATAAAAGCCGAAGTAAGTAGTGCTTGGCTCCCCGAGTTGAATCAGGTAATCTCGGTTCACATCGTTGTCTTTCTCATAAAAATTAGAAGATTCAGAAAAAGAAGAAACACCAAATATTTCAAAACAATTTTAAAAACCCAGATATTTACAAAAATCCTAAAAAAAATAGAAAATACATAAATTTCTTAAACAATAGAAAATTTTAAAGACAAAAAAATTTAAAATTTTCTTTTTCCAAGATCTTAAGTAATAATGTACCAAGTTTGTTTGTTAAAGAACTTGAGTTTGAAGTCGACACATACGATTTTAATATAGAGTTAGACTTCGAACTCATGAGTTTGGACAAAGCCTAGGATGAAGAAGATAGTGATCCAACTCTCGAGCTAGAGGATTCCTTTAGAAAGTTCGAAACAAAAGCCAATGTTATTACGAATGATTTGGAAATTGTGAACTTGGGATCTTCAAGTTTTCCAAAGAAGTACGCATCGAGAGATTCTTGCTTCTTGAATACAAGCAAAGGATGACAAAATTACTCAGACCAAGGCTATCCAACCTCACGTTCTGCTATGAAGGCATGTCTAGACTCAATGAAAAGCTAGTCATAACCATCTGCTATGAAGACGGAAGTCAAGCCCATTAAGCAGAAGTTGTTAAGATCATTTCTGAGGTCCATGATAGAGTATGTGGTCTGTGCATAAACAAACATGAGCATGTGATGCCTAAGAAGAACTTGCGACTTAGTTATTATTGGTGAACGATGGAAATAGGCTGTTGCTAGTATATCAGGAAGTGCTTTAGGTATTCGAAGCTCGCAGAATAGAACCATGTGCATGCTTCGAGACTTTACAACCTGATAACACCCTAGCCCTTTTTATGTGGGGATGTTGACATCATCAAAAGAGTGAACACGAAGGCATCCGATGGTCTTGAGTACATTCTTATGGTAGACAACCACTTTGCATCGAAAGAAAAATAACATATCTAAGCAAAACGGGTGAGGTAAAAACTCGAAAAGGTGCCTTGAGTAAAAACAAAGGGCACGTAGTAGACTTGGTGAAAACTTGAAAAGGCATCGAGGGTAAAAAGGTACAACTGCCAAGGAGTAGGCAAAAGCAAAAACCAGGGATGTGGTGAAAATTCGAAAGGGCGCCATGAAAAAAATGATGGGAAAGTCAGACGTAGTGAATCCAAAAGGGCGCTATGGGTAATAATGTCTAGGAAAGAAAAGAAAAGAAAAAAACAAAATGCAAGTACATGAGAAGCTCGAGCTACAAGAAAAATGAGGAAATGTAGGAAAAAATCAATCATGGATTGAAATTCCTTCAGGTTCTGCCTAAATCCAAGGGGTAGGGCACTAGTATGCCCTACTCTTAGGAAATCGAGATCCTTAGTAAATAACTCAGAATACTAAATTCTACATAGGCTGAGTCAAATGCTCTGATTTCATCATCCCGGTACAAAATCCAAACACATGCACACACAGACAAGCACGGTACAAAAATTTTCATCCCTTTTATTTGATTTTCGTTTCATGCATGAAGTTTCATTTCCTTAGGAAAAGTTTTCCTTTTTCAGCCATTCACGTACGAAAGACAAAGGTATGTATGGTTTCTTATAAATAAAATCTTCGATCTCCTAATCCTCTGGTCACTTCTTGTAAGTGACCACCTCCTAATCATCTTCACTCAAAAGGTAAATATCTCTCCCGATACTTTAATTCCTTGATTCCTTAGCCAATTCTCTCATTTTTCTATTATAGGTACAAGAACTCCTCCCACAAATTGCGAATCCAAAAGGTAAGAAAGGTCTAACCATTCAAACAGTGGGATGGGCTTAATCTTCAAGCATGACCAGTGAGGGGCATAATCCATCAAAAGAATGCAAATGCAAGTAAATGAGAAAAGTTACCAAAGCCCATCCATGCCATCTATCATGGCCATCTCCTCCACAATATCTTTCCCAACATGATCCGGACCGTCAAGCATCATCATCTTAACATTTGGACCATGAAATACATCATCAAAAGGTCCGATTGTGTTAATGCCAAGATCACCAAGGATAGCCTCCCCAAAATCCCAAAATCCCCCATCAAGTGAGTCATTGTACAAAAACCAATCCAAACCATCAATTACCCAATCCCCTCCAAATCTATCATCCAAGGCTTCCCCAAGACCCATCTCACCTCCGTTAATGGTGGGTAGGTTCCCCACATCAATAACATTAACCTCATCTACATCTACCCGATCATCAAGCCCTACCAACCCACCATTAATGGCCTCATTTAAGAGACCTGCAAATATACTTCTTCTTCCTCCAAGCTCCCCACATAAGGAGCTACAAAGAGCCTCACCTCTCACCTCAAGATTAAGCCCCAAAACCCCATCATTAATAGTCACACTTGCATGGGAATTTCCCCCATCATTAGCCATGGGAAAAGACAAGAGGGAAGGAGAGACAAGAGAAGGAAGAGATAAGGGGAAAGAAGAAACGATGGAAGAAGGGGGGCAAAAGGGATTTTTCAGAGAGTCAGTAGGCGATCAAATGATGCATAAGAGGATTTTTGCGAGCTAGGAAAAAACCCCGCCCATTGGAATAAAAGACAGAGCTAGGTGGTACCCGAAGTATCACTGAATTACCGTCCCGCCTTGAGAGTTGTGGTATGTCCCCCTGTTGGTCGAAATTTTCGCTAGTGACAAAATAATGGTCAGGTGACGTGGCAAGTGGTATTCAAAGTATCACCACAGAGTCTGATTGAGCTAAAATTTGAACGATGACCTCCTCCGACCCTTAGAAATTGGAAAGAACTAGTTTTGCAAGAAAGAATATCCTCCAATCAATGCAATCATCATAGGCCCCACAGTCCAAATCAGGAGCCCACAAGCAAATTCAAGCAAATTCCATGTGTATAAAAAGGTAGAAAAGTTGAACAAAGAAGAATGAGAAGATAACAAGGAGGATGAGATAAGATGGAAAAGTGAGAGGTTGAGATGAGAAAATGGAGAGAAGGAAGGAAGAAAGGTGAGATATATAGAAAAGAGAAAAAAAATAAGGGAAATAAAGTAAAATAAAAAATATTTTTTAATAAAAATTGGTCTCAATCGTGACTGTTGGGTCGCGAGACAATGGATCAGATCATTTTAAAAAAAAAATCTCGATTGCTATCGTTAGAATGTGAAATGACAGACTGGATCACTTACAAAAAATTACAAAAAAAATATTTCAATAAAAACCGATCATGATCGCAACTGTTGGATCATGAAATGATAGATCGGATTATCTTTTGAAAAACTACACACACACACACACACACACACACACACACACACACACACACACACACACACACACATCTCCAGCGGAACTGATCTCGATCATAACCGTTGGATTGTGAAACGACGGATTGGATCCTTTTAAATAAATCACAAAAAATGTATTTCAATAAAATTGATCCTGATTGTAGCTGCTACAATCCGAAGATCGCACACCCAAGTGCAGGTAGCGTAGTAAATACTCAATGAGACCGAGGTCGAACCACAAGGATTGGGGGTTAAAAACACTTATAGAATTAGTTTAGATGGGAGAGATGAAATCTGATTTTTATCCACAAGAGTGGAGCAAGGTATGTGTGCGATGATAAACAAGAATAGAAAAAGGGCTAAGGCTTCGGGGATCCACTTTTGATTAATATACAATGTTTAATTCATTGATTCAATTATAACTTAATTGGAATCGAATAAAGATCTGTTCCAATCAGAAGATTAAACTGTTAAACCACTTGCGTATTTCAAAGGATAGAGATATTAACAGATTGATTTGACCATGAAACACTCGTTAATTGATCACAAGGAATTCCAAGCATCCACTGTGTCAGGAGTTGACAAGGGATCAATGAATTATACAGATCAATAACTTTGCCAAAATAGGTTAATAGATTGAAGATCACAAATTTATAAGATCAAATGCATATTTACAAGATATGAGTCTTTGATTGATCGATCCAACCGTTAACATTTCGTTAATCGATCATAGGGAATTTAAAGCATCCACCGTGCTCGAAATATATAGTGGATCAATGGATTTTACAGATCGATAACTTATCTGCACTAGCTCATTGACCGTAGGGAATTCTAAGCATCCATTGTGCCCCTAGTCTACAAAGGATAAAAAAAAACTTTATCGATCATGAACTAGCTAATTGATTTACAAGGGATTCCAAGCATCCATCGTGCCCGGAGTCTACAATGGATCAAGAGGCCATGCACATCAATAGCTTCTGCTGAGGTAGATAATCACATCAATCAATCAAGAAGAATTTTGACATTCATACCACTATTATTGAACTATGAAAATCAAACCTTGTAATTTCACCAAAGGCTTCATTCTTAGCCTTAGCTAGAGGTTTAGCCAACCATTACACAATGGAAGACTAACTCTAAAAAAGAAACTAAAATTTTGCACTGTTGGGGCTCAAAATATTACCAATGATAAAAGAAGTGACGACTCCAATACATCAGTAAAAGTCAACAACAGGCCTAAAAGCAGTCAGAAAAGCAGTAGAGCATCGGTACGGTCCTAGCTCGAGCAGCTCGCGCAATCACACCCAGAACTGAAATCTGTCATTTCGAAGTTGATCTGGACATGATTATTAATGCCAAATGATTCCTAATGCCCAAAAACCCCTAACCTCCGAATTGGATGCTGTGCGATGCATATTTCCACTTGCGTACCCCAAGTACGTTTTTCCCCTAGTAGGAGCTGACTGGATTCGAATTGAGAAGGAACTACCGAAATTAATAACATTTGACCATTCGCCAGCCGACCCATTCATTTAGCAACATAATTAAAGGCTAAAAGTGTTATGGCGTCAGTGACTTTGATCCCCGAAAAGGTACATGTCCATTGGAGTGAACTGGTCGAAGCCTGAAACCTGAATTTTTTTAAGTATTAGAACAAATATCAATGAAGAGCTTACTTCTAGTCAGAGGAAGTGTGGACCCTCTCCGTTTCCGTGCTCCCGACAACGTTCTCCTTTCCCTTTCGGAAAAAGAAGAAGAGGTGCGTGCGTGCGAATCGCCGTTTATGCCACTGACTTGCCTCGTTCTCGAGGGCTTTGTTTGGTTGTCGTGTTAAGCTGAATGTGTTTAGATGAGTTTATGTAAGACCAGAGTCGCCACTAGCCAGTTACTTCGAATTTACAGTCGGTTAGACCCCGTAGAAACGTTAGAGAAGGGAATCCGAAAATTTCTTCCTCTAAAATGACTCCTTTTGATCTGCAGGCAGAGATTCGAGGTAAGGGATCACGGTTACAGGGTGGGAAGAGGTTAAGCACCCCACACACTGCCCGTACCGGAGTACGGTCTCTACTTCACAGAATCGAACTAATACTTGAAAGTCTGTTTTAATCTTCGCACATTCTCACAGATGACATGATGCATGAATGCAGGTCTGAACAGTAAGAGTTTCTGATGGGCAGGTTCCACTAACAGGAAAGCCCAGAGCATACGCTCAAATTGACAGGTGCTTTATGCGGAATGCATGCTGTGTGTTTGAATGATCAAAGTGCTTGTAGTGATATGTACATGAATGCAAGTCTGAATAGTAAGAGTTTCTGATGGGCAGGTTCCACTAACAGGCAAGCCCAGAGCATACGCTCGAACTGACAGGTACTTTATGCGAGATGCATGCAGTGTGTTTGAATAATCAAAGTGCTTGTAGTGAAGCAGGGGGGTTGGAAGAAAAGTAAATGTTGCACTTATGCTAGATGCGAATTAGATGATGCTGGAAAAAGAGTAGCTAGATGGACGGGGGTGTCGCAAGGTTTGCTTCGAGTGGCTGGATCAAGACTTGGATGGCTTGGGAGACTTGGACCAGTGGTCAGGCTGGGCTGGACCAGGGCTAGGCTCTCCTCACTCGGGCTCTCCTTGGTGAAAAAGTGGGCTAAAAGGGTGGAGAAGGACTCGGAACGGACGGGATCTCACTGGGCTTGAAGGCTTGTTTAAATGAGAAGGGGCAGGGGGTATTTATAGCAGCGGGCAGTGGCAGTTCCTGTAAATAAGTTTGGGCGGCACCCAGGGGGCCGCCTGTACGGACGTTCTCGGGATCCCGCGGGCAGTACGGACATGCTTCGGGGCTGCTGCTTCGAACTCAGTTAGTTGACTCGGTGGGTTGACTCTGCGGGTTGACTCAGTGGGTTGACTAGGTGTTTTGACTCGACGTTTTGATTGGGTGGGTTGACTCGGTGATTTGACTCAGCGGGTTGACTTAGTGAGTTTGACTTTTTTAGGATTTTTTGACTGGTTTTTCTTATGGAGGGTTTTTCAGGCTGCTGTTTAGGGGTGAGTTGGGCTATAGATTGGGGCTTACAAGGGTGAGTTTGGCTGAGTTTGGACATGGGATTTGGGGGTATGGTCCTCCATATCCAGCTATCTCTACCAATAGTGTAGCCGAAGGTGGGGTGTCTACAGATGCCCCTCTTTGGCAGAGGTTGCGTGCAACCGAATGCCAAAGTGAATAGACACCCCACTTCTAACCCGGTCATTCATAGATCATTGTCTGAAATCTTTGCTTGGCTTTGCATCTGCGTCAGTTGATCATCTGGAAATTGATCATTCGCACATACCGCTGGAGTTTGGAGAAAACGTTGCGATTGTCCCTGCAGTTTACTGCAACCTGGGTATCCAATCGCAACCCTTCCATTCCCGATCGGTACTAACATCGGAAAGGTATAGCAGAGCCTCTGCGTCGTAGTCTTACGAGGATACTGATCCTGTGATTGATTGTATGATGTTTTCCCGGATCACTCCAGGAGTACTTGTTTCGCTTGATTGTCAAAGTGGTTAGATGCCCTGCGTCGTAGTCTTACGGGATTCTATTACGCCGACTTGGAATCAGTCAAGGTACTTCAGGCATCCACACCTAGGTATGTGCGGGTGGACTTTTCCCACCCGATCTGCTGGTTTTGATGCTTGGTTTGTAATTCATTCTTTCCTAGATTGTGGTCTGGAATCCTCGTTGTCCTTTGTATCTGAGTCAGTTGATTGTTTGGAAATTGATAACTTGCACATACCGCGGGAGTTTGGAGAAAACGTTGCGATTGTCCCTGCAGTTTGCTACAACCTGGGTACCCAATCGCAACCCTTCCATTCCTGATCGGTACTAACATCGGAAAGGTACAGCAGAGCCTCCGCGTCATAGTTTTACAAGGTTGCTGACCCTGAGATTGATTGTGGTGTTTGATGTTTTCCCGGATCACTCCAGGAGTACTTGTTTCGCTTGACTGTCAAAGTGGTTAGATGCCCTGCGTCGTAGTCTTACGGGATTTTACTACGCCGACTTGGAATCAGTCAAGGTACTTCAGGCATCCATGCCTAGGTATGTGCAGGTGAACTCTTTCCACCCGATCTGCTGATTTTGATACTTGGGTTACAATTCATCGTTTCCACCTGTTCAAATGGTTTGTTTGATCGAACCTTTTTGGCTTTCATCTTTTCGTATCTTGGCATGTGGTACGACTGCACTGACACTGGAGTTCAGTTCGACCGTACTTTGAGTGCATTGGATCCGATGGTCTCCGGGGAAACCGCGAGGCATCGGATCTTATTTAATTTTTGCGTCGGCTCCTACTGGAAAAATGTTTTTTTTGGATTTTTGAAAAGATACCCACTCTGGGGAGTGATACTCTGTGGGGTTTTTATTTTGCAAATAAGAATATTTTTTTATCTTTTTGAAAAGGAAATTTGGCTTACACTTGCCTCCACTAGGGGTGCCTGTTGGGTCTTTGGCTAACCGACTTTTATTTTGAAAGCAGGTAAACATGATGATTGATGCAATGGATGCTGATGCATGGAGATGCATATTTGATGATGAATACATGGTTTGGCTCATTCTCTTTCCATTCGACGATTTTGCTTTTGCTGGAGATGCAGAGAACTTTGAGCTTATTGCTTGCAGGGTTGTGCTTCTCTAGGGATTTTCTTTTTTATACAGGTGTTTAGTCAGCGGATTGGTCAAGATCCCGACCCGTGGTCGATCAGGTCCATCGTCCCAAGATGCTGTTTCTTTGCTAATGGGAATGGACGAAGGATGTTATTAGACTTCAAGATGTTTTTCTGAGCATAAATGTGATTGAGACGGTGCTTGGTCGCCAATTTTGGTCAAGATTCCAATTTATGGGTGATCGGATCCGTCATCCCAAACTGCGAAATGAGTGAGCGGAATTCGATACTCCTGAAATGCAGTGCTGGAGATAGTGACAATTTTTGTGATTTTTGCAGATATTTGGTTCAAATCTTTACCTTAGTCAAGATAAGGATCGGTTATTGAAAACAAAGGAAATATTTTTGTGATTTTGAAAATGTCTGGTTTGAAAGCAAGGGAAATATTTTTTTGTGATTTTTGAAAGGTGATTTTGCAATGTTTTGGTATTTTCCTGATTTTTCTGAAATGCGGGGAAAAGTATGGAATTTTCATCCATTTCCAACTTCTACTGCTGGTAAGGCACCCGATCTATTTTACGTCAGCGAGCAAGACGAGTCTCACACAGTTAAGTGCCGTAGTTTTACATCTTCGGATGAGGGAATTTTGAGGGTTTTCAGTCAACACACCCACAAAGTTGATGTTCCTCATGTGCAATGCACATAGACCACGTATTGTCCGACGGACTCCTTCGGCCACAAAATGAGCCACATCCTCACATTTCCCTTTGTCAATCCAGTTAGGGGCCTTACGTTGCTCACAATTCCGTGAGGGTGCGCTTCACCTCCCAACTGCCTTAATCCCCTTCATGAGTTTTAGGAACAGGGAACATCCATCAGATTCAACAGCGACTTCCAAATCAAGGTTGCCTATCACGGTGCGTTCAACACGAACAAGGTAGCGGAGTTCTGCCCGCCTCAGCCTTTACCTGTTTTAGAAGATTCCGGACACCTGTACGATTTCGTGTCAGCCATGTCCGGAATAGGTTTAGGAAAGAAAGCCCCCGAGAAGTTAATCCCAGTGTAGTTTTATGTCTTCGGACCGCTGGAGATAAATTTGGGCAGTTGAAATTGATGGTGAAATTTTATTTTTATTTTTATTTTTATTTTTTTTGTTGAAAAGGTTCCAGACTTCAACTCAAGTGATCGAGATTGACACTGGTTTTTATGGAAAGCTCAAAATCTTTTTGGTATTTTGGAAGTGATCCGGGTTATCGAACCTTGATCCCAGCGATCGAGGCCTATGCTGGTTTTTGTTGAAAGCGAGAAATGTCCCCCGAGAAATTAATCCTGGTGTAGTTTAAGGTCTTTGGACCAAAACTTTGTACAGAATAGGGCAACACATTTTTTTAATTTTTCGAAATGATCCAGGTCATCAGATCTTGGCCCGAACGGCTGGGATCGGTGCCGGTTTTTTACTAAAAAGTCTCTTGGGATGTTGGTCTCGACGTAGTTTAAGGTCTTCGGACCAAAACTTTGTATAAGCGATGCTGGAAATCACTTTTTTTTTTTTTTTTAGAAAATGTCCGGAGTCATCGGATCTTGATTCGAACGATCAAGACTGCTACCGGTTTTATTAAAAATCCCTCGGGATCTTGATCCTGACGTAATTTAAGGTCTTCGGACCACAACTTAAGAGTGAGGCTGGTAATATATTTTTGTGATTTTGAAAAATGTTCTGAGTTATCGATTCTGATTTTGATGGTCGAGATCGATGCCCTTTTTTTTTTATTAAAAATCCCTCGGGATCTTGATCCCGACGTAGTTTAAGGTCTTCGGACCCAGTTTTTGGGGTTGGGCATACTTACCTTGCTTTGTTTGGCTTCTGACAGGGCCGATTGTGATTTGAGTGGTCCGAATTGCTTGAATTGGCCCTGTGGGCCCTTTCCAGACTTCAGCTTTACTTTAAAGCACCTATCCTTGATGTTTTGTGAGGCTAAGAAGGCTTTCCATGGTGCAGATGATGACTTGGACAGTTCAGATTGCTCTTTTTAGCCATGTAAGCCCACTTGATGATAAGATCTTGGACCCTGACCTTCTTTCTTGACAATCAAACCCTTGATGTTGCTATTTGATGACCCATACAAGCTTTTCCATGGTTTGGATTCTGATGATCTAGTCTTTGAATGGCCCAGATTGCTTATGGGCCCCTCTTGATCAATTTTCCTTCTCTTTGACTTGATCAGACCCATGCTGGCCGCAATGCTTCATGATTGGATAGGTGGGGTACCTTCTAGATGATTCAGATCAGCCTCAAATGAAATCTGGAGTTGATTGGAGCTTTGGGCAGCCCTCAGGGTGCCATCTGCTGACGTAGATTGTCAGTCTCACCTACCAGCGACTGTGAAGCCAATCCCGTGAAGAGAGAGGAAGAGCGTTCGTACGGGCGGCCCACAGAGGGCCGCCCAAACTTTGCCTCTTGTGTGGCCTGGGCTATCTTGTGCTCGAACATTCCCTTCTATCCACTGCTCTTGTCCCCACCTTCTTTGTATGTCCAGGTTCGATTTCGGCCATAAATCTTCCTTTTGTCTCATTTTTCCTTCTCTTTTTATCTTTTTCTCTATTGGTTCTCTCTTGGGCAACCATTGATGATGGCTTGGGGGCCATTGTGGGAGAGGTTGGTGGGTCACATACTTCAGCAATTGGTAAGGGCTTTAATGATGGTGAGATGCTTTTGATTGATGGTAGAGATGTAGCTTTGAAAGAGGTTATTGATGGTGGATTAAGGGTGGTTGTTGGGGCAGCTTTGAATGGCTCCATTAATGGTGACCTTGCTGAAATTTCAGACTTAGTTGGTGGGGTAGAGATGAATTTGAAAGAGTGGCCATGGGTGAGGCTATGCATTTCTTAAGTGTGGGCCATATAAATGGTGTGATTGATGATGGAGATGAGGCCATGATGGACATTGATGCGCGGATCTTAGATTGCCTTCTTGTACCTGTGTGGAGAGAAAACACTTTAGCAAAAGGATTGAAGCATTAAAGCAGGAGAGAGATACCTTCTGGGAGGAATGATTGGGAGAAATGCACTTACGGAAGGTACCCCATTAGTTGACTGGAGGACGTTTATTTTGAAAGCCCTGTAAGATTTTTGTTTTTTTTTTTTGTTGTTTTTTTTTGTTGTTTTTTTTTGCATTATATGAATAAGGAAAAATGATTGATTTTTTTTTTTGTGGAAAATATATGCAAATCATGAAATAAAAATTTATGTCAAGTGCTTGTCTAGCTGTGCGTGATTTGGACTTGTGCTTTTAGATGTAGGAATCAGAATATTTGACTCAGCCTGATGTCATACTTGATTTTCTTAATTATTCACCAAGGGTCCTGGTCCCCTTAAGATAGTGCGCAATGGTATCCTGCCCCTAGAATTTGGGCAGATCTTAAGAGAATTCTAGCTGCCATCCTTACCTCCATTGAATCTTCATGTCGCTTGGATCTCTCATGTACCTGCTTTTTTTTTTCTTCTTTTTTTTTCTTAGCCATTATTGCCTGCAACGCCCTTTTGGGTTTTCGCTGCATCCGGCTTTCCTGTCATTTTTTCCCGTGGCGCTCTTTCGGATTTTCACCACGTCCCGGGTATTTGATCTTGCCTGCCCCTTGGCAGCTATGCTGTTTTTACCCTCAGCGCCCTTTCGGGTTTTCACCAAGTCCGCTGTGTGCCTACTCTTTTTACTCAGAGCGCCTTTTCGAGTTTTCACTCTGCCCTCTTTGTTTAAGCACACATCTCTTTTCTTTTCTTTTGTTTTTTTTTTTTTTTATAACCGCGACGACCAGAGGTCAGGAATCCGTCGTTGCCGACCGATGGTAACCTTTCGGCCCTTATCTTAAGTTACAATGGCAGAGCTGTCGGCCTTAGCTACAGACCCTTCTGAGGTGGATGGATAGATAAATGTATTTCTTTTGAGTCGTTTTTTTTTTCTTTATTTCTTTCTTCTTCTTTTTTTGTGGGTTGTGTGCCCCTTTTTTTTTTTTAACCCCCTTTTTTTTTGCTCTATTCTTTTTTTTTTCTCTTTTTTTTTTTAAATTTTCAACCCTTTATTTGGAACACTTATTGGTGGATGGGAAGGGATTCTCAGAGGTCTAAGCCTTGACCTCTTGACTTAAGCTCTACTAGTGTAACTCTTGATAAGGTTTGATTGACTTACCTGTGAGAGATTTTCACGTTGCCGGCGTTGATTGGCTCTGGAAGATCCTTACCACTTAGGTTGGTGAGTCGAACGATGCCTCCCAGAAGAACTTCTCTGATTCTCGGGGCTTGCCCCTTGAGTCTGATAGATGCAGCAGTGCTTGTTGTAAACCCGATATGACTTTTCTTTCTTCGGCTTCGTTCTTCATCAGCACTCATAGTGACATGATTTTGACTCAAACTCGTAGGTCTGTCTTCTGACTTTAAGCTTCTTGAGGAATTCTGTTGAGCTCTTAATTGTGCATATTCTAACCGCAATTCATCACTCATTATGCACGGTTTACATGTTTAAAGGACTACTCTAATGCATGATTTGTGATTGTAGGAACAAGATGGAGATTTCACTAATTCAAGGCTAAATAGAGCACTTTATATACATTGAAGATAATAGAACCAAGTGCAAAAGGATGAAGAAGGAAGCAAAGGAGAAAAATAAAAGAAGGAAGAAAAAGACACTGAAGACCGGTCGTCTGACCGGTCGTCCAAAGCCTAGGACCGGTCGTCCGACCGGTTTGGCCATTCAACGGAACAAGCTCTCTATGCAAACATCACTGGACCATCTGCGACCGGTCGTGGGACTGGTCGTCCACTCCTCGACCGGTCGTGGGATCGGTCCTTGAATAAAAATTGCAAGATAGAATTTATGCAAAACTCGCTGGATAGTTTACATATGCAGTCCGATCGGTCGTGACCGGTCGGCCAGGCCAGTGCGACCGGTCGTCAGTGCAACAGCGTGTGCGTGAAGCTTCGATTTTCTCTACGCAATTGCATAATTCCTTGCTAAATCTGGAATCTTCCGCGCTAATCTATAAAAGGGACTTCTCCTCTTCATACCAAAGGATGCTAGGACGTGAGGATTGCTTAGGAGACGGATTCTACTTCGAGTTTTCTTAGTTTTCTTCCTGTTTTAGTAGTTTTTATGTTTTTGAGGCTTCTAGTTCAAGGATGTTAGAGATGAACTAAAACCTCTTAGCTAGGGCTAAAAGGTGAAGCTTTTGATTTGTTTTTGATGGATTGATGCAACCTAGGTTTCCTTTTATGTTTTAATTGAAGAATTTTAGTTCAATATGAGTTTGAATCAAGTACTAGTTTGGTTTTACTTTGATCTCTTGATGACTCCGGGCTCATATGATTCTTAGTGATTTTAAGCTTGGTAGCTTACCTTCTGAGCATTGTTTATGCTTGTGTAGTTCATTGATCTATCATCGACTCCGGGCATGGTAGACCCTTTGATTGCCTTGTGTACAATGGCCCGATCTTCATGTGGGAACTTATTCAACTAAAGTTCTTATCTTTTTATTATAATCTGAAATAGCTGTTTGCTGATTGATTTTGATTTAATTAGAGTTCTAATCATTAGTTGTAATCAAGTCTAGTGACAGGATTTGATGAAAGCTATGGTTGTGAATCTCAACTAGATTGGAAAGAGGCTTGGCCTACACAATTGAGTGTGCCCAAGGCCTGAGCATTGTTGTGGAAATCGAATCAATGAATAAGCAACTATATTAGATAATTGTTGATTGAACCGCTTTATATTTCGATCGGATAGAGATATGAATTCGATTCCGATTGTGTAGTGAGAGACCTAGTTGTGTTAATGCATTAAAACTTATCAAAAGTGGATCCTTGACGCTCTAGTGCCTTTTTAGATTGATATTACTTTACACTTTCACTGTTTAAACTCAAATCACTATTCTTCCAGTTTTAGTTCTTAATAGGATCTTAATTATTAGTTGTTTTAGACAAATTCTGAGAATACCCATTCATAAATCTCTGTGGGAACGATACTCGGTCTTTCCGAACTATTACTACATCGCAACCCTACACTTGGGGAGTGAACAAGTTTTTGGCGCCGTTGCCGGGGATTTCTATGCGGTATTTTTAGAATTTGCTCAGATAGCTTTTAGTTGAGATTGTGTTAAGATAGGTTTATGATTTGTTTTGCTTTCTAGGCTAAGTTTTCTTTTAATTTCAGGATACTAACTTAGTTTGTTTTGATTTTGCAGAATTCTAACATAGATCTACTTCAGGGATTTTTAGGAAGTTGAAGAAGAAGTGAGAATCTTAAGTGCCAAATCAGGTTTTATTTTTCTAACCTTACTTTTCTTCTTCTCCTACTCATTCCTACCATATTCATCTCTTGTAGAGTGGGTGGAGACTCCTCTTGGATCTCTGATAGGTTGGCCTTGTGCTGCCTTGATTCCTATTGGTTGGCACTGCCGTCTTGGATCACCTTGTGCTCAGAGATTTCTCTTCTCAAATCTATTTCTCTTTCTTCTTTTTCTACACTTTTCTTAAAAGACTCAAAGAGTGGGTGGGGAGTTCTCTGAACCCCTATTGACCAGGAGAAATTGGTCTCTATCCTTGCTTCTGGCTTAGCCATTGCAAGACACCTTGTGCTTCGGTCTCAGAGAAGAGTAAAGAAAGGAAGGAAGAATTCTTGTTCCTTTTTGTTTCATTCTTTTTGGATTTGCATGCCACATTGGGCTCGGGATTCAAATAACCGACTCAATCGTGACGGAGTAGTTGTTGAAGGGATTGATAGAGAGCCTCGTGCTAGAAAATGTCAAAATTTTCCTGAATTTACTAGAGAGATGGCTGAAAATCAACCAAATCAAGGGGCTAATCAACCTCAAAATCAAGCTCAAAACTTTACTGAATTGGATGAGAATGAAGTGGGGGATGTACCTCAACCTAGAACTTTACGTGGCTATTTACAACCAGCCAGGACGAGTACCCCCTCTTGCATAATTTTCCCTCACAATGTGGGAAATATTGATTTTAAACCGGGGTTGATCCAACTGCTTCCTAGATTCCATGGACTCGACTCTGAAAGCGCTTATTTACATATTAAGGAATTTGAAGAGGTTATTGCCACAATAAACTATGACAATGTAACCAAGGATACTATAAAACTCAAATTATTCCATTTTTCCTTGAAAGAGAAGGCTAAATCGTGACTACATTCCTTAAGGCCAAGGTCTATTGGGATGGCTGAGATGACTCGGTAGTTTCTTAAAAAATTCTTCCCTACGCATCGAACCAATGCACTAAGAAGGGCCATAATGCACTTCGCCCCAAAAGAAGAAGAAACCTTTTTCCAATGTTGGGAAAGGTATAATGAGCTTTTAAATGCATGCCCACATCATGGATATGAACGGTGGAGGTTGATTAGTTTCTTCTATGATGGATTAAACTTAACCATGCGCCAATTTGTGGAGATGATGTGTAATGGGGAGTTTATGAACAAGGAAACAAAGGAAGCTTGGGACTATTTTGACATGTTGGCTGAAAACACACAATCATGGGATACATCTAAGCCGACAAGTTCAAAACAACCCCAAGTCAAGGAAAAGGGGGAAATTTACGTTTTAAATGAGAAAGATGATCTAGGTGCTAGAGTGGCTAATCTCACACGAAAGGTCGAGGAGATGGAATTAAGGAAAGTGGATACAACCAAACAAAGGGGGACTGTTGAAACTATTTGTGGTATTTGTGCTTCCAATGTACATCAAACGCCGGATTGTCCAACAATTTATGCATTTCGAGAACTTTTATATGAACAATTGAATGCTTTGAATAGTTTGCAACGACCTTTTAGTACTCCAAATTCAAACACGAACAATTTTAGTTGGAGAAACAACCCTAACTTTAATTGGGCGAATGGAAATACGGCTAACCAAAGTAATCCTCAAAGGGGGCCCTCAATACAAATTCCTATGGCCCCACCTCAAATGCCTATAGAGGATACATTGAAAGCATTCATGGAAGGTGAAGCTCAAATAAATCAATCCAACCATACGATAATGCTTGAGCTTAAAAATTCGGTGGAGGAAATCAAGGCTCGCTTAAACGCAAGGGAAGGGATTCTTCCAGCCCAACCCATACCAAATCCGAAACCACAATACGAAATAAGCGTGCCTAGTTCCTCTAACCAACACATGGAACACGCTAAGGCCATCACCACTCTTAGAAGTGGTAAAATTATTGAAAAATCTGACCCGGTGAAGGTCTCAACGCCTAATGATCCAGTATTTTCCAAAGAAGATGATGGGCCTAGCACCGCCATGAATGAGAAAGAACCATTGAAAGAATATAGGCCCGTTGCTCCATTCCCCCAACGCTTGCTTTCAGCCAAACCTCAAGATAAATATCAGGAATATTTGGAGGTTTTCAAGCAAGTCAAAATCAACATCCCATTGTTGGATGTAATTAAACAAATACCGTCATATGCTAAATTTTTAAAAGACCTTTGCACGGTTAAAAGAAAAATACATGTGCAAAAGAAGGCATTTTTGACAGAGAATGTAAGTGCCATTATCAACCACGGGATGCCCAAGAAATACAAAGATCCCGGTTGTCCGACAATATCATGCGTAATTGGAGATTACCCGGTGAAACATGCTTTACTTGATCTAGGGGCAATTGTGAACTTAATCCTCTTTTCGGTCTATGAACAATTGGGTTTAGGTGAATTAAAATCCACCAAAACCACATTACAACTTGCTGACCGATCGATTCGTATTCCGAGAGGGGTGATTGAGGACGTCCTTGTCCAAGTTGACAAAGTCTACTACCCGGTGGACTTTATTGTCTTGGACACACAACCCATGGTTAATATTGGCCCTCAAATTCTTGTCATACTTGGCCGTCCATTCCTAGCTACATCAAACGCTATCATTAATTGTAGGAGTGGGGTCATACAAATGTCTTTTGGCAATATGACGATTGAGTTGAATGCTTTCAATATTGACAACCAACAAGAGGATGAAGATGAGGAGGTCCATGAAATAAACATGATCAATTCTATTGTAGAAGATGAATCCCTCTCACCTTTTTACTCCGGTCACTTAGACGAAGATGTGACTTACTCCCTTGATAAGAACGATGATATGATAAGGGATATGGTCACACTTTTAGAGTTGATATCGGCATATGACGTTAGTCGAGAGAAGGATGTGGAAACAATACCTTGTTGTACTGAGAAATCAATTCATATTTCCACACATTTGTGGATCATGCACACTGAACTCCACCAACCCTGGGATGATCCTTACTTGTAATATCAATGCCCAGGAAAATCTGAATGGAGACATATTTTTTTCTGATAAATATGATGATGTCTCCTCTTATACATGTGGTGAAAACATTAAGGAACCCGCTAAAATTCCTTTTTGGGATTTTGAGTGGCTTATCTCGATCACTCACACACATGTACATTGTAAAGCAGGATATTGGATGACCTTACTGCGAAACCTTTTGATCCATCTAATGATTCTGCTTGACTTTATGCTTTTGGATGAGTTGTTGGGATTAACCTCCTAGTCTGATGGAGGATGATTTTCTAGAATGCTTTCCCATTAGGATTATTTGCTTTGATCAGTTGATTTATTTGTGAAGTAATCGATCTCCAAAAGCTAATCTTGCCATGAAATATATGCTTCAGGTGATATCTCTCTTTCTCACTCTCTTTTTGTTTTGGCATTACTCCCATGTGTTGCATTCATTGTATACATTCTTACATTGAAGACAATGTAAAGTTTTGGTTGGGGGGTGAGAGAGATTCCTTAGATGAATCTACTAGCTTTTGTGATATTTCGAGCAATGATGTAGAAATTTTTCAATTTTTCTAAAATTCAAAACTCTTTTGGAAAACTTTGATTCTATGCATTCGAGATGATATAAGTATAAGAAAAGGAGATACGAAGTGAGGAATGTTGCAAGCTTTGAATTTCTCTTAATATAATGGTTTTATATGTGAATTCACCTATTTTTTACGATTGATAGAAAATTTGAACACCTTTTGCACCTAGTTCACATTACACGATTTTCATGATTTGAAAGGATTATATGATTTGTGGATTAGCTAGACTTTGATTTGAGGTGTTGAGAAACCAAGCCGGGGTACTTTGTCCATCCTTGTCCATGGGAAAATAATGAAAGATATGGATTTCTAAAAATCCTATCTAATGTAAAAGAAAAAGGAAAAGGAAGGATGAAATTGGGAATGATGGAAAATGGTGGAAAATTCCAATTAGGGCTACCTACTACCAACCGGGGGATGGTCTACCCGTAACCAAAGCCAGAAATGGGACGTAGTGTGAAAGTCGTCGGAAGGACGGTAAGGCAAATTCCTGTCATAGGCTTGTTGTTGCTCTATGCACCTTGAGATCTATAGTTTAGTTGATTTATGAAGAAGATAATCCCAGAAACTCATGAGATGAACTTTCACTATTCACACTAGGTTGAATTTGTTCAAGTTCGTCTATTTATCAATCAATCAGCGGGAATTTCATATAAAAACTTATTATGTTCTGAGAGTTTAAGGTTTCAACCTCTATCACCTAATTTCTCTGATTTTTATGCTTGTGTGTCTTGGAATGTATAGAAGAATAGTTTTTAGAGGAGAGTTGGTTTTTGGAGAATGAAACTTGTTTCACGCATGTTTTGCTCGGGACTAGCAAAATGCTGGTTGGGGGGTGTGTTGAGCTCTTAATTGTGCATATTCTAACCCCAATTCATCACTCATTATGCACGGTTTACATGTTTAAAGGACTACTCTAATGCATGATTTGTGATTGTAGGAACAAGATGGAGATTTCACTAATTTAAGGCTAAATAGAACACTTTATATACATTGAAGATAACAGAACCAAGTGCAAAAGGATGAAAAAGGAAGCAAAGGAGAAAAAGAAAAGGAAGAAAAAGACACTGAAGATCGGTCGTCCGACCGGTCGTCCAAAGCCTAGGACCAGTCGTCCGACCGGTTTGGGCATTCAACAGAACAAGCTCTCTGTGCAAACATCACTGGACCATCTGCGACCGGTCGTGCGACCGGTCATCCACACCTCAGACCGGTCGTGCGACCGGTCCTTGAATAAAAATTGCAAGATGGAATTTATGCAAAACTCGCTGGACAGTTTACATATGCAGTCCGACCGTTCGTGACCGGTCGGCCAAGCCAGTGCGACCGGTCGTCAATGCAACAGCATGTGCGTGACTGCTCCAATTTTTTCTGCGCAATTGCGTAATTCCTTGCTAAATCTGGAATCTTCCGCGCTAATCTATAAAAGGGACTTCTCCTCTTCATACCAAAGGATGCTAGGACGTGGGGATTGCTTAGGAGACGGATTCTACTTCGATTTTTCTTAGTTTTCTTCCTGTTTTAGTAGTTTTTTTTTTTTTTTTATGTTTTTGAGGCTTTTAGTTCAAGGATGTTAGAGATGAACTAAAACCTCTTAGTTAGGGCTAAGAGGTAAAGCTTTTGATTTGTTTTTCATGGATTGATGCAACCTAGGTTTCCTTTTATGTTTTAATTGAAGAATTTTAGTTCAATATAAGTTTGAATTAAGTACTAGTTTGGTTTTACTTTGATCTCTTGATGACTCCGGGCTCATGTGATTCTTAGTGATTCTAAGCTTGGTAGCTTACCTTCTGAGCATTGTTTATGCTTGTGTAGTTCATTGATCTATCATCGACTCCGGGCATGGTAGACCCTTTGATTGCCTTGTGTACAATGGCCCGATCTTCATGTGGGAACTTATTCAACTAAAGTTCTTATCTTTTTATTATAATCTGACATAGTTGTTTGCTGATTAATTTTGATTTAATTAGAGTTCTAATCATTAGTTGTAATCAAGTCTAGTGATAGGATTTGATGAAAGCTATGGTTGTGAATCTCAACTAGATTGGAAAGAGGCTTGGCCTACACAATTGAGTGTGCCCAAGGCCTGAGCATTGTTGTGGGAATCGAATCAATGAATAAGCTACTATTTTAGATAATTGTTGATTGAATCACTTTATATTCCGATCGGATAGAAATATGAATTCGATTCCGATTGTGTAGTGAGAGACCTAGTTGTGTTAATGCATTAAAACTTATCAAAAGTGGATCCTTTGCGCTCTAGTGCCTTTTTAGATTGATATTACTTTACACTTTCATTGTTTAAACTCAAATCACTATTTTTCCAGCTTTAGTTCTTAATAGGATCTTAATTATTAGTTGTTTTAGATAAATTCTGAGAATACCCATTCATAAATCTCTGTGGGAACGATACTCGGTCTTTCTAAATTATTACTACATCACAACCCTACACTTGGGGACTGAACAAATTCCTCCATCCTTAGATTTCAAAGGACGTCCCATTGCCAATGTTGATAGCATGTGGGAACCCTTAACAATTGATGATGTCATTCTTCATGAGAATTATTGCGCGAGATCAGAATGTTACGTGCTTCCTCTTTATGAAGTAATCAATTGTTAGATGATGCCGAGTCGATCTTTTTGCTGATATAGATACCTCGTGCAGGGAATAGCTGGAGCGTTATTAGGTTGTAAAGTTTCGAAGCACACACATGGATCCGATGTGCATGTTGCTGACACTTGAAGTGCTTTTTGACATGTTGGCAACAATCTGTCTTCATCGAGCCAGTGAGGTTTCTTCGATCATTTGTCAAGTTGCACAATCCAGCATAAAATGCAAGCATAGTCTTGGCAGCATCTTCTTGATAAGCTTGATGATTTTTTGATCGAGTCTGGATAAATCTTCATAGGACGCAAGATTGGGAAGTCATGACTTTAAAAATTCGATCATTCTCTACTTATTTTTCGGGGACAAGGATTCTCAAAACACACTTCCTTATGGGCCTCAGGAGATCCTAGGTTTATAATTTTGAAATTTTTTGAGATGATATCGGCTTTTGGTTCGAACTTTTGAGGAGACCCTCTAAGTTTGGGAGTCAGCTCATCATTTTTCACATCATTTGGCTTTGTCCAAACCCTTGAGTTTGAAATCCAACTCTAGATTGAAATCATATGAGTGAACTTCATACTCAAGTGCTTTGACAGACAGACTTGACACTTTATTGAAAAAGATTTCTAATTAATTTTTTTTTGCTTTCAAAGATTTTCTGGTTTTTTGGAATTTTGTGAGTATCTGAATTTTTTTTTTGAACTTTTTGGACTTTTTGAAATTTTGAAATTTTTTTTTGAAATATTTGGTGTTTTGGGTTTTTGAATCTTCTGATGATTTTTTTTTTGAAATTTTTTTTTGTAACCGAGCAAGACAGCGATGTGAACGAGGTGTTGCCTGATTCAGCTCGGGGAGCCAAGCACTGTAGGCTTTTATTGGCCATCATGGGGACTACAAACCTGTTACTGCCCTGCACTCCTTCCCCTCAGGAGGCAGGGCCAGAGGGATCAGTAGGCCAACCTTCATTGTCGCACCCAAACATCATGATAGATCTGGAATTGGGCTCCGAGTCGGTGTCGGATGCAATTTCTCCTGACTCATCCCCGATATTGTGTAGCTCTTCGGGTTCATCTGGCTGAGGTGGGACTAGGATGGCAGTCCAGTCGATCGGGGGAAATTCCTGCCCCTTGCTTGAGTCTTCTTTGGGCAACTCTATCAGACTCAATCTGCTTGCTTGATCATTGAAGGTGGAATCCAGCCCATCATCAGGATAGATAATCCTTGTATTGATGAACTGGATTGGTGTGCAGATGCAGAGATTGCCTTCTCCTTGATGACCCCGTCTTCTTCTGATACTTTCGTGCTTTGGTTTCCTAATCCGAGTAGGCTGATATCGCAGTCTTTCTCTACCCACATTCTCTTGAACTCCCATGATTCGGGTCGAGTCTTGATATTCGAGCTGATAGTAGAAGGTTTGGTGCTCGGCAGGGAGGAAGACGTAGTTCGATCCAATGGGACATGCGCGAGGGAAGTAATTTGCATTGTGATGGTATGAGACCTCCCCATTAAAGCGTTGTACGTCCATGGTTGGGATGGTAGGCTCTCGAAGGTTGGATGCTTCTACCATTGAAAATTGTCTAGGATCGTTAATGATGGTGATCGCCCTATCTCCGAAACTGTGCTTGACCCTTTGGTGAAGATTTGAAGAGATGGCACCGATTCTGTGAAACCAGGTCCGATCGGAAAGGAGATGGAAAGAAGCTAAGATGTCCAAGACCTGAAGAGTGATAGTTGATGTTTTTGGACCGATCAGAACCTAGACATCAATCTCCCCTTCGACCTCCTCGATAGTGGCCACATAATTGAAGCTGGGCCCCAATTCTGTTAGGGTATGTGGCATGCTGTCCGAGGAAAGGTCTTCTTCTTGGAGGATGATGTCTGAAGTAGAAGCCGAATAGACAAGTGCAGTGGGAAAGTTGTGCCGCTGGTTGTTTGCTGGAGAAATGGGCAGGTTGTGCCCCTGGCTAGATGTTGTGGGTAGGTTGTGCCCCCAGTTGGCTGGAGTGGGTAAGTTATGCCCCTCGTTGAGCAATGACGTGAAGAATGAACTGACTGGAGGTGCCCCTTGCATGATGATGGGTTCTAGGATTGAAATAGTTGAGGATGTCCTTTGTACGATGAGAAGTTCGAACTTTGAACTAGAGTCGATGGCACGGATAAACTGGAGAGGAGGCTCTTCTTGGCTTTTAAAAGCTGGATAGGCAGGAGGTGCCCTTTGCATTGCGGAGACTGGATCAACTGGAGATGCCCTTTGCAGGATGAGGGGTTCTGAAACTAGACTGGTTAAGGGTACCCCTTACCAACCTTGATTGGGGAACTGTGAGTTCTATCTTGACTGTTGCTGTTGCTGCGGTTGTCCATGCTGAGGGAAGAATAGTGCACCTTCGGTAGAGGCGACAAGATCATCCTCTTCTATTGGATGGGAGATAGGAACACTATCATTATCGCTCTCGTATCCGGTAGGCTCACTTTCCACTATCGGTTGTACTGGAGAGGCCTGCTGAGGCCACCAAGGGGAGATCATCCCAGCCCTTATTCCGGCTTCGACTTGTTCCCCGGCGCAGATGAGTTGGGTGAAGTTCGCATATGGATGTGAGACAAGGTATCCAGAGATACTTGGATTTGCCGAGTGGACGATCATGGAGATTTGCTCCTCGTCGTCGACGGGGAGTCTTCATTCTAGCGGCCATGGCCCGCCACCGTCCAACGTAAGCTGACAATGTTTCATCACTTTTTTACCTGAGAGCTGCGAGGTCCGCTCTCCTAGGTGCCATGTTAAGATTGTATGCGAACCTGTTGACGAAAGCCTGGGAGAGCTGCTCCCAAGTCCTGATGCGATGGCATTCCAATGATGTGTACCAGTCTGGGGCATCGTCTTTCAGGGACTTTTGAAAAAGACGGATCAACTCTCCGTCGTTGCTTGCCACAGCATCTAACTCACCACAAAATGATCTCAAGTGGTCTATAGGACACCCTGTCCCATCATATCTTTTAAATTTTGGTACCTGAAAGCCTTGAGGTATCATTGCATCGGGAAATGGACAAAGGTCCCTAAACTTAGTGGATGGAAGATCCACCCCTTGCTACTTCTGCAACTTTCTCTTCATCTCTCGCATATGTTCTCGGAGTTGTTCGATTTCAGAGGGACCAAATGAAGGAGATCTTGCCCCTTGCCAGGACTGAGCTGACCCCCTTTCGTAATAATTGGTGTCATTGATGCTCCTATGATTCCTGCTTGAAGGAGGTTGGGCCTGATAATTACTTCCATTATAAGGACTTTGTTGGACTGAAGCTGAGAAGGGAGACTGCAAAGAAATCCCTGTCACAGGAGAATATTGAAATTGGTTGGAACTCCCATTAGGGAGAGGATGTTGGAATTGGCTCGGAGTTCTGGTTATGGGATGTGACTGAAAATGGCTCTCATTTGCAGGAGGATACTGGAAGAAATGCCCTAAGGTCGAGGGTTGTTCTGATTGAGGGCCTTCATTAGGAGGGTATTGAAAGTCCTGTGCCAACCCTGATAGCTGTGGTTGGGATGAACTGGAGGCTGGAAGAGATGGTTGTTGTGATTGTTGAACTGGACCAGCTTGATTGTTGGCTACTGAAACCTGGGCTTGTCTGAATCGGAGAAGCATTTCCTGCATGGCCTTCATGCTTTGTTGTAGCTCTTGGATGCCAGAAATTGACATGGATTCACTCGAGTTTAACAGTGGAGAGGAAGCCTCAGGTACATGGATTCACTCAAGGGCTTTGTTTGGTTGTCGTGTTAAGCTGGATGTGTTTAGATGAGTTTATGTAAGGCCAGAGTCGCCACTAGCCAGTTACTTCGAATCTACAGTCGGCTAGACCCCGTAGAAACGTTAGAGAAGGGAATTCAAAGATTTCTTCCTCTAAAATGACTCCTTTTGATCTGCAGCCAGAGATTCGAGGTAAGGGATCACGGTTACAGGGTGTGAAGAGGTTAAGCACCCCACACACTGCCCGTACCGGAGTACGGTCTCTACTTCACAGAATCGAACTGAATACTTAAAAGTCTGTTTTAATCCTCGTACATTCTCATAGATGACATGATGCATGAATGCAGGTCTGAACAGTAAGAGTTTCTGATGGGCAGGTTCCACTAACAGGCAAGCCCAAAGCATACGCTCGAACTGACAGGTGCTTTATGCGGAATGCATGCTGTGTGTTTGAATGATCAAAGTGCTTGTAGTGATATATACATGAATGCAGGTCTGAACAATAAGAGTTTCTGATGGGCAGGTTCCACTAACAGGCAAGCCCAGAGCATACGCTCGAACTGACAGGTGCTTTATGCGAGATGCATGCAATGTGTTTGAATAATCAAAGTGCTTGTAGTGAAGTAGGGGGTTGGAAGAAAAGTAAATGTTGCACTTATGCTAGATGCGAATGAGATGATGCTGGAAAAAGAGTAGCTAAATGGATGGGGGTGTCGCAAGGTTTGCTTCGAGTGGCTGGATTAAGACTTGGATGGCTTGGGAGACTTGGACCAGTGGTCAGGCTGGACTAGACCAGGGCTGGGCTCTCCTCACTGGGGCTCTCCTTGGTGAAAAAGTGGGCTAAAAGGGTGGAGAAGGACTCGGAACGGACGGGATCTCACTGGGCTTGAAGGCTTGTTTAAATGAGAAGGGGCGCGGGGTATTTATAGCAGTGGGCAGTGGCAATTCCCGTAAATAAGTTTGGGCGGCACCCAGGGGGCCGCCCGTACCGACGTTCTCGGGATCCCGCGGGCAGTATGGACATGCTTCGGGGCTGCTGCTTGGAACTCAGTGAGTTGGCTCGGTGGGTTGACTCAGCGGGTTGACTCGGTGATTTGACTTGGTGGGTTGACTCGGTGATTTGACTGGGCGGGTTGACTCGGTGATTCGACTCAGCGGGTTGACTTAGTGAGTTTGACTTTTTTAGGATTTTTTGACTGGTTTTTCTTATGGGGGGTTTTTCAGGCTGCTGTTTAGGCGTGAGTTGGGCTATGGATTGGGGCTTACAAGGGTAAGTTTGGCTGAGTTTGGACATAGGATTTGGGGGTATGGTCCTCCATTCATCCAGCTATCTCTACCAACAGTGTAGCCGAAGGTGGGGTGTCTACAGGAAGATTGGGCAAGCAATATGCGTTTGAAGAAAATGATACGTCATGGGAATTCGTACCAAGTCACGATTCCAACAAGTCTAAGATCATCTAATTTCAAGTTATAACGAGAAGATATGAGTTGTCCACCGAAGACCGTACATTATTGATGGCAATGATCACTTGGGGCCCACTTTTGAAGATAAAAGAGGCTTCTAAAGGTAATCATGATAGTTTCATTACGTAGATCGCCAAAATCATTTTCCGACGAGTATAAGAGCGTCCAAAACGGATCTGTAATGAAGGAGTTATGGCCATTTTCATGGAGACATGCAGGTGCAGAATAATATGCGCTCGGCCTGAAATGCTGAAAAATTCTAAGCTGGAAGCTGCCAAGAGATGCGCCCGGAGCTCCATTTCTTCATCTGCAAGAGGGACATGCGCCTGGGGCTATGCCACATGCGCCTGGAAAGTCCCTTCTAAACACATGTGTCCGCAACTTCTCATTGCTTGGACCAGGACCCGATTAACAGACATAATTAATACCCCTGATGACCTCAGTAAGTAGAGTAGAGAAAGCTGAGAGAGAGGGAGAGCATCCAAAGGACACATGCGCCCACACCAAGGGATACATGCGCCCACACTCCCATCTTCAAGGTGACATGCGCCAACCTTCTCTCTTGTAATGCCACATGCGCCAGCCTCCTCCCTTGCAATGCTACATGCACCCACTCTCTCCCTTGTAATGCAACATGCGCTCACCAACTCCCGCATGTCCCCATATGCGCCCACTCTCTCTTCACATGCGCCCACCACCTATGCCAATATTTTGACATTTTTGTAACTTTGAAAACTGCATGCACATCTGTCTGCACTGCATACCTGCACCTGCACTACACACTACACACCTTATTTACATAAAAACGTTTTCCATTTACTTTAAGTTATTTATGTAAATAAGGAAGTACCCTCATTTGGATTCAATAAAAAATACTAAAATATTAAACTCCCAACAATAAAGATTTTGATTTTCCATCTGAAGTACAAATCGTAACTTTTTGGCATTCCCCAAAAAGTTCGCCTTTTGAATGGAGGGGTTTTCTTCGAATCTAAACCATCCAAAAAATCTGAAATATCCTAATTATGCTAAAACACCAAAGTCCGATGAAATATTCATGATATTTTATGGTTGATCTATGGATATATTAAAAATCTAGATTTTTGCTTAGAATTTTCAGGCAGCGAAATGACCAGAATATCGTTTTAGTGCAAATCTGTAAAGAAATGAAGCTATGATTAGATAATATTGTTTGCTTCGTACATCAACATTCATCTTGCTTAATCTAGCACTCATCTTGGCTTAATCTAATATTCATCTATGCTTAATTCAGCACTCATCTCTGCTTAATCCAGCATTCATCTTACTTAAACTTAACATTTACTTAACTCGACATGTATTCAACCTCACATGGCATACATACTATTGTATTCTTATATACATTCATTCTCACATGACATATCTTCTATTGTATTAATCACATACAATCAATCTTATATGATATACATTCAATTAATTTCATCGTGCATCAAAGATCCCTTGTCTCGTTATAATGTCTCGCACATTTATGCATGTGTTAACAGGTTCTCTTCTTATCTCTCATTATGTATTAACTATCAACCAAGGTGTGGGACCGGGATCACTTCTGAAGACGAGTCAATAGACTCCAGCCTGATTCGACAACTGATTATAGGAACTTTGTATCGATTATGTTCATTTCACAACTAGGGTTTAGCCCGAATTGAGGCTCAAGACTAACTAAAAGGGACTATGGTTACTACTAAAAACTGTGATCAAAGAGTTCCAACAACACTCAAAACATTTATTATAAACTGCCATTACAAAAGCTAGCCAATGCCCTACCTGTCCGAATTGGGATCCATAAGTTGAGCCGATCAGTAGTTGCGAAGTGCCTTCTTACGGTCATCAGTGCAAAAAGAAAGCATGTGGTGACTCTGAGTTGTGTTATCCAACAGTCGTAGTTCGTGTACTCCAGTAGTCACCTGTCATAAAAATACGGAAAGACGATCCAGTGATGCACTACTCGATTAAAAACCCTGACGGTCTCTCGATCTGGACCAACCCAAAAGGGCACGGGACATAGACATTCGGTTTGTCTAAAATGATGGCTCAGTTCATAACAAAACTACATTGGTCTCTATGACCACAAACTTAAAGACTATAGTTCCCGATGACTTAGTTACCTGCTCGATCTATCCAGGCATTTTCTCAAATACTCCATCTATTATACAAACATTATTCATAGTGGAGTTTTGTCACTTTGTGTTGTGGTTTTCTCCCGCAATGGTTTCCACGTAAAAATCTCTCTGTTCTCTATGGCGTGTATGATT
The DNA here is from genome assembly GCA_003013855.2 of Liriodendron chinense. NCBI lineage: Eukaryota > Viridiplantae > Streptophyta > Magnoliopsida > Magnoliales > Magnoliaceae > Liriodendron > Liriodendron chinense. The sequence continues at coordinate 1,015,507 of ML058357.1, forward strand.
TATATTGATATTTTCTCATTTGCTTTATTTAATTTATCTTAGACACTTGCATACATTTACTTTTGCTTTTTAATCAATGGTGATCATCCATTGATGTAATTAAGGGCTTGTGCCAGATCACGTCCTGGAATGTACAAGAATTCAGAATCTCTGGAATAAAATTCATCTTGCGATACCTTATCTTGTGTTCTTTGTGATTGCTTATGATTGTCTATGAATGTCTCTATACTCAGAAATTCTCCATAATAAGAAAATATAAAAAAATTACCTTGACCATTTTCTAATTTTAAAATACACTACTACAGAAAAAGAAAGAAAGAACAAATGAAAGAAGATGGGATGAAATGGGATTGTTAGATGTTGGAAATGGAGGGGCTATTCATAGCCTCTTGAAATTCTTGTTGGGCTGTACTTCAAGCCTACAAGTAATTTTGTTCCAGGTATGGGATGCTTTCTTATGCAAAATTTTCTTGCATGGTTAGGCTTGGACTTAGGCTTGGGTTCTAACTGCGTGGGTAGATGAGCTGGGTTTGTGCAGCTGATCTATGGTCATGATGGATGGCTGAGATGAGCTGCCTTGATGCAGTGGAAGGTGGGACGCTGGAGATGATCCGCATGTGCTGGACGATGGATTCTGTAGAATGGATGGATGGATGGACGGTGGATCAGCTTAGATGGTGTAGCTGTTGCACGTAGGAGATGCTGGTGTGGAACGTCCAACAGCTACTGGACGGCTGTGACGAAGCACCTCTGCTACCGGACGTTGGAGCTGAAGATGGGGTCCACATTTCTGCTGGACGGACGTGAGCTGGAGATGATGCATTGCAAAAAGGTCATCAATCAGCTGCACGTTTGATGGCTTTGGTTGCTGATTACATTGAAGATAGCTGCACGTGTGGAGTGAAACTCGTCCTCTAGCTGTTGGGCTTTGATTGCACACGTGTGTAGCAGCCGAAGATCAGCCTAGCTGCAGGTTGCTGGACGTTGGGTTGGATGGATATTGAACGGTGGAGATTGGTCGGGTCCACCTTGTTGGTGCTCGTGTGATGTGGGTCCACAATAACTTGCTGATCACGTTGAGATGTGGAGACGTTTTACCAACGGCCTCAGTTGGTTGGAACGTGTGGAGGACGGTGATCTCCAGTTTTACATGTATTGATTGGAGTCCACCGTAGCTGGTTCCACATGTGTGCAAGGTGGGTGGGTGAACAGTTGCTGGTTGTTGCATCTTAATGGCTCGTGATGGCACGTGTGGCTGTAGGTGGCCCATTTGTTGCTCGTGTGCGTCCAACTCTGTTGTAGGTGGGGTCCACCTTGATGGCTGGATGGACTGATGGCTAGGGTCTCCAACTTTATGTGTTGCACGTTGGTGATGAAGTCCTTGATTGATGATGCACAGCTGGTCCCACGTGTGTCCATTCAGTCTTGTGGACTTGTGCTTCTAAAGTGTGGAACATGCGGACGCCCCATCATAAGTGAACGCCCAATCCTGTCCATCCACGTCCATCCAAGTATGCACAGCCTAAATATCCGGAATGCGCACCCTTGATTAGGTCTTTTGAACTTAAGATCTTCATCACTGTCTGTAGAATATGATCCAACCTTTTATTTTCTTCAGTATAGCCCATGCTTGATCTTAATCATTTTTGTAACTTTAACGTCCAGAGTAGCTTGGATCACCTTCGGCCTCCACTAGTCCCCTGAACAGTGAAAATTTATCTAATGAGGGCTAATTAACTAGAAAAACTAATGATAATACTTTTAATAATTAGGGTTAATTATACAAAGTTAGGCACTTATCAATAGCCATCCATCTACGTAAAGACGGTCAAATCTACTGTATATTTCCTATAAAAACCAGATTAGTTGGGAGACACGCCGGAATCCTCAATGGAGGCAACCGAACCAGTTGGACTTATTCTAGAAAAACCCCTATGCAATAAAAACCTTAAGGGTCATTGATCTACGGGTAGGTACTTTTTCAGAAAAATTTCAAAAATCAGTCCAATTAATCTGGCTTCGATCCTCGCCATTGTCCCCTGTAAAGGCAGGCCATACTTATTCTAAAATGAAAAAAATAAATAAATTAATGGTTGGAATAAAAATCGGACTACGACACCCTTCCATGAAATTGGACAGATCTTTTCAATGGCTTAGAAAAAAATCTCTAAAAACCGCTACAATAAAATCCCCAAGGAGCCTCTTATGTGGGATAGTTTTCAATAAATAAATAAAAATTCAATAATAGCGCTTGGTATCTAAGGGACTAAGAGGTCTTACATGCCTCTCAGTGGCAACCAACGCAATAACAAATAGGATTCGACTTCTCATGGTTTCCTAGAGTTGCCGAATCCATATGTGACATAAGTATGGTTGGTCTGAATTTTTTGAATATCAAAATGGTCGTGCAATGATGAAGTGCAACTAAGTGATGGTGAACTCGATCCAAACCTAGTCAGTGTAATCGTTTGAAAAGAGTGCACGAGATTGCTGTAATCGATGTATCAAAATTAGAAGACTGCATGGAAAAAGGTCACCTGCACATACCTAGTTTAGGATGCTTGGAGAGTTTGATTGAGTCCAAGTTGGCGTAATGAGTTCCCCATAAGGCAATAGAAAGTACAGGGAGACTAATCACTTTGATGTTTAAATGAAACAAGTACTCCTAGGGTGATCATGTAACAAAGTTCATAACTGATCCAAACAGGGGGGGGGGGTCCCCATAAGGGCATGAAGTGTTGGGGCACAACTTTTCACATTTACTCTAGATGCTATTATTGATCCGATGCGAAAGGGTTGTGATTGGTTAACCGTAATGACGCAGATAGTGCAGGGACAACCACAATGTTTTCCTCAAACCCTTATGATATGTGTGAGTTATCCCTTTTTCTAGACAGTAAGCTGACAATGATACTACGACAGACGACAGGTCTTGACCACAATCTTTCCTGTAGAGGGGTGGGGTGTCCAATTGCTTTGGTAGTCGGTTACATATAACCTCTACTAAAGATGGGCATCTGTAGATACCCCACGCAAGTTAGCAACTTGATGAGGCATGGATGATCCTTAAGATCCATTACTTAAGCCCTAATCCATCAGCCTAGCCTTAACCTACCTAAGCCTAACTACTATTTAAGCCATCAACCAAGCCTTAACCTTACTTCAAGCCTCAACCACTTTCCAAGCCAAACAAACCAGCTGACCATAGTTCAAAGCAAAGCTAGGAAAGTTCAATTACTGCCTTGCCTTGAAAAATGTGCTTAGATCAATAGTTTTTGCTCTCTTGGAGGAGACAATTGTGTTAGGACCCCCAGCACCCTGAACTTTCACCTATTTACTATTTTACCAATCTTTTTAACCCATGTGAGAGTGTCATGCATTATCTCCTTTCCCTCCACCATTCACAAGCTTCCGTGCATCCTTTACCCTTCATAATCCCAAGAATCACAAGAAAATCATCGAAGGGGCTATAAATTCCCCCTCATCTCCTCATTTAAGGGAGAAAAAAATCCAAGAGAGGGAGAGCGAGAGAAAGTGAGTAATTGCAAGAGGGAGAGCTTGAGTTTTCAATCCCCCATCCATTCCAACCACCCTCTTTAGGCTCCTTCAACCCTCTCCAAACCTCCTCACCTCTAAGAGCTACCCTCTTGGGCCTACCCCTTCTCGGGTTACAAGTCTTAAGTCATGGTGTGCCCATTTCATTCAAACCACAATTTGAGGATTGAGGCATCATCATTAGCATTCATACTTCATAAATCGCATCATCACTTCCATTCTCAACCCTTGCTTCTCTAGGCTCCCATTGGGTGTATGCCCTGTGACTTGTTAGAATTTTGAATCCTATCACATCAGAAACTCATGGTTACCTAGTCCTATCATTCTAACATCATTACATCTCCTCTTAAGCCCCTTACTTTTTTAGACACTCTCTAGACACATGCTCTGTGGCTTGTTGAAATTCTGAATCCAGTCACATTATAAATCCAAGTTCGTTTAGTCCTATTTTTAGTACTTTGCATCTCAATATCAAATTCCCTAAGATTAGCTAACCACACGAAGTAGAGATTGTACATTCGTGTGGGCAAAGAGGGTGCTTAACACCTTCCCTCTCCATAATGGTCGTCCCTTACCTGAAATTTCAGGTTGTAGATCATGAGTCATTTTAAAGCAAGAGAGTCTTCGAATTCTCTAGCTTTTATATATTCTATAGGATCTAGCTGACTGCGAAATTTTGAGTAAATTGGCTAGTGGCGACTCTAAGTCAACTACACCATCAGTATAAGTCAGCCCACATGCCCCAAACCAAAGACAAATGTGTGGGCACTTATTTCCAGCGTTTACAATATGTGATGGTGTGTATGGACTATGGGGGAGAGGAGATACTAGGGGTACTCAATGTTGTTGATGGTGGGGCCGCTTGATGAGTTAGGGCCCGCTTGATGCTGTGGTAGGGATTTTGGAGAATGTTGGATAGAGCAGGAGCAGTCCCGGTCACCAAAATGATGATCTTTTGGTTGTTGATCAGATTTTGGATCACATGCTTCAAAGAGAAGTAACGATCTATCGTATGATCACGACATTGATGGTATGCACAATACTCATTTCTGTTGTAGTTTGGAGGCAAGGGATTTGGGGGAGGCTTAGGTTGTAGAGTGGTAAAAAGTTACTTCTGCACCAATATAGCGATGATCTGGCTGTATGTTTATGTTAGCAGGGTGAACTTCCTGGGATCCCTGGCCATCATTGGCTTATTTTGGTATGGGTATTGAGCATTGCCCCTAGGCTGTTGTTGTTGCTGTTGTGGTTGTGGTTGCAGGATCTGCTGTAGTGGTGGATGATTCGGTTGGTATCTTTGTTGAGTTTGTTGAGGCGGATACCGCTTAAACTGTGAGCGTCCTTGTTGGGGGAGTGTACTAGTTAGGCCTGACAATGGGTCATGTTGAACAGTGTTCGTGTCGTGTCAAAAATTTGCTCACCCAAACCCAGCCCGTTAACTAACAGGTCGAAATCTGGAAAACCAAACCCATTTGTTAATTTAACGGGTTACCCATAACTCGACCCGTTTAACCCGTTAGGCCAGTCTACTCATCAGATGGCCACACCGTTGATGAGGACAACTGATAGTCTGACCCAATATATAGTTGTGGTCCACCTAGTGGGCCCATTCTATCACTGAAAACAATAGGATTCACTCATGAGAAGAGGAGGAATCACCTGTACATTGCAATATTGCATATGATGGAGTGCCAAGGTTCATAAGTGGGCCATGGTTTGGTGATTTAGACCATTATGTTAATGGGTTAAACGGGTTCGTGGGTGAAACACTAACCCGACCCGTTATGTTAACGGTTCTTAACGGGTCAACCTGTTAGTGACTCGACACGATAAGGTTGGACTCGAATACTGGTTTTTCATACGGGTTAACGGGTCGTGTGGAATTTTGCCAGGCCTAGTACTAGTTGCCTTAAGCAGTGGTGATGATGTTGTTGACTTCTATCGGGCGCTGGGTAGAAACATTTCTTTTCCCATTCCCATACCTCATGGGTCTCCCTTCAACCTTTCTCCATTTTTTTGAGCGACCTAATGAGGCCAAGGGGAGATCGTCCCAACCCTTATTTTGGTTTCGACTGTTCCCCAGAATAGATGAGTTGAGTGAAGTTTGCGTAAGGGTACTAAATCATATACCCAGAGATACTCGGGTTTGTCAAGTGGACGATCATGAAGATCTGCTCCTTATCATCAATGGAGGTTTTCGTTCTAATGGCCATGACTTGTCAACATCCAACATAAGCGGACAAGGTTTTGTCACTTTGTTGCCTTAGGGTTGCCAGGTCTTCTCGGGTTGCCAGGTCTTCTCTCTTGGGTGCTATGTTAAGATTGTCTGCAAATTGATCGACAAAGGCCTAAGAAAGCTACCCCCAGGTCCTGATGTTGTGACAATCTAGGGAGTTATACCAGTTTAGAGCATCACCCTTTAGATATTTTTGGAATAATCCAATGAGGGCTCCGTCGTCCTCTACTACAGCATTGAGCTCCCCACAAAAGCTTTGAGATGAGCCGTCGATCAACCTCTGCCATCATATCTCTTGAATTTGGATACCCATGCATCTGGAAAGGGACATAAGTCCACAAATGTTTTTTAGGGTAGATCTACCCCCTGTTGTTTTTGGAGTTGGTTTTGCATGGCTTAGAGTTGCTCCCGCAACTCATCCATTTCTGTCTGGCTCGTTTAAAGGACCGACATCCTCTGTAGGAAGGTTTGTTCCATTTTTTTGGCATAGTGATCAATGTCTTCGATCAATGGCTCTTGTGAATGGGAGCTTGCTGAAAATTGACTGTGTTCTCGATTGCAGGAAATTGTTGAAATTGAAAAGTGCTCTTAGTCAAGGGAGGCTAAGAGACTGGGAAGTTGCCCCCGTGATGGGTATTCATCACTGTTTGTTGATTGGATTGTGCTCGGTATTGACACTTGTTGAGGGTATCCGCCAAAACCTATCCCTGGCTTCCATTAGGGGAAGCTATTGCTGTTTGAAATTGATTGGGAATCTCGGCTACAGGATTGCATTGAGATTGACTCTTCTTTGTGAGAGGGTATTGAAAGAAATTCCCTAAGGTTGAGGGTTGTGATTGCTGGTGTCGAAGGTCCTAAAGGACTTTGACGGTTGTGGTTGAACTGAGCTAGATGCTGGGAAGAAGGCGAGGGCTAGTGGTTGTTGTTGCTGTGAAGGGCCAACTTAATTGCTGGTCATTGCGGCCTGAGCTTGTATGAATTGGAGAAACATCTCCTGCATTGCTTTCACTCCTTGTGCCAGTTCCTTAATATAGGTAGCTGACACAACTTCTGCGTGTTGTGGTTGTTGAGGATGGTACTCTGGCAGGTTGAGAATAGGGAAGAGGTGAGTTTCTTCTTCTTGATTGGCTACAGTGGCTCTAGATCGAGTGTGGACTGGGCTGTAAAAGAAAGAATAGGTTCGAGGACATAGAGCATGAATGGGTGCAATGGTGTCGGGTATTTTTGAGATTTTGAGGGTTTTCTCTTGTTTTGGCTTTTCTAAGGGTTGGGATGGATGTTGGATGTAGGTATACAAGAGTTGTTAATCCCGAATGATTTAGAAAATTTTATTGTTCTAGTCAGGTCATGACTAATGGGACTAGCATATCCCAAGTGGAGTCGTCATTCTGTGGACCTTGGATTTGCGAGGGCGGGTCACGCTCAAGTATGCCCCCCTCTTTTAGGGTAGGCGTGTGTGATCTGATTAAGATGCGAGGGGATATTATATTTGATTGGAGTTGCTACTAGTCAGAGACCCTAATTCCATAATCGGCTGGACCCTGTAGAAACGTTAGAAGAGGAAATCTGATGGTTCTCTATTCTAAAATGATTCCTTGATCTGCAACCTGAAATTCGGGGTAAGAGACCACGGTTACAAAGAGAGAAGGTGTTAGGCACCATCTCTGACTGTACAAACATATGGTCTCTACTTCATAGGATTAAACAAACGATTGAGGATTATGGTCAGGTCTTGTATACTAATGATGCTTAAGTATGTGTAATGCAATGTTAATGCATCCTCGTTGACAAGCAGTAGCCCAGGTTAGATAAATCTACCTTGACTCACTCACTTGCCGAAGCGGAATGATAAATGATCAACCCGACTTTTTTATGGCAGGATCTGATAACTCGACAAGCCACAGAGCATACACTTGAGTTGACTAGATGGAAGTGTTGTGTATGAGATGATATGTTGATGGATATGATAAGCAATGGTGTTGAGAAGGAAAGGGATGTGTCTTAATGCCAATGCAAGACTAGATGAAACCGATCGAAGTTAAGAGGGTTGGATGGACAATTTTGTCGCAAGGGTCAGATTCAATGTTTTGGATCGAGATTTTAGTTGCTCAAGTGACTAGAGGATATGCTAGATTAGGCTGACATGGGTTAGACTCATTTCCTTCTACTCTTTCTTCTCCTTAGTGGAGGGATGGAAATTCTCTCTTAGCTTGGGATGATTTCTAAGTGTTTAGAAATCTAAGGGATGATTTGGAATGAAAGGGGAGTGGGCTAGTTATATCCTCTTGACCTGATTTTTTGGTAGTTTCTGGGAACTCTTAAGGTCAAAAGGGCTCAAATGGTCTGGATATGAGATTGCCACATGGTGAGATCCCAATGGTTAGATGGGATGGTAAGATTATAATTTTGGCTCAAGAGAAGGATAGAGGAGTCATTTATCATTTTCCCACGATTGCAGTTAAATTCAGGACAACTACACATGCTTTGCATCCTCTTCTGTCAAGGTAGAAGAGTTGCCACATGGCGGGCAATGCCCAAGGCAGGTGTTGCCTACCATGTGTCATGCTCCCTGCTTTGGCAAGGAGGCTGTTGGCATAGGGTGCAACCCCTTGATCATCTCGGGTTTGTTTTGGTTGGGTCTGATTTGACTGAGTTGGGTTAACTGGGTTGAGTGGATTGGTTTGACTAGGTGGACTAGGTTGAGTTGATCAGCTTGTCGGCCTTGGGTGGGGTGTTAAATCCACTCTGACCATTAGATGTGCAATCCCAATCTAGGGTTAAAACCATAAAATCAGGTTGACTCGTATTTAGGTGGGCTACACCAGAGAAAACAGTTGGGAGATAGATGTCCACTCTTGATTTTTAGAAAGCCCACCGTGATGATTATATCTCCAACCAGTAGATGCCACACAAAAATTTAGGCCCGTGCCTTAAAAATCTGGCTCATTAGTGATTCAGGTGAGCCATACCAAGGGAAACAATTTGGAGGGTGAATCTTGCCATGTACACTATTATCGTCCATGTGAATCGCGAATGTGGGCATTTTTGGGCCCTTGGGCTAACATGAGGTGATGCACAGGGTGAATTTTACACAGAACCGGAATGTAAATTCTATATTAATTAAGTAGTCAGTTTGTAAAATTCCCTTTCTTTATTTTACAATGAAGCAGCCCTTGATAATGCGGGGTCATCCTTCAATGAACCGAAACACTTACATGATGGGCTCAACTTTGGATGGGGGATTGGACTACTCTTAGATATATGGATGGTCCCTTTGTGCTTTGAATAGTCGAAAGGAAGATTTCAATCTGGCAATTTTATTTTATTTATACTCATTAAATGTGAGGCCCATCACGTAAACGGTTTGGATCATTGAAAAGACAAAACCCCGAGCCAACAGCTAAAGCCTCGATGTATAAACAGGGTAGGTTAGGTTTTTTGTGGACCCCTTCATCCCTCATAATCTCCACCGCACACTGGTTCAGTGAAAATGGTTAGGACAAACATGTGGTGGGGCTCTGCAACTGATGGGCCACATACGAATTACAGTCCGAACCAACATGCACCTCTCCACGCAGACAAAATGACTGTCATCTGGTCAACAGTCAGGTGGGCCACACATGGATGAATATATTAGACAGTCGAGAGAAACTATCCAACTTTTTTTGACCGTCCATTGCTCTCTTGCATTTGTTGCCTTACTTTACAGCTTACCGTCCGGAGATCCACACATTGTGTCCCACCCAATACACGATTCAAATGTCAATCACTACTGTTTACTGTGTTATGGTCCACCTGAGATTTGAATCTGCTTCATTTTTTTTAACCTCGTCCTAAAATGATCTGTAGAAACGGATGGACGGCTTGGACATACAATAAATCATCAAGGTGGGCCCCACGGCAGGGGTGACACCCACTTAAGCTGTTACCCGATAAACAGCCAATTCGCGCAACAGTATATCATGTCCCCCATTTTGGATAGGTCACTGGTTAAAACTCATCAAGTTCCGATGATTTTTATTTTATTTTATTTTATTTTTAATTTAAATAAACATCATGTTCCAATGATGCTAGCCACCCAATTTCATTAGAATCCAGAATGCTGATTTTTACCGTCCATTCTGTAGCCACCAATTGCACGATTAATATAAGACTGATCATTTGTTTCTAACTGTTGGACAGTCTGAATGGACATGATTACAAAATGGCCGGCGGGGACTTGCATCCTAGTTCTAGAACCCGGTGACTCAGTTCATAATTAGGCCGACTCAACTCAGCTTGGCATGATTTCAAGCCAAGTCACTGAAAAACTTGATTTTTAGGACCTGGTCTCGACTAGCCACAAGTCGTTGAGTTGACTTGCCACAATTCACAGCGACTCCAACCCAGCTGTTGCTTTTTGAAAAAAGAACGGGGCAACCGTCGAAGACCGAGACCTCCGTCACCGTCAGAGACAAGGACATGTCTAACAAGCCAACTCAGGCATACTCATCTGAGTCACCGAGTTAACTCGATCGAGTCAACTTCACGTACTTAATTTTTTGAAGGATTCTTGAGACCCAAGGGGTACTTATGTCCTCTTCCAGCACTCTTGTTCTTAAGAGTTATGGGCTAGTTGCCCCATGACACGGTACTCTTTCATTGGGTATAGCACCTTGCTTGGAGATTCACCCTATCCTGGAAAACAAAGAAGCAGACTACTACCGTTGCTCAATGGCTGCAACAAGTTGTGAAGTCACTTGGTTCATTTATCTTCTTCATGGCCTTCAAGTTCACAATCACAGCTGGTCCTCTTGTTTTGAGGCAACCAAGCGACCTTACACATTGCTGCAAATTCCCATTTCATGAATGCATTGAGCACATTGAGATTGATTGCCATCTTCTCCGTTAAAAGATTCAATTTGGCTTGATTCATCCTTCTTGTGTTTTGAAGAAGATACAAATTGTAGACTTATTTACCAAACATTTGGGCAAAAGATTCTTTCCAAAGATTGACCCATTTTTCATGAATGCACTAAGCGCATTGAAATTGATTGACATCTTGTCTGTGAAAATATTCAATCTAGCTTGATTCAGCCTTCTTATGTACTGACGAAGATGCAAATTGCAAACTTACCAAACGTTTGGGCAACGATTCTTTTAAAATAATCGAGCTCCAAGTTGGGCATTCATAATCTTCACTCCTCAACTTGAGGGGGGAGTATTAGCATGTGTAAGTACTTCAATCTTCATTAGATTTTAGGATCATTGTATATGTGTAAATTGATACTAATTAGATTTTAGGATATGTAATTAGCTGTTTATCTTAGATTAAGTTATTTCCATTTTCAGCCATGTATCTTCTATAAATTGGGAATTTCCCTCCCTCAATAAAGATATGGAAAAATTCCCCTTAACAATTGTAGTTGACCATTACTGTAATTTTGGTTTTAAAAAAAGAAATGAAAGCCCATGCACGCATTCATTTCTCATGCTAGCCACCATGGTTCTGATTTCTACTTGTCATGAGAAAATCCCAACGTGTTCGCCTGAGTGTCCAACGGACTAGATTATCTGATCACATATAAGTTTATAGAACTTAATGGCATGTTTGGATGCACGTATCAATCGAATTGCAATTCATTCAATTCAATATAGACTATGGAGAGCATGGCCATCCAGGTGGCAAAGACATTTTAATTGAAAATGACAACCAAAACCAGCTGCCATTCCATGCGTTTCAAGTTGGAATTGAAATGCTAGTAATCACATTTTGGGAGCACAGAGACCTGTGTTTGTGGCACGCTGCACATGTGTGAATGCTTCCTCACTTAGGGCCTGTTAGGATGCTAGTTCCACAAAAGGGTCGAGTGGGAGATCAGTCAGGGGTTCATGAAAGTGCATCCAAATGCACAGCATCAACTAGGGTTTGGTTAAAAAAGGTTTTTAGGTGTCAAACAGCCCTTCTGAGGGTGCGTCCAAATGGGCCCTAAGGGTGTGTTCGGTTGCACCAAATTTCATGATATTTGGTGCCAACCAAAGCACACTAAAACGAACACTTTTTTTCTTTCTAATCTTATCTTTATTGACTCTTCTACACATGGCTTTGAGGTTTTTATGTAGGCTTAAATATAAAAGATGAAGATTTAAAAGATCCATGTAAACAATATCCTAATAATTGAACCTAACTTCAATATCTAAAATGGAAATAACAACAACTAAAACGTCTCTAAATCTTGAAAGATCTTCCCAAAATAGAGAACTAATAAGGATGAAACATAAGATCTTAATAAAGATTCCCCAAATCACAAATCTCCCAAAATAACTAAAATATCCTGAGCTTGGGCTGTTTTATATTCAGCCCCATAATCAAACTAATTCCCATCTGATGTTGGACAGACCCAGTGCATAGCTTAGAGGCAGACCAAACACTGGACTTAATGTTGGTGGTCTCTTGAGTTGTGAATGCCTTTGAGCAGCAATGCTTTGGCCAACAAGGATGTTAATCAACCTCACTTTTCTGCGCTCTCATTTCAACTTCCTTTGATAAAATATAAGCAATTAAAATTTGCTATCACTTGATTCATAGCAGACTATTTTTAAACAAGGCTTGTTGATGGTCTCATATATGCTTCCTTAATGCGCTCTTCAACATGACCGTGCTTTCTCCACAAGCCATCATTCGGATTAAACAGCTGTCAATGCAAATGGAGAAAAAACCAAATGCAAGAAGCATCCTAAATCACGAGACAAAGGCAGACTACCTATAATTGGGTCACAGAGAGCAATTACAAGCAGTTCTATACAAACTACTTTCTACTACTCGTTGTTGTTGTTGGTTTTTCTTTGTATTGTTTTGTTTTGTTTTTTGTGTGTGTGGTGTGTGTGGGTGTGTGTTATTTCAGATAATGCAGAAAACGACGTATAAAACTTAATGTAGGACACACATCAGACATAAGTTAAGAGGTGCTAAACATGGATATTGTGAAATGTGGCATATTAACAGCCATTTACATACTCTATGCTACTAACTAAAAACATATTCTTATTCGAATATTAGTTCATAGAGTACAGAGAATAGGAAAATTGCATATAACACATATACAATAGACCATGTGCACAGTAATACCACCACAAGACTTTCCTAGCCGTGTAGACCTTTCCAACACACATCTGACATGGAAGCTTTTGAGCTTGACTAAAACCAATTCCCCCTTGGATCCTAAATCCAACACCAGCCGTTTCAGTCAACACACACACACACACACACACACACGCACGCACGCACGCACCCACCCCCACACACACACACACACACACACACACACACGTCTAACTTCAGGCAAAGGATATCATAATGGATATCAATGGAGAAGCCAATGGATTATGGATATCAAAATCAAAAGAACAGAAAACTAACTCTAAGCTGTAGAAGTTAAGGTAGAAAAGCAAGCAATGCATGTTGGCTGTTTCTGTCTTAATCATATGAGAAAGGGGGTAAGGGGGGATCTAGGGGTGCAACTTGGGCAGGTTGGGTAGGGCCGATCACCTGCCCTCATGAGAACCCAACTTGCAACCCGACCCGAATTCCAACCTGAGATGCCCAACCTGAATTCCTCTATACTCTATCCAATCCACACAAATACACGTGATCATTTGCAACCCTTACCTAACTCGACTCAACTTTACTCAACCCGGACCCTTCACAGGGACCTTGACAACCTGACCTGAACTCAGGTTGGGTCAATTGGGTTTGTATTGACTTGAATCCAAGTTGCAGCCCTAGAGGGATCTGGTGTGGGTGCAGTCTCATCGATTTGAAGGCCGGCCACCAAACTTCAAAATACAAATTAGGTGTTCTTTTTTTTTTTTTTTTTAAACACTCATTTATATCATAAAACAAGATCACCACTTCAGATGCAATAAGCCCAGAAAATATCACTGCATCCATACAACGATATTCTCTTCATATCTTTTCCTGTTAAGAACAGGAACATTCCTTCGGAAGCAATTACCCTAGAACATTATTACTATATCAAAACAATTCGGTTTGCTTAATCCACACACATGCATATCCCAGCCCCTCACAACCACATGTGCCAAGGTGGCACATGCAGAGAAAATCTGAGCCATCAATCAGGTGGGTCCAACTGTGATGCCCTGATCTGAAAACCAATCCAGCCTGCTCATCAGGCTAGACACAAAATATGAGACACAGACATCTAAAACAAACTCAGCTGAGTTTTCTAGACATCAATTTGTTTCAAACATCATTCCCCACCAAATGATCGAACCAGGCTGATTTTTGGAATCACGGACAGACGCCTTAAGATCCACACATGTGTGCAATGTTGGCAGTAGTAGAGGCATGTAGAGGGGCTGGGATATTCATGGGGGAAATAGCATTCTCTCCATACAAAAAGATTAGAAAGAAAAAGAACAAAGTCATAGAAAAAGGGTATGCAGTGATGTAAACAAATTCCTAACAGATTTTCCAGATGAATTTCATAAAAAGATGAAATATAGATGGTAATCATTGTATTGTGAACTTTCAGAAGGAAATAAAAAATAAAATTCATTCGTATTGTGCAAAAAGGAAACAGACGTTGCAGCTGTATTATGCATACGACGACGCAATATCTCGGACATCAGATGGCATGAAAGCCAAAATCAAGAGCACAGCAAAAATAACTATAGGGACCAGTAACAACATGAAAGGTGGGGGAGGCAAAGGCGGCAATATAAGGGGAAGCAGCAGCAACGAAGCTGTGAGACAGAAAAGTACCAGGAAGGATTCTACACTGAAATAGCTTGAAGGAAAGGATTTCCAGCTGTTTGCTCGGGTCAGAGGCTTATAATCTCTCCTCCGTCCATCCGCTAAAGGATTCCTCCTCAATCCACCCTCCATCAGACCCACCCAACGAGCCTTTAGATCAAATAGACCTTGTGATGATCTCAAGTCCGTGTCGAATGATTCAAAATTCATTTAAACTCCCCTTTCTAGGCTATGTTGAAGCAAAATGACATGCTTTGAATTCTGAATTCCAAATTGCAAGCCCAACTGCAGATCAGGTAGCTATGAATCGGAAAGATCCTCAAGCTAAAACTCCCTTCTGAGTACTTCTTGTAACAAATCAAAGCTGATAAAATTAAAGAAACAGTACAGATCCACTAGCTGAAAAGTCAATGCCCAGATCTGCTAATGGAGGTTTCAGTTTTCCGAAATGGGCAACAGGCTGCAACTGGAGTGCTGATTGAGCAGTTGTGATTTGGGAAGATCCACAATCTTAAAATCCTTCTCGTCTGTACTTCTCACAACATATTAAAGCATCGAATCGTCTCGTCAATCTTCGGAGCTGATGATGGACACGACGAACCTAAAAAGAGAGCCGAAACCAGCTGAAACAAGATTTAAGCTTCAGTTTCCAGCAATGGGCACCAGATCCAAACATGAAATCGCAGGAAAAGTATTGAGCAACATTGGCCATCCAAAAGCTGTTAATTGATCAAATCACCTCTCAAGCAAATGAAATCGAGGCCGCCATGAACCGAAATATGCCGAAACTCAATCAAACTTCACCCTACGCGAAATGTAACATCATTTCAGTCAATCCATTTGAACTTCGAACAGCAACACAAATCGGAAAGGAAAATTAAAGAGATTTAACAAATAACCCAAAACTTATTACGAGCAATCAAAATCCAGCCAAGACAAACCTCTACTTAAAATTCCAATTTTTACGCTGATGGTGATTTGGGTATTCCCCAATTTTCGCCAGGTAATGTGGTAATCACGCAATTGCCCGAACAGAAAATCACAGAAAGAGAGGACAAAGAAGGCCTGACTTACCACTCCCCATTCCATTTCCCATCAAATCCCATCATAGAAAAATGAAAATGACCAAACCCAAATCAGAAAACAGCATATAATAACAAATGAGAAAACCCCAGATGATTTCCACATAGAAACAGGATCCCAAAAATCAAACTCAAATCATGTCCATATCCATTTTCTTGCCTTCAAACTCCCCACCAATAATAATAATAAAAAAAAAGATAAAAAGAAACAGACTATCCAAAAAACCCATTAGCATTCTAAAAATCTTGAATCATCCCTTGAAACAAAAAAAAAAAGAAAAAGAAAAATCATATCTTTCCAACATACAGATACAAAAAAAATAGTGAAAAGGCTCTACATGAGATATTGGTAGTGAAGCAGATGCTGTTTAGAGAAACATGTTTCCAAATCAGGAAACAAGAAGCAAAAGATTTCCTGATAACTCCATAACAAGAATTTCTCACCTCTTGAATCAGAGAGAGAGAGAGGTTTTTATTCATTTCTTTCTTTTATGAATGCTGAAGAGATGGAAAGCAATACCTGTGATGTTGATGTTTTTGGTTCGTTTGCTGCTGTTGTTGGGTGAGAGAAACCAATACATCTCAGCTACTTTCCCCAAAAGTAAAGAGAGAAAAAAGGTGGTGGTTTTGAAGAAGGAGACAGCTGGGCAGATACATTGCACTCCGCCCCCAACACAAACCGGGTGGGAGTAGTTTTTTAAAAAACAAGGGGTGTAAATGTTCAACCGCTTTCTTCCAATTACAGGGTTCTTCTCCCCTCGATTTCTTTCCTGCCTTGGCTTTTTACTTTGCGAGTCTCCTGTAAGTCTCCACATTACTTTTCGCACGTGACTCTCTGGTGCGCGTGTGAGACGTATCTGCCGTTTAATAATGTGGGACGTGGTCTTGATTTTGATCTGGAGTGGAAATTGGTCTGCTACGCTCATCAGGATTGGTTAGCACATACGGAAAAAATGGACGGTTTTGAAAATCTTGTGGATAATCCAAAGGTCCAAATAAGACGTATGTGTTGATTGGATTCATTTTTTGCTCCAGGTAATCTCAACCGATGGGACCACCTTTTTGACGGATAAGATGAAACACTTGTAGTACACGTGTGACGCGTGTGTAAGTGCGCGTGGATAGTGTGCGTGTCGTGGAGGAAACCTCTTTTCCCCTTTTGCCGCGCTTCTCGCTCTCTCTCGTAAGGAAGCAACTTACTTGTTCAGGAAATTATACGGAGATTCGTGCGAGGAGGAACAGAGAAAGCGATCTTCGGTATATCTGCATACGTTACACTCTTATAGGAGATCGGGTCCATTCATCAGGCGAGGCCCATTGTTAAATGCTTAAAATAAAAAAATTCAGTCCTTTAAAGTCATTAAATCTAAGAAAAAGATCGATGATCAGAACCAAGATGATCAACCGTCTGCACTCAACTACCATGGTGGTCCATCAGACCAGTGGAAATTATTTATCGTGACATGGTCCGAAAATCAGGATTTTCCACCTGTTTTTTACGGTGGCCTCTAGCTGAAGAGTAGACATGATCTGGCACACGCACGTAAATTTTGCACGTATGCTGCATGTTGCCTCAGAATTAAATCGTGCCCAGGCGCACCGCATGCTATATCGTAGGAGGCCGTTACACCGTCTCCAAACGGAACCTGCCGCAGTGCCGACTTTTTAACGGCGAGTTGAGCTGTTACTGTACCTGACCATGGTTCACTGTTTCAGTGATCCAAACCGTTCATATGATGGCCTCACCATCTATGGCTCATGCACCAAAAATCCCATGGATTGGAAGATTATAACCCTTTATAGATGGCCAACAAATATACGGTTAAATACAAAAAAGATGGCAACTCGTGAAGTGCTTTAACAAAAAAAAAAAAACCATTAAATACGAGGCTCTCAACTTTGTGGTCGTGGTTTTGAGCGCCACATGGAGCCAATCTGTTAAAGTAAAAAGATGTTCAGCAGATGTTTGACTGGGGACCAAACTCGATCTTCATGGGCTGATATGCCATTTAGGGTGAGAGGATTGGACCAAAGGATTTGCAACCACCACACAAAGAGTTAGGACGGCTGGCGGTTGCCGATAGTCCTCTGATGCTTAAGTGAGTGAATGATGGAAAGAGAAAGCTTCTGATAGCTAAGTATTGTAATGTATTGCATGCCTTGACGCTTTAGTACAGAGGGTTATTGATAGGATTTGATAAATTCATAAAGGTACATGATTCCAGCCATGTAGAAATACAATTACTATGAATGGTACCATGATTGCAGTTACGTCCATTGATTGTGTCCGAGACGGTAACAATTGCCATTTGGAAAGCAGATATCCTGCTAAGGCGTTATAGAAGGCGTATCTCGTATCTTACGAAAGATGTTCTTTGAATTCCGTGCATTTGGGAGGAAGCACTCAGTCGAGCCGAGTATATTAACAAGATGGCTATGTTTAGTTAGCTTTGATGTATCCAAAATGCTTATTGACGGAGCATCTTATTTAGTATGGTTGTCAGGTCAATAGGCGGTCAGCCTGTGGAGTAATCAGCATGCTACTATAGGTGTTTGGTTGAGGATATGAGAGAACTTAGCTCGATATAATTCGGGCAGAATTAAATGATGACCATTAGTAGGCACTCGGCTATAGGTGAACGCTGAGTACTTAGTCAGAGGCTCATGTTCAACTCTGACAAAAGGACTGAGTACTGGACGAGGACGAGTATTGTTGAGTGCTTGTTTTCACTTGAATACTGGTGGGCACAATAATAGCGTTGGACCATGACGCAGTTGATATATCTAGAAGCTGTAGTTGGAGTCTCAATCGACCGTAGTTGATGACTTGATGGGAATCTGATAATTGCAATAGCTAGTGAGCCACACATCGACATATCGAGGGTTGCAAATATCCATACGGTAGTCCCCATCACACCAGCTACTTGGAGGCATATATGTAAATCAAATTCAACGGTTCGTAAAGAATAGATTGACATCCAAGCCAACAATGATTTATCTACTAAAGCTTTGCATTCCCTGTGAAATGGTAAGACACATCACCACCGTTCAGCCATGGCTTTGTGAATTCTTGGGTCGTCTGTAGTCTGGATTGCTTTTCTTCTAACGCCGGTTGCATACTGGGTAAACTCTGTGAAGCCCACCATGATGTATGCGTTTTATCCCTACTGTTTATCCAATTTCTCTTGTTATTTCCAGACATTAGCCCAAAATTAAAGCATAGCTGAAGCATATGCAAAGCTCAAGTGCACTACACAGCAAGAAACAGGAAATGCAATGCCTACAGTTGCAAACTTTTCCGTGAGCCATTAAAGTCTTGGATTAAGCTGATATTTATGTTTTTTTTTTATGCATGTTTATGTGACCTCATGAATAAGTTGGATGACAAATAAACATCATTATGAGCCTTAAAAATTTCTCAGCGATTAATATCTTTATCCCTGCTGTTTCGTATGATTTGGTCCACTGGAGCTTAGGATATGCTTCAATTTTAGGCTCATGCCCCACTATGAGCTGGAAAAATGGATGGACACCATGAATAAATGATACATACACCACCGTGGCCTCGCAAAGTTTACTCAGCATGGTATCATGGAGAGGGTTAGGTGCGCCCTAGCCTCACCCAACACTATGCAACCTTGAGCATGAGGTCCACTTTGATGTATGTATTATATATCCACATCGTCCACCCATTTTCCAGCTAATTTAAGATATGAGCCCCAAAATGCAGCATATCAAAATCTCAGGTGGACCGTACCATAGGAAACCATGATGGTTGACCATTAAAACTTTTTTGTGGGTCACAAAAGTTTTGGATCCAACTTATATTTGCTTTTTATTTTTTTCCTCCATCCATGTCTGCATGACCTTATCAACAGGTTGGATGGCAAATATATATAATTAAAACATATATAATTGAAACATTATGGTGGGCATTAGGAAGTTTTCTCCGGTGAGAACTCAATCATAGTTGTTTCTTATGGTACGGTCCAACTCAATCATCACTGTCTCTTATTGTTGGATGCAGATTGCGCGACAGATTGGTTCCAATCTCAATATGGACACAAATTATGCTACGGAGGGACCCATCATGATGTATCGGTTTATCTACTCCGTCCATTTTTTTTCTAAGATCATTTTAAGGCACAAGACCAAGAACAAGGCAAATCCAACACTGAAGTCAGCCACACCAAAGATGACCCTTGCATTTAATACAAGTGCATTTAATGCAGCCAGCTCAGTATTTTGGTGTGGCCGGCCTCAGTGGACAGCATGTGGTCTCATGTGGTCATTCTCATCTTAGATGAGAATGGTTGGAGTACATAAACAGATGCATCACATTGGGGCCCTCCACAGCTTGGTTTGGACGCTTTGCGTCCATACTGAGTTTGGACACAATCCGCGTCCCTTATGGTCGGCCTCATGCCGGGCGTAGTATACAATACGTACATTAAGGTGGGCCCCACGGTCAGTGCCGCATCGTGTTGGGTGAGGCCGGGCCGCACCTGATCCGCTCCCAGCTATCATTACAGAATCCGTGTCTTGGTTCGGAGTATTGCATGTGCACCAGCTCATATTTCTCGTACGCGATGGATGGATGCATGTACAAGTCAATTAATGAAAGACAAGGATATCCTCGTCCAAGGACATTGCCGCTCTGACAATACCATCCGTGCCGCATCATGGTGTGGGTTTTAATTGAAAAGTTACAACCTACTTCAAGGGTTAAATCCTCTCAGAATCAACCTGACCTGACTTGACTCAAACCTTATTTTTGTCTCCCTTCGATGCATGAACAACTCACCCACCACTGAGAATATATGTTTATCCGCTGAACATGCCTTCTTTTAGAGGTAGCATTTACTTAGGATGCAAATGCACTGGGTCCACCCTCCACCTCCACGGATCATTTTACCTAACCTGATAATTGGTGAGATTAGGTCCGGATTTTTGAACCATGGTGTGGGTTTTAATTGAAAAGTTCCAACCTACTTCAAGAGTTAAATCCTCTCAGAATCAACCTGACCTGACTTTGACTCAAACCTAATTTTTTAATGAAGACAATTTGAGTCCTTTAAGCATGTGTGCTTGTTACAATCTGAATCACACAAATCAGCCTCGTTATCGATGGATAACATACAACAAATTACATTAATTGAACTACCCTAATAGGCCTTTTTGGTTTTCCAATTACAATGGTAAATGGTTGGAAATGGACATTGATTATTTATTTTTGGACTTGTTATGGCGTCGGTTACATTTGATTGCAATGATAATTTTGCTACTTTGTTTTTACTAGAAATCAACTTAGAAATGATAGTTTTACAATGTTGAAATATGATACTTAAAATTTACTTTACCTACTTCCTTAACAAGTGTACTTGACTCTTGATTTACAAGCCATAATTTTTGTTTGAACAAACTCGTAAACATGACAATCATTTACTTTACATTTCATAGAAAATTGGAAAACCAAATAAAACTAATACTTTACATTTCATAAGAAATTGGAAAACCAAAAAAACTAATACTTTACATTTCATAAGAAATTGGAAAACCAAATAAACCCAAACATTATTTTATGCATTGATTTTAGATTGTTAGGTATTTCATTCCTTGCCATCAAAATTGATAGCAACCATTAATTGAATGATTTGAAATATTATTTATGTTAAAAGTCAATTATAATTCCTATTTTCAACCCAAACCCAACCCATGTGATAAATGGGTTGGGTGTTGGTCTTATATAAAGACTTAATACATTAAATAAATGGGTCGCATATCTTTAACTTAGACCCCACTTGAATTTTAATTGATTGGATCTAGGTCCAAAATTCCGACCTTACTATTAAATGGGTCAAGTTGAGGTCCAGAGGCTCCTCAACCTGGCCAATTTATACACCCTTAGCATACGCTTAATTGTTGAATATCATGTTACCCATGAAAATGCAACTCTCCAGGTCAATGGTTCTAAAAACTTATTCCCTCCATTCTACATCTTTATATAGTTCTAACTTAACCTTAGGTGTTGTTTGGTAAATTGAAAATAAGGTTTGAAAATTAATTTAAATACTGAAAACTTAGTACTAAATTTTAATACTTATAAGTACTCCAAAATTCATTTTATAATTTGTTAAAAAAAAATCCTAATAACTAAGAATAAGCATTTTTTTCACAAAAAACTTGTTTGGTAAATATAAACCACAAATATCTGAAAATTGACAATTTATCATATTTGCCTATATTGTCTCAATTTGTATCTTTTGTAGCATATGAGACTAAATCTACTATTGTCATGCTACCAAATTTGGCCCACATATGCCCAAATTAATAAAATTTTAATACTTTTGTACATTCCAACAAGAGAATGTCACTCAATTTATATGTTTTAACGCTTATTATTTTAGAAAGTTTAATGGTGAATTGCATGTGTAGAGAGATTGAAGGTCAATTAGACGCATGTACGAGATCTGCATCAGATATTTCATGAATGACTCAGATATCTATGGACGCTGTATCACAGGCGGATCAGATTGCGCTCACAGGTTTGATTTTCGTTGTATATGAATGATGATTTATATTTGACTGAAAATGCCACTAGCTAGTTACTTCGTTCCCACAGTCTATTAGACCCTGTAGAAACGCTAGGGTAGAGGATTCGAAGATTCTTAGTCCTAAAATGACTCATTGATTTGCGGCTGAAGATTTATGGTAAGGGACCACGGTTAAAGAGTGGGAAGTTGTTAGGCACCCATTATGCTTGTAAAAATTTACAATCTCTACTTCATATGATTTGACTAACTTTTGAGGATTATGATTAGTTCTTGCGCACTAATTATGCAATAGTGTGTATAATGTTGTTTCTAAATGCAACGCCTATGACAAGATGTAGTCTCAGCTATATAAATTCGTTTTGATCGAATCACTTACCAAAAGTGATTGACCAATCAGACCAAATTTCTGATGGGCAAAGTCTGACTACGTCGGCAAGTCGTAGAGTATATGTTTGAATTGATTGGGTGCTAAATGTTATGTATGCGAATGCGATGTACATTGTAACACCATGTTCCTCCAATACTTGGGTATTGGATGTCCTCGGGCATTATCATAAAACCTTTTCACTTAAATTATATGATTTGCAAATGCATTGTGAGTTTGTAAATTTAGAGACTATAAGTAAAAACTTAAACCTAGGAACCCTTAACTCAATTAAACTCCATAAATTGATGAATTAAACTGTACAATGTCACACATGGGACCCGAATCATCGGATCTCCGGTACATTAGAACACCCCCCCCCCCCCCCCCCCCCCCCCCCCCCAATTTTGGTTAGTCGAACCTACATTAAAACACACTAAATTGAAAAATTCAAATTAAGGCTAACCCATAAATTTAATGGATCAATTGTTAAATCCTGACCGCAGGGAAACAAAGTCTCATTATAAGGCAAGCTGGAGTTTCATCGGTTCAATTGATTTGAGAAGAACAGAAAATAGAAAAAAAAATAGTGTTTTGTCGGTCCCTGTTAATCCGACCGACAGCAGCCATTGATCAGACCGACAGATCGCGTTAAGTACTAAAACTTTCACCCATAGGTCACTGAAACCAGGTGAAATAAGAGTATAAAAGCTCTTTCTCTCTTTCTTCTAATTCAAACACTTACAAACCTGAGAATTGAGAGAGAGAGAGAGAGAGAGAGAGAGAGAGAGAGAGAGAGGAGGAGGAGGAGGAGGAGGAGGAGGAGTGGATCTTATCACTTTGGGATCATTTGGGGCCAAATCTTGTCATATGAACTGACCTACATCTTTCCCGATTAAAATCCTCGAATGTGGGCCTAGTAGATCTTCAATTTGCTGGTAGGATGTCTTCAGCCCTTACATGTGTGTCGTTCCTCAATCTCCCACCTATTTGATGTTAGTTTATTAATTAACCTTCCCTGATTCTTCCAAGTCTTAAAATTCTGACTCGAAGCTATGTACATGTCAAGGGCATCCTGTCAGGCATTCGGCACAACCTTGTGGCATGGAGAGAAGTTTGTGGGTATAATGTCATGAGAATCTTGGCTTGCGCAGAGCCTAGTCACCAAATTGTTAATTATTCAAGGTGAGTCATCCCCAAATTGCTTGCTATTTGAGATTAAATTAGGAATTGACCTAAGGTTAATTAAATTAAATAGAATTTTTTTATAGGTATTGGATTTTTCTCCAAAATCTTATACTTAGGAGTGTTTGCAATTTAGGGACCCTAACTTGAAAGGTGAATTAGTTTAGGTGGGAGAAATGAAATCTGAATTGAGGTTAAGAACACTTAGAAGAATTAGTTTAGGTGGGAAAAATGAAATTTGAATTATCCATGAGAGTGGAGCAAGTTGTGTGTGATGAAAAACAAGAATAAAAAGGGGGCTAAGGCATTAGGGATCCACCTTTTATAAGTTCACAAAGCATGATTCATTGGTTTAACTATAACTCAACTGGAATCGAATGAAGATTCGTTCCAGTCGAAAGATGAAACCGTTAAACCACTTGTATATTTCATAAAAGATGGTGATTTAAACCGATTGATTTGACCATGAAGCACTCGTTAGTTGTTCGCAGGGAATTCTAAGCATCCACTGTGCCCGGAGTCAATAATGGATCAAGGAATTATACAGATTAACAACTTTGCCAAAAAGTCAATCATTCAGACCACAAATTCATACATTCAAATGCATACTTACAAGATAAGAGGCTTTGATTGATCGATCCAACTATTAAGATCTCGTCTATCGATTGCAGGGAATTCAAAGCATCCAATGTGCCCGGAGTTTACAATGGATCAAGGGATTTTACAGATTGATGACTTTACCTGCACTAGCTCGATGATCTTAGGGAGTTCAAAGCATCCATCTTGCCCGGAGTCGATGATGGATCACAGGACTTTATCGATCATGAACTTGCTAATTGATGTGCATGGAAATCCAAACATCCAATGTGCCCGGAATTGACGATGGATTAAGGGCCGTGCACAACAATAGCATCTGCCGAAGTGGATAACCAAACCAATCAACCAAAGAGAACTCCAACATTCACACCATCATTGTTGAACCAAAAGAAACAAACTTTAGAATTCATTAAAGGCTTCACCCTTAACCTTAGCTAGAGGTTTAGCCAATCATGCTATAATGGAAGACTAAACTTCTACAAAGAAAAAAAACTACTCTACACTACAAAACTAAAAAAGAAAGAAAGAAGATAATTGGATTTAAGGGATGATGGAAATGAGAAGGAGAGGTCTCCTTTTATAGCCTCTTGAGAAGCTCCCAAGTTTAGGAGGCACTCCATGCCTAAAGCAATTTTTCTCTAGATTTGGGCTTGGAGTGAGGCTTGGATGATGAGGTGGCATGAAAAGTACTCCAAGCCTAGGTGGCACTCCAAGCCTAAAGTAAAAAAAAATTTAGGTTTGGGAATGGAGTTAGGCTTGGAGTGGTGAGGTGGCATGCTAGCCTTACACATGTGTGGGGAAGAGAGAGAGAGAGAGAGAGAGAGAGAGAGAGAGAGAGAGAGTTTAAGCTCCACACGTGAGAGTGGTTCTCCATTACTAGTTGGGTGGAGGAGACTTTCATTGCTGCCTACTTGTACGTGTGGAAAGAGGGCTGGATGATGGCTTCCACCATTAATGATGCACTTGAAGGAGCAGTTGTGACGGATGGCTGCTGGAATGTTGGTCAAAGGAGGATTGATGTCCAGCTGCTTGTACTTGAAGGTGGTGTGGAACATGGAAGGTTGCGCTTGTTGAACGATGTGGTCCCCATCAGGTGATGTTTGGACGACTGGATGTTGACTGATCCTGGGGTCCACCTTGCTGGTTCACTAGTGATGACGTCTGGGTTGTATATGATTTATATGGTCCTTTTTCTTTTGATGGTTTTGTATATCTTGCATATCTGGGTTATATATGGTTTGTATAGTCCTTAGCAGAGGGGATTTTGGACTTGTATATTTTTTGGATATTAACCTGATATTCTATGGTACAATTATCTTACTTATCCTTTACACCCGTTGCATGAATGAAAGCTACTCTGATTATGCGTGTAAATATAAATATGACCATGTGGCAGGTGGGAAATGCACCCACGTGTGATTTATCTCTATCGTAAACCTGGGTTTTCACCACAAGAGTATTATACTTGAGCAGTGAAAATCAGGGTGTTACATACGTAATGTTGTGGGTACGATGCAATGCCTATGACAAGTTGTAGCCTTGTATGTATAAATCCGCCTTGACTCTCTCACTGCCAAAGTGTAAACTAATCAACTCAGAGTTTTTTATGGGCAAGATCCGATTATATTAGCAAGCCATAGAGCATACGCCCGAGTCGATTAGGTTCATGATGCTATATTGTAATGCAATGTGAATGTGTGGGATAGAGGGAGCTGAGAAGGAAATGGATGTTAAATGATACTAGTGTAAGAGTATATAAAGCTAATGAACATTTGGGCAACAAGATAGATGGGGTTTCATAAGGATTGGATTGGATAGTCTAGATTAGGGTCTCAATGGCTTAGGGGAGTAAAGGTTTGGTTGGAGTAGGCTGACCTGCACTGGACTCTTTTTTAAATTGCATCGGATCATCTAATACGACACCTTACACTATATGTGGAAGCTTGACGAAGCTACTAAAATAATGGTTAAGTCCTAGATGGGGGGGTGATTAGGACCTTTTGAAATTCTTTTCAACTATTTAACTAATTTAACAAGTTAAACTAAGTAAGCAAGAATACTTTGGCTTCCAAGCCTTAATGGGTCCAATCACATAGACTAGCAAGGATAATCAATTAAGCAACCTAGTCTAAATGCATAGATTAACAAATGTTTTAACTAAACAAACACCTAATTTATGCAACCTATGCAGATTGTATGAGATACAATCATAAGCTCAAGTCTACACAATTAGTGAAAATACATCTTCTGTGCAAATGTGCCTAACATATATTCCTATTAAGCATTCATAATTAAGTAATTAAACATACAATGTTGGAATAACAATGTGCACAAATACATCACAAACACAAACATGTACAGTGGTTCTACTACTTGTCTACTCCACTCTCGGTTGCCATACTCACCCATTGAGTACACCAGATTTCAATAGAGGGTTTTAAATCAGGTTCACCTCATAACCTAAGAGTTTTAAGCAGGTTCCTCCCAACCTTGCAATCCTACTCAAGGACCGGGTCTTACTCAGGAACCTTGCGTATGCACACGTGTTGGTAGACCACGTACACACCCATGTTAGTGGCTCCAATTAGAGACTTGATAATTTATGCTATATTCAATAGTCAAGGTCCTACAACTGAACCTCAATTTAGACTTAATACGTGAGTCAAGGTCACATAACCGAACCTCAATGATTTTAGGCTCTACAATGGAGTCAAAGTCCTACAACTGAACCTACCATTACTCCTATCGAAGGCTCCTCACTTGGAGACTTGATTCATCCCTACAACCGGGCTTAGATCCTACAACTGAACCTATCGAGTTTGGCAATTCAAACTTTACATTTAACTCCCCATGGGAAGAGAGTGGATAAACTATTACAAATGAGAACCTTACTTGTTGGATTTGAGCCTCATTAATGCGCTGCTTGGGTTGCTTGATCTCTGCTCTCTTGTGCTTTAATTAACTCCCCTTTGCTCCCACGATCATTAATGCCGATGCGTCGCCAATGCTTTAGCTCCAAGATCAGCTCCCTTGCATATGATGCTCCAATAGAAATGCCTAAGGTGCTAGGAGGTGGCGTATTCTCTATAACTAACAGGAAATTGTTGCCTAGAGGAATACACTTAATTTAATTCCTAAGATGTGTTTACATAAAGGTTCTACCTATGATCAAAGTGTCTAAACTCCTATAAATCAAGAGAGAACAAGTTCATTCTCATTTATGCTTTAAATGATTAATACTTGTGATGAATTACAAGAAGAATGGCTTGAATGAGTTAGGATTAGAGCTTCTATTAGTCTCCAACAATTGTGGCTTCTAAATCACTAAACTCCCTCTCTTAAGCTAAAAAATTGAACTCCCCACTTTTATAGATAAATATCTAACGGTAAAAAAACAAACAGATTAAAAAATCTTCAATAGCATCGAACTCAGCTTCGATTACATCGAAGATATCTTCGATGGCTCGAAAGTCTACTTCAATGGAATCGAAAAACTGCCCAAAGAGTTTTTGATGTTGTTGGACATCCAGTTTGATGACATTGAACAAGCTACTTTGATGGAGTTGAAGGGTTTTTCGATGGCATCGAAGAACTGTCTAGAGAGTATGCATTTTGTTTGACATACGATTGATGGCTCGAACTGGTCTTTGATGGCATCGAAGACTAATCGAAATACATTTTGATGGCATCGAAGTGCAATCGAAAACTGCTGCCTGCGCCAGTTTGTTTATAGTAGTTAACACCTCTTTAATTAGCCTAAATTATCATATTTTTCTAAGTATTCTAAGGTTAATGAAGATGACTAAAGGTATATCTATGTGATCTAAGTCATCTAGAGGTTTTGGTTGTTTTGGTTTTAATGGTTAGGGTCACTAAGGCATCTCTTTTACCTATTTTTCTTCCTTGATGCTTCTTGTGCACTTGAATCTTCGGTCTTTAGCTTGTAAAGGCTCAACCGACATTTCAACACATAGACGCACGTCATTGACAAATAAGTTGCATTAGTATGCCACAAAAAAGTGCACCAACACTTTTTTCTCTTGCTCTCACTTCTCCTTGGTGGAGTTGTGAGATAGATTTTTTCTGGATTTATTGAATTTCTTGGATATTCAGGATGTCTCTTGAGGATTGCTTGAAATGTGAAGGGGAGGGGCTACCCCCCCCCCCCCCCCCCCCCCCCCCCCCAAACCTGATTTTTCTATAATTCTTGGCAAGTTTAGGGTTAAAAATGGCTTGGAAGGATGGGATCTAAGATTGACACATGGCATGATATGGATGGTTGGATTGACTAGAAAAATGGTGATTTTAGGTCCAAGTGAGGGATATCGAGGTCATTACATAGTTCCACATACTTGCACCTCGCACTAGGGAAAAATCCACATGCGTTGGCCTCTCCTGCCAAGGTAGGGGTCCTACCACATGGTCAGTATTGCTAGAGCCGCAATTGGCTCCCTACTTTGGCAGGTGAGCTACCCTAAATGTGTGGGCTACTCCTACTCTTTAGGAGCTCCATTGCTTCCTTTTGTATTTTTCATGGCCTTTGGAGTTTGGGCTTGGCCTTGTTTTGACTTTGGGCTTAATTGGATGAATTGATTGGGGAGCTAACTTGGTGAGTTGAACCGATGAGTCGGGTTTTGGCTTTTATGGTTTAAGTTTCTAAGGTTAGGGTTTGGTTTAGGGTAGATTGGGTTTGGTTTAAGGGTCTGGTTTAATTGACCATAGACTAGGTGGGTTCCATCCAACTTGATCAGTTTGCCAGCCTGGGGTGGGGTTTCTACAATATCTAGTAAGTGTGTCATGCTAATTAAGATTGTTTAGATATTAGGCTTGGATATGGGCTGATTGTGATATGTCATCCTTTGATCTCATCATGCAACAAGCTAGATGTTCACGGCCTACTTCTCCTTGATTGGACTACCATTTGATAGGTTTGAACCATCAAATCTATTAGGTGGGTATTCATTAGGCTAGAGAATGATTTTTAGCCCAATTTAACCTGAATTCAATTAGATCCATAAAAAACAAGATCGAATGACCATGATCTCATCTGGTCGGATCTGGTCAGGCATAGTCCAATCTGAATAGATCATTCTGAAGAACACATTGAGAAACTCACCAACCCAAAATTTGTTGAAATCTCATTAGCGGATGTGGAGATATGAAAGGCTTAGATCTCAAAAAAGAGTTAAAATATAAAAGATTGGACACAAACAGTTGACATTAGATTTCACATTTTTTTAATTTTTTGTAAGTATCTGTGACAACACGCAATTTTGTACATCCAAGATCTTAGCGATTAGATCTCCATTCGGAATGTGTGACTATATACCAACTTCGACGTACACACAATTTTGTACATCCAAGATCTCAGTGCTCCAATCTCCATTTGGTATGTGCGACCACTTGAAAGCTATGAGTACTACAAGATGTATAGTTCACTTCACTAAAGGAGTCTAGAAACACCTAAAAAAATGGGCCACAAAGTAAAATCATTGTTATTGCACATGTGGCCCAAATGTGTAGTGACACACCAGCTTCGATGTACAAGATCTCTGTGCTTTAATCTTCGTTCAGGACATGCGGCCACTTGTTTTTAAGTTATTAATGAGTACAATAAGATGTAAGGTCCACTTTGAGAAAGGAGTCAAATAGACCACAATGTCAAATCATTATTACCAAATATGTGGCCCGGATGTGCAAGAATACACCAACTTCGAGGTCTAAGATTTCAGCACTTCGATCTCCATTTTTTGTGAGTGACCACTCGTTTCTAAGGGCTTAGCGAGTACTTTGAGATTAACGATTTACATCTATGATTAGACCGATAAGATAACCCAAAAAGTGTTATCATTGTTTTAGAAGAGAAAAAGGCATTATTGTCATTTTAAACTATTGATACAAAGTAAAATCACTTACCGCATCCCATGTTGAGTGATAAGTCAAGAGATGGTAGTTGGAGAAAAACATAGTAAAGAATAAAAGTCTTTGTATCATCAAATGGTGTCGTCCAACCGGTGGATGGCTGAAGTTGAATGTTGATGGGTCAGCTCGAGGCAATCCGGGTTTAGGAGGAGGGGGAGGAATTTGCAAAGATGGACACGGGAGAATAGTATTTGCATTCCACAATTCCTATGGGTGTGTTTTCACTATAGCGGCCGAAACTCAGACGGTGGTAGATGGGTTAGAGATTGCGGTTCAATTGGGTCTAACTAACTTTTGGATTGAATCTAATTCCAAGGTGGTGGCAGAAGCGATTTCCAATCCGGAAGGGCCGACTCCGCGGAACATCTGGTATCGCCTGGGGAAAATCAACCAAATGAGAGCTACCATCAATTTCAAAGTGTCTCATACACTCCATGAAGGAAACCAGGTAGCGGATGCATTAGCGAAGATGGGGAGCGGGGGCTCTCCCATTTGTATATATTCCATCCGAGCATATCTCCCTCGAGGCCGGATCTATTACAAGCACTTGTAGGTTAACGTAAATACTCACAGAGGTTAATTTGGTCTTTTAACAAAGGACTCAAAAAGAGACAAAAAGTTGTGAATCTACTCGCGCCAGCTGTCTAAATTGACACTACTACCCTTGTGGTGTTACTTTATTACAACTTTAACTTTGAAATTATCAGTTACGTCAAATCTCTGAAATGGGGCCCACATAAATTTAATTTGTCGATCGATACCGTCCAGCAGTTTTTCATCCTCTATTATATCATTAGAAAAAAAATGAGGCGCATCTGAGTGGAATGTGGGCCGCAAATAGTATTAGTAGTGTGTTAAGTATGTATCATTAAATGTAAATGAAGATGATGTGGACCACTTGATTATTTGATTTGCCACACTTTTTTAGTATCGGAACAAAAAAAATCTTTAAATTTGAATGAAAAACATGGATCATTGCTAACAACATCAATAAATGAAGGTGTGGCCCATTACTATAACAAGGCAGTCCAAGTCGGGGTGAACCGTTACTATTTTGGGAATTCGGTGTGTGTCTGTGTTCGATAGTGTGTGGTTAGAGTGGTTCTTGAGTCTTGGTACCGTAATGCAGCATCTTCTTGAGTGGTTACGAACCTAGTCATAGCTCGGTGAAAGTGTTCGGCGTGCCACCGAAGGTTTACAGTGCAAGTCGGTGTGGATCGATGCTATTTTAAGGGTATAGTGTGCGTCAATGTTTTACGGTATGATCTTAGAGAACTTCCATAGTCTCGGTACCATGATGTAGCATCTTCCTAGTTGGTTGTGCACCCACTCGAACTTCAGTAAAAGAATTCGAGTTGTGACCGCATGAGCTGTAGTGCAAGTCGGAGGGAGCTGTTACTATTTTGGAGGTCTTGTGTATATCTGTGTGCGTCAGTGCGTGGTTAGAGTGATTCTTGAGTCTCGATACCCTAACTCAGCGTGTTCTTAAGTGTTTACGCACCCACTCGTAGTTCGGTGAAAGCGTTTGGCGTGCCAAGGAAGGGCTGGTGTGTAAGTCGAAGTTTATCAATGTTATTTTAGGGGTACGGTATGCGTCAGTGTTTTTCGGTGTGTGGCTAGAGTGCTTCCGTAGTGTTCGTATCATGATGGAGAGTCTTTCCAGGTGGATACGCACCCACTCGTAGTTCAGTGAAAGCGTTCGACGTGCGATTGCATGGGCTGCAGTACAAGTCAGAGTGAACTGTTACTATTTTGGGGATCCCATGAGTGTCCGTGTTCGTCGGTGTGTGGTTAGAGTGATTCTTGAGTCTCGGTACCTTAATGCAGCGTCTTTTTTGGTGATTCTCCACCCATTCGTAGTTCAGTGTAAGCGTTCGACGTGCCATCGAAAGGCTACAGTGCAAGTCGAAGTGGATCAATGTTATTTTAGAGGTACGGTATGGTGTGCATCAATGTTAGTTATTGTCTATGTAGAATGGTTCTATAGTCTTTATACTATGATCGAGAGTTTTTGTAGGTGGATACATATATACTCATAGTTCATTGAAAGCGTTCGACCCACGATCGCATTTGCTGTAGTGCAAGTCGGAGGGAACCGTTAATATTTAGGGGGTCCAGTATGTGTTTGTATTTGTCGGTGCGTGGTTAGAGTAATTCTTGAGTTTTGTTTCCTTAATGTAGCGTCTTCTTCAGTGGTTATACACCCACTCGTAGTTCGGTGAAAACATTCGACGTGTCATTGAAGAAATACTGTAGAAGTCAAAGTGGATCGATGTTATTTTAGGGGTACGGTATGCGTCAGTGTTTTTCGGTATATGGTTAAAGTGCTTTCGTAGTCTCGGTACTATGATGCAACATCTTCTTAGTTGATTACACACACACTCGTACTTCAGTAAAAGCATTCGAGATGCGACGACATGTGCGGCAGTGCAAGTCGGAAGGAACTATTACTATTTTGGGGGTCCGGTGTGTATCCGTGTTCATTGATGCATGATCAGACTGATTCTTGAGTCTCGGTACCCAAATGTAGCATCTTCTTGAGTGGTTACGCACCCACTCGTAGTTCGGTAAAAGCGTTCGGCATGCCATAGAAGGTCTGGTGTGTAAGTCGGAGTGGATCGATGCTATTTTAGGGGTACGGTATGCGTCAGTGTTTTTCGGTATATGGTTAGAGTGCTTTCATAATCTCGGTACCATGATGCATCTTCTTCTTAGTTGTTTACGCACCCACTCGTGATTCAGTAAAAGCATTCGAGATGCGACTGCATGTGCTGCAGTATAAGTCCGAGGGAACAGTTACTGTTTTGGAGGTCCGGTGTATGTCTGTGTTCGTCGGTGCGTGTCAGAGTGATTCTTGAATCTCGGTACCCTAACGTAGAGTCTTCTTGAGTAGTTACACACCCACTTGAAATTCAGTGAAAGCATTCGGCGTGCCACCGAATGACTGTTGTGTAAGTTGGAGTGAATCGATGCTATTTTAGGGGTACGGTATACGTCAATATTTTTCGGTATTTGGTTAGAGTGCTTCCATTGTCTCGGTACCATTATGCATCTTCTTCCTAGTTGTTTACGCACCCACTCGTAGTTTAATAAAAGTATTCAAGATGCGACCGCATGTGCTGCAGTACAAGTCGGAGGGAACCGTTACTATTTTGGAGATCCGGTGTATGTCCGTGTTCGTCGGTGCATGGAAGAGTGATTCTTGAGTCTCGGTATCCTAACATAGCGTCTTCTTGAGTGGTGACGCACCCACTTGTAGTTCGGTGAAAGCGTTTGGCGTGCCACCAAAGGGTTGTTGTGTAAGTCGGAGTGGATCGATGCTATTTTAGAGGTACGGTATGCGTCAAAATTTTTCGGTATTTGGTTAGATTGCTTCCGCAGTTTCGGTACCATGATATATCTTCTTCCGAGGTGTTTACGCACCCATTCGTAGTTTAGTAAAAGCATTCGAGATGCGACCGCATGTGCTGCAGTACAAGTTGGAGGGAACCATTACTATTTTGGAGGTCCGGTGTATTTTCGTGTTCGTCGGTGCGTGGCAGAGTGATTCTTTAGTCTTGATACCCTAATGTAGTGTCTTCATGAGAGGTTACACACCCACTCAAAGTTCGGTGAAAGCGTTCGGCGTACCACCGAATGGCTACTGTGTAAGTCGGAGTGAATCGATGCTATTTTAAGGGTATGGTATGCATCAATGTTTTTCGGTATTTGGTTAGAGTGCTTCCGTCATCTCGGTACCATTATGCATCTTCTTCCTAGTTGTTTACGCACCCATTCGTAGTTTAGTAAAAGCATTCGAGATGCGACCGCATGTGCTGTAGTACAAGTCGGAGGGAACCGTTACTATTTTGGAGGTCCGATGTATGTCCGTGCTCGTCGGTGCGTGACAAAGTAATTCTTTAGTCTCGGTACTCTAACGTAGTGTCTTCTTGAGAGGTTACACACCCACTCAAAGTTCGGTGAAAGCGTTCGGCGTACCACCAAATGGCTGTTATGTAAGTCGGAGTGAATCGATGCTATTTTAGGGGTACAGTGTGCGTCAATGTTTTTTGGTATTTGGTTAGAGTGCTTCCGTAGTCTTGGTACCATGACGCATCATCTTCCTAGTTGGTTACGCACCCACTCATATTTTGTTAACAGAGGAAGCAGATTCGCTGGTGTACATGGACCACACTAGAAAACGCAGACCCTACAATGATTCTCACCGTCAAAACATACATATGGCCCACCATGATGATTATTTGCCGTCCAAACTGTTCATAAGGTCACATGGACCTGGATGAAGGGCAAAAGCAAATATCGGACTGAACCAAAACTTCTATAACCCCAAGAGGGTTTCAATGGTATGCGTTCAGTCTCATTGCTTTCTGTAATGTGGTCCACTGAAACTTTGGATCTTTCTTATTTTTTAGATCAGGCCTTAGAAAAAATCTCAAAAAAATGGAGGGATGGATTGGATATAACACGTGGGTCATGGTGGAAGAACTTCACGACGTCAGTACACCTTGGTGTACCTTACCACTGTATTCGGGCGCTAATTTCCTGCGAAAGCCTTGCGCAGGAAGTTCCTGCGCTGGGAACCAAGGTGGGGCCCAAAGTGATGTTTTTTGATAAATCCATCGCGACCTACTGATTTGGGAGCTCATTTTAGGACACGATAACAAAAATAAACCGGATCCAAGACTCAAGTGGGCCAAAAACGTGAGGATTGAACATCCACAGTTGAAATATTTGTGGAGCCACAGGAGTTTTGAATCAGGATAATATTTGTGTTTCCAATTCAACTCAGTAGTAGTGACTTTATGAACGGTATGGATGTCATATAAACATCACCGTGGACCCCAGGGAGGTTTCAATGGTAATAATTTACCTACCCACCTCTTCCTTTAGTGAGGCCCACTTGAGTCTTAGATCCACTTCGTTTTTGTTCTCATGTCCTAAAATGAGCTCCCAAAACGGATGGACGGGGTGGATTTATAAAAAAACATCACTGTGGGCCCCACATTGGTTCCCAGTGCAGTAACTTCCTGCGCAAGGCTTTCGCAGGAAATCCACGCCCCATTCAACGTCACCTCTCTCTCTCTCTCTCTCTCCACTCTCTCTCACTCTGTCTGCTATCTCCCTCCTATGAAGAAACCCTAGCCACCTATTGTATCTCCTGCTCTCCCCACTCTCTATTTCGAGCGTGGTCTCTCTCTCTCTCTCTCTCTCTCTCTCTCTCTCTCAACGCAAAGTCCGGACCAGCGCCAACCTCTACGCCAACCTCTCTCACAGCAAAATCGCTTCCAAATTAGGTATGAGTTTCACATATTATTAGATTAAAGAAGTCATTTGTTTGGATTTTCTTGAAGTAGTTTTTTAAATGACAAATCCATTATCTGGTTTGGAGGAAAGCATAGTTGAGATAGGGAATAACTCCCAAACCCATTATTGTTAATTCACAGTAAAATTGGAACAATCCTAGCCTTCGATTCACGGACATTTGTCAGTTGAAATCTGAATGTTGGGTGATCTTTTGGTCGGCAGTTGGGTTGAAAATCAAATGGGATTTAGAAAAGGCTAGTGTAGAGGGATGTTAAGGGCATTACTTTGAGGTTGAATATAGGGCAGATTGTAGGCTAAAAATGGTAGGTTTAGTATGGTTATGGTGGGGTTTATAGGCTTAAGCATGTTGGGGCCATTTAGGCTCATGGCCCGCTTGGCATCATGGATTTGAGGAGAAAGGAGGAGAAACCGGTTACTTTATTCTGTTTGGCACCATGGATTTGATGAGAAGTGGTATTGAGAGGAATCCTGGAGAACTCAAAAAGGCACTTTCAGCCCTTTTTCAAATCCTCAAAAAAAGGTGGGATTTGAGGAGAAATCCTTCCCAACGTGGGACCCACCATAATGTGTCCCTAACTATGGGACCCAACATGATGTATGTTTTCCATCCAACTTGTTGATAAGGTCACAAAGACCTGGATGAAGGGACCAGGCAAATTTTTGTTTAATCCAAAACTTTTGTGCATCATAAAGGTCTCACTCTCCAATTTTTCTTGTTTTATGGTCCACTTTAGATGATGATTTGCTTTATTTTTTGGATTTTGGGATAAAATGATCTGTAAAAATGGATGAATGGCACGGATTTAAAAATCGAGGCTAATACTGTGGGCATACAGTGGGATTAAAATTTACACCGTCCATTCCTTCATGTTTGATTTCTCTCCAAATCTTGGCTGGCAAACAGGAAATCTGGAATTGATAAGAATTGGAATTGATGAGAAATCATATCATGGAATCCACTTCTCCTCACTTCTCCTCAAATCCATGGTGCCAAACGGGCCATCAAGCGAACTTAAGAAAATAATGATAAATCTGTCCCAAAGTGGTGTGGCGTACATATAGCTGTGCCTCCATCCAAAGTGGACCTTGTTAGAGTTAGTGCATCTAAGGTGTGGCTGTACATGGCTGCGTGTTCAATGTGGGACCCACACATGGTTACGCGTATTAGGTGGGGCACACATGGCTCAGGTAAAACATGGGTGTAGATCAAATGTGGACCTTTTCTAGCTAATCCAAACCATCCAAATAGCAACTATTTGTAAGCCATATACTCTTGGAGCCACTTGTACAAAGGAATAAATGCACACTTCTCTATTCTCAATAATTCATGGCATTAGAGTACAGAGCCTTTTAATTACTTCTTTGGGCTAACAATTTGGGTTAGGTAATTTTGGGCAGTGGACTAGATTTGTAGTATATTAAGTGTTGTGAATGTTGTGACACCCATGCTTATATTTCTGTAACTTCTGGGGTAATGAGACTCAAACCTATATCACAAGGGTAATACTTTGAGGATTGATTACCTCGTTTTGCAGCTTCAGCTCAGCTTCTACCTTGCCTGATTTCATCGTTTTTCTAGTAGGGCTTGCTATTTTTGTATGGAATGGTCATCCCTTTTCCCTTGTTTTTGGGTATTGCTGTGCATTACAAATCCTCCTGAGCTATGCAACCGATCATCTCTTATTTTTCTTCTCCTTTTTTTCTCATTTATTTCTCGAGGCATTCCACAGGCCATTTGGAACTTTGGTGTTTTTTTTTCTTTTTACCACTGTTTCGTGTCGTAGGTGTTTGGCTTGCTGCTTTGAGATATCTTGCGAAACTGTGGAAAGTGCTCAATTTCTGCTCTATTTTTAACCCAGCAAATTGATCATTGTCGACATATTTCATTTCATATTTTTTTCAAACATTTAAGGTAAATGGAAGGAGCTATTCCACCACGACTATGCTCATGTGGAGAAGGAAAAATGGATGTGTACATGGCAAAGACTCCTGAAAATCATGGAAGATATTTCTACAAGTGTCCACTTCGAAGGGTAAGTGAAATCATTTTCTTCAACTTAACTAGAATTTAATAGTATTGAAGTTGTTAGTCTTTCTATCTGAAACAAATATTATTGCAGCAACATAGGAGTGCATTCATTTGGTGTGACAAGGAGACACCCGAGGCAGTGAAGACTCCTCGTCGTTTATATAATTCTCAATCAGCAAGTAGCCATGCATGTTCTTCGCAAACGGTACTAAGGAAGTCGATACGCGACTCCACTACACAAACGAGTGAAGATGATGGGACAAGCAACTACCGTCTAGACGGTAACTTTGACAGAATACGGTGGTTGTTGTATGGAGCATGTGGATGTTGTGTTATTATCTTTGCACTGATTATCTTCTTTGTGTTACTTTTCATCATTACATATGTGTTCTTGCATTGACTTGTAATTTTCTTGGAATACTTTTCAGTAGTACACACTGTGGATGGTTTAGTATTACTGTGGATGCTTATAATATTATGAAATCTTAGTTCGTTGTTGTCCTGTAATGATTGTACAGGTGGATGTATGCGTGGCCGTGTGGATGTATGTGCGTGTGGCCAGGTGGATGTATGGGTGGCCATTTGGTATGCATGGATTTTTGGTGATGTTATTGCAAGGCCTCACTTTCGCAATGCTGGGTTTAATGGATTTCTCATAGAATGTCTTTATGGTGGTTGAATGTTGTAACTCCTATTGCAATTGGGTTGGGTGAAGTCATTGCAGGACAAATATATCCTCCAGATATGTTGATGGCAACATATGTTCTTATTCCATTGACCCCACAACTATTTTTTATTGGTAAATCTTTAATCATGGTTGGCCCCAAAAAGCAGGCTAATGCAATTATTTGATGAATGGGCACAATTTATTTCAAGGATGGCGCAAGTACAGGGTTGGACCCATCTGATAGACCGGACCGTTCAATCAGCATGGGCACAATTGATTTTTGGCATGGGGTATGTCTAGAGTCGGAGCCATCTGATGGACCTGACTATTCAATCTGCAGACCACCTGATGTACGGAGTACATATCATGCACTATACGGTGGGCCCCACCGAAGTGGAGTATTGTAATCGGATGCTGATTGGGTACTACTCCCACCAGCACATCAGGTAGAGATGGACGGTTTTGTCAGGTGCTCCGTGGGGCCTACTGTGATGAGTATGTTTTATCCACGCTGTAAATCCATTTTGTTAGATCATTTTGTGATGAATGGAATAGATGCACGTAAAAAATAAAATAAAATTGACACGATGGGCCCAACAGAGCATTTGACCCCACATGTTGCTCAACAGGATTTGGCTCTAGCAGTGAAGATGAGCGAATCAAATCTGTATTTGTATCGTTCTCTCTTTTCTAGGGGAGTAGCCAAAATCTCTGCTGTATTTTGTGAAGATCAGAGTCGAAACCACAATTAAATTATATAAAAGCCCTTTCTTTTATTAAAAGCCGTTCAAATTTCCATGAATAGTGAAATTTTCATGGTTCTAACACTAATTGTTTGTGGAACCTATACTGCTGCTTGCATTATATATAGCACATATGGAATGACACTTGTAAATTGGGACCTGTAAATTGGGACCTTTTGATTGGTAGATCATTATATTGTGTCATCTGTAGATTGGACCCTGTTTGTGTTGACACTTGTAAATTAGGACCTGTAATATGAGGCTTCTCAAAATTCCAGACGAATAATTTGAGAGACAACCACGCCACCTATTCAAATGCTAAGTGATCTTTGAGTGCAGGTGTATGGAGATAGAAGTGATGCCATTTTTATACATGTTCACATGAATGACACTTGCCCGCATCCGGGCTGTATGAGAAAAAGTCAAAAATGAAATGGCGGCCTTTTTTCTGATTTCATCGTAGTTGATTTATACAATCATACGCGGTCCATGTATTCCCTTTGCTGAATTGTTGTCGCGAGTGCTGCTCAGGTCCATGTCCCTGACATTAAATGAATGAGTTAAAAATCGTCAGCCCAAGGATAAAAAATATGTGTATATATGTTATCCATCCCTACCATCCATTTTTCTAACTCGTTGTACAGAACAAACACAAAAATGAAGTGGATTCAATAAATAGGTGTAGGTTTAGTGTGTACCTGCTTACAAATAATTGAAAAGCGGCTAATTTATGCGTGCATGCTCCTTCCGACTAATCCAACAGTATATCATTCTATGCGTCGTCTAATAAATGTGTGAAAGAAGAGAAATAATTCCCTCATATTAAAGATAAAAAAAAGAAGTGAATTACAATTGGGAACATTGAAACCCAGGAAATGAAATTGCTTTCTGTGGAAACCTACTTTTTCTGAGGCAAAGAAGATAACATGAGGGGACAGAACATCAAATCCCTGTAAAATTGAAATCCAAATCAAACAACGGAGAAAATTGGAGACCATGGTTTCAATTTCCTGATGATCTCAGGTTACTTCCATTCAAACACATGAAAAAAAAAGGAAAACAATACAAACTAGAAGCATAATGTGAAATACAAGAAACATATCATTCCACAGCATACACAAACTTTCATTTCAAAATTGCATGTCCCAGTTGTTCAGCAATCCAGACCATTGGTGTGTTGCAGCCCACAGTCAACGGACCATGCAAAAAAAAAAAGAAAAAAAATTCCTCGATTAGATGATCCCAACAATTAGGCTTGGGAGTTGCCTTAATCAGAATGCAAACCACTGCTGTAATTCACTTCTTAACCGTCTATTTATGGGCCACAGATCAGACGCTTAGGCAATTGAGGAGATTTTCTGGGGATTAACCAATCAGTGGTGGGACATAAAAGACTGGTGGTTTGATTACTAAATCTTGGATGCATTTTACTATTGAAATACGCATATTACAAATCGCATAATTCCTATAAAAACTGATACACATCAAATGTAGAGATTGCAGGAAAACACATGAAAAAAATCATCAAAGAATGATTAAGCAGAGTATTCAAACCCGACCAATCAATGAAAACCAAATTGCATTTCCCCAAAAGTAGCTGTAAAAATGGATGGGCGGTCTGAATATTTGGCACATCCATGACAATGGCCCCACAAGGATCCACCGAAACCCCATAATTATCCAACCACATTTAATGAGAAGAATGTTATTTGTAAAGATTTTAAATCAGTCTTCTCTCTCCCATTTATTTTGACATTAAATGCCACAAAATCCATCTTCATAGGGACATTATTCACACTGGTTACACATGAGGTTTACAGTGTGTACCTGCACACAAATGGACGATATCCAAGCTGTAGTAACAATTTCCAACCATCCAACTTTAGCATACACATGTGGAGGTTTAGTGTGTACCTGCTAACAAATGATTGAGCAGCTACTAAAAATTGTCCGCAAGTTCCTTCTTACCAGTCCAATAGTCTAGACATGGCCTTCAGACCAATCCAACAGTAGTAGCATTCTCTGTGTCATTCCTTAAGCCAAAAAAGGATTTCAGGGATTTTAGATATAATTTAGTTATAGAGAAGACAAGCTTCCCATGTTTCATGCATTTTTCTTTGAAAAACAAAAAAGAATATTCATGGGCATAACGTAGGGAAAAAAGAAGTAGCTCTCTTTACAAACTAGATTAAATATAGCAGAAAGCGATCTGTTTCAGAGTTGATCCACTCCTGTCAAAGTAAATAGAAAAAGAAGTGATTTATAATTGTAATGAAATATGACTGAACTTTTTTGGAACCATCTTGAATCAATATGGAGCATATGGACATCAATATGGATATTTTTTTCTTTTCTTTTTTATAATTGATTTAAGAATCATGCTTTTGGTGAATAAATTAACCCAACACACCAACACTTGGTAAATTTGAATGAAAGTCTATAAATGATCAAGCGCGATTTAAGAGCAACCAAATTAAATGCAAACATGTAATAATTATGATAGATTTTTGTAAGGGATACTAGAAGAACATAGGTATAAGGAGATCATATTCCTCTCCAATTACAAAGAAAACAATTTTTTCATACAACCTCTTCCCTCCATTCCACAATTAACAAAAGGCAACATGTACGTGCATCCACTTACCCAATATCTGGGTGCATTACAGATGAAGCATACCTCTAACATCAAGTAGGCAAGCAACCACAACCATTAATTGTTTAATACAATTTCTTTGTTTTGCACTTATATACTATGAATTGACTGTCTCAGTTCTCAAGAGGAATGATTACGGGTTGCACTGCCTAGCCTAATCTGCTCACTTTTTAGAAACAATTGTGGGCAAAATCTCCTTTTCCTCAATTGAAGCCTTTTTCCTCAATTGAATCACCTAAACCCATAACATTCTTTCCGGACACATTTAAACAGCTCATGCTATTTTCCTGAGGTCGTTCCTCCTCAAATGTTCTTAAAATATTCCTCTTCAGCCTGACCTTTCAATCTGTATCAAAATCCCTCACCATTCCACAATGTTGAAAGTGGTCTACTTGTCACTAGATGGCAACCAACTAAATGCTCAAAGCCTTCAATGAACATCAGCATCCCAGATTGTGAGGAATGCACAACCTCTACTCCCATCAAAGGGGAACATTTGCAGAATTCAGGAGGAGCAAAAGTTTAGTAAAACTCACAATTTCATCATCGCCGAGTTCACAACAAAACATGGGAGTTCAGACAATTATGCTGCTCAACCTATGGCAGAAATGATAGACCAGAGGACTTTTGTTGGTGGCTAGAAGAGACGGTCTTTCAAATTTCTCAACAACAAGTGTTGAGAAAACTAGGTGTCTTCCTAGAACCTAATTCTAAGGTTGTCTCCAACACAGAAGCTTAGATTCTTAGCATAAAAGGGCGAGCAAACTATACACTCTGGCTTGGCAGAATGGGCGCTAAATGTCTAGGGAGGTAAAATCAAACCATTTGGTTTTTGTTTAACCAGATAAAAAAAAAAAAAAAAAACAGGCTTGAAACCTCTTGCTTTTAATGGAATTTTGTGATGTTTCTGTACCATCCTACATTCAGGCAAAAAGCAGTAAATATTGATATATTGTTTGTGTGGAGCCATAAATATTTTAAGAAACTGAAGTCATAAATCCACATTTAATAGTTGAATGAAAAGTCTCTTCTGCACACCAAAAGACAAACCCACTACTAACAACTGCGACCCCTTTAATAGTTTCATGTCAAGGACATACATTGCAAGATGCACATACAATCAAAGCCAACTTGATAGTGAAGGATGAAAAGCTTGAACTTGATAATCCAATAGTTATCTCAAACTGAAAAAGATAAATGATACTTGATTGAAATGAGTTGGCTACATTCTAACTAAGACAGCAATGGGCAAGGTCATAAGCAAATGAGCAAATTCTTGATGCACAGGATTCTTTGCATTTGGAACCATGGTTCAATGATCCAAACAGTCAAGTCAAGAGCAATGTCACAAGAATCTCTAAAAGACAAGAACCCAAACAAATGTTCTGTCGGCACGACTTTTAAACGAACATAGAAGAACAAACTCAAAGAAATTCAACCAATCAAGCATCAACGGTAATAGATTTCCATAACCCTCAAATATTTCTTTGGACACTAAAGGTGGTAAAGCAATTTCAAATAAATCTGCTGAGATACACCATGTAGAAGTTGTACTTTCTAATTCTGGAAAATCCCAAAGTCATTAACTGACCTCGAAAATCAGTTCCTTAGTCAACAGTTCCAAAATCAGTTCTGCTCTGCCTAACCCATGTCGTTCATCCATTTTTTCAGATCATTTATGTGCATGAACAAAATATTAAGCAGATAGAAAGCTCAAGCAGGCCATGATATCACAAACAGTTGTGATTGAATGCTTCACCATTGTAATTTTCCTTTGTACAGGTACAAATGACTCAATTAACAAGTTCGATGGCAAGTTAACATTATAGTGGGCCCTATAGAGTCTGAAAAGGCAGGCATTCAACCACCATTTCTTCCCATAGTATGGTCCACCTGAGAATGGGAACTTGGCGCTGCTCTGTCATCATCATGACACTCCAGCCATTAACATGGGGCTTACCTTCATTTACGTTTTCTACATCCAAGTCGTTCATCCATTTTCTTACATCATTTTAGGAAATTAGCAAAAAAAAATGAGCCAGATCCAAAATATCTGGTGGACCATACCATGGAAGCAATGGTGATTCACATATCATTTTATTTCCCACTCTTTTTAGCAAATAAGGTTTCTGGGGAAGTACAATTGATTTTTCAACCGTTTCAACAAATCCAAACAGGCCATTACAAGATTTATGCAGAAAATGAAACA
The DNA here is from genome assembly GCA_003013855.2 of Liriodendron chinense. Lineage (NCBI taxonomy): Eukaryota > Viridiplantae > Streptophyta > Magnoliopsida > Magnoliales > Magnoliaceae > Liriodendron > Liriodendron chinense. The sequence goes on from ML058357.1 coordinate 1,059,383, forward strand.
GCAAAAAAAAAGTGCAGTTACAAGGTAGACAGACCTGGAATGGGGATGCTGTTGTTAGAAGCGAGCACTACGAAAAGAAAATTTTCTACGAAAATGACAGACACCACATACCTGAAGATCAGTAATGAATAGAATACTTTCATCAAGGACATAATCTGAACACTAACCATTGAGAATGCTATATTCTTGGTTTCTCAGCTATCTTATCATCCTTACTTGCCTCAAACGTAATCAAATGCAAAACAACTGCAGAGAAAAAGGACAGAGATATCTTAATACCAATAGAAGATATAAAGCCACATGCAATAAGAGTATGTATGATCACCTTCAGTATAACGGTGCATCGTTCAGGATGACAAATGTGAGTAGTGGACAATTGTTGTACGGGTAATGGATTTCCAAGCACACGATTCTTTTGTAGGGAATAGACTCAAAAAGATATGTTTTTTCTTTTTTCAAAGATTTTTGTATGACGTCTCCATAAAAAGACGCCATCTTTGCCTGTTCAGGTCATCACAGACCAAATCCCTTGCAATCTTCAAACGTATACTTGATATATCATTCTACATTTAACAAGAATTTACATTTTAGATATACGTAATTGGTTTGAACCTCGTG